>JAGWCC010000489.1:0-508001 GCA_022651775.1 Drusus annulatus | reverse complement strand
AGCATCATCAAAAATGATCATGGCATCCGATTGAATAATTTAAAAGCACTATAAATAAAGAAAACCATTAAAATTAATTGTAGAATTCTTAATAATCAGATAAATTTGTCCAGTGGTCCAATATTAAGTATATTTCCTGTTAACTCATCAAATTTATCATTATTCTTTAATCGCCTTCTCGGTTGACTCTTTCAACTCACATTATCTGTCTCTTTCTCTCCATTACTATGCTATTGTTTTCTCATTGTTTTGTTATTTTATTTTATATTTTGTTCTTCTTCTGTAGGTATATATAACCGCACACTTTGTATTATTTATTTAGTTTAATTTTGTACTATGATGATTCTTAGGCTAAGCGAAACCAGTCGGTCATAAAATTAAAATAATATCCCTGGTATTTTACAAAGTTTTTTTTTTCATTTCTTTAAAAATAGTAATGTGTTTTTTTTTATTGAACTCACTCTCCTCAAATTATTTAAAAATCGTACATATTTATAAATCACATCAAAAGTAAAATAATGAATATTAAAGAAAAACCTAGTCTGCTCTGCTCTTGAATAGAAAAATCTTTTCTGGCGATATTCAAAATTCTAATGCTTAATGTATCGTAAAAATATTAGGTACCTTTCTATACCTGTTTACTTTTATACACTTATGGAATGACTGTCGGGCAGTGGAAGGGTTAAAACTTCTATTGGATCATTCTGTCGTCATCGATTATTACCCTTTACAGTAGATACCGTAGACACAAAAAACATTAATCAACAATACCGTAGACATACAAAAAAATGTTTGCCCGTACGCAAGCCTAGGTAACACCTATTTTTAGCACTTGTGATTATTTTGCCCATAGTTCATAGGTCAGAAAACTCGTGTTTTATGCGATGTTATCACAGTTTTTATTAACCTATGTTTTAAATGTTGTATTTTTTACACATTTTAATTGTATTATGTCTACTATTGTGAGGTAATAATTGCCATATTTGGTCTCGGTGGAATCATTTTATTATTTTAGTTTTTTAAGAGTATCAAATGACATTTTTCAATGTTGATGATTTTGCGCAATATATTTCACGTGAGTTTGTACTTGACGTAACATTATTAGTCACTTACTTGTCATATTCATGTTTTTGAGGCAAAACGGGATGAAAAATAATTTTTTTCTTCTTTTTTATAGTTAATACCGTACAAAAGTCCCAATTGCTCCCAAACGCCTGGAGATAGTGAGACTATGGCATCAAACCTAGGGTATTTTGTGAGGCTGAAGGTAGTGGGGAGGGAATGGAGATGGGGAAGAGGAAGGTTGGGAAGTACCTGGCTATTCAGATCTGGTCACTAAACACGGCTAAGGCCATTTCAAGCAACGTTTCGATTCTGAATGGTGGTCTTTCACCAGGGCGATACGAATATCTATCACTCTGGAACGTGCCGCAAATATACTAAGTATGAATTAAATATGCTTTGACGCAAATTAATTAAACACAATTTATTTGCACACGTCGGGTTAAAACTGGGATCACTGGGTTCGTGGTCGAGCGTCAACCAAGGAGGCATCAAAAGGAGACAGTTTTTTTCTACTTTCAGTATAATGGTAAAAGTTCAGGTGGTAAGTTCCCGGATATTTAGAAACATCAATTTAATATTGTGTTCTTTTTTGCTACATTTTTAACCCACGGCCTCTGGACTCAGATTCAAAAACCTTGCCCCCCTTCAAATGGTTATAATTTCATTGCGTACTAGCAGCTTATATTTAGGTATACAATTAAATAATTGCTCGGTAATCTGGAAAATTAACATGGATGATTTGGATTAAGGAAAATTCTTTTGAAATTCCTCCCACACGCCGAGAATTTCCAGGAACAAAAATAAGAACACTATGTCATATAAATTCCCCATGACGATTAATATTTTTGAAAATTCTGAGGGCAGTTTTAATTCTTCTGTAAAAAACATCCTCGTTTAAATATATAGTAAATCATAGGCTATATGATATGAGTCAACCTTTTTTTGTACACATTCGAGTGTTCTTTATCAAAGTACCTACAAGTATGTCAGCAAGATGTTACTTCTAAAACATTATTGTAAAAAAACTGTTTTAAATCCTAATTTTATTCTTAATGTTTTTTTATGTAGACGTTTTGTGAGGTGCCTTCATTCTTAATTCACACAGCGATTGTAAAACGAAAACAAAAACGAGGGTAGTGGTATGACGTAATCTGGCTTTCGCACATATAATGAAGCCTTAAAGCTGTTTAATTTCGTGTTTTTGTTTATCAAAAAGCTACACAACTGGTTTCGAGTATGACTAATCCGCCAGCTCATGGGTTAGTGCGAAACATTCAACCTTGGTGACTTAAATATATTTATATCCTGCAGGTAATTACTTTAAATAAACAGAACCTCGTAATGAATATGAGTCCTGACGTTTGTGACCAATCCTTGCTAGTCGGCTGGTTCTTAGGAAGCTGGTTGAAGGGTCAAGGAATTTGTACCCATTATCGGTGAAATTTGCCATTGATTTTATGTATTTTACTATGATTTAAATAAACATTCAAAATTCCAAGTTTTTCGGGTTGAAATGTAACGCCGCGTATGATGAACCCAAATCCCAAACATAAGGAAACAGAAAGCGGAAAGTTTTCTATTTAAAAGGTTTCAATGATTCTCTTTATCAAATATAAAAATAGTTCAAAAAAGCAATTATCCCTACTATTCTCACACTATAAATACTAAGTATATTATTTAAAACAATTAAAATAGTCTAATTAATAAACTCATAAAATTTCTCATTATTCTTTATCACATCGACAGTTGAAGTTTTGCTTCATTTCATTTCTTATTATCTGTGTCTTTGTTTCTGTTCCTTTGTTTTAATTTAAATTTTATTATTTTGTTTTCTTACTGTTCTCTTATTTATGTTATATTGTGTTCTCCCTCTGTATGTATGAGTATATATAACCACACACTATGTATTTCTTGTATAGTTTAATTTTGTACCCTGATGATGCTTAGGCTTAGCGGGACCGGTCGGTCATAAAAAATCAACGTAAATCTGTGGTATTTTACAAAGTTATTATTTCATTTTCATTAAATATGCCAAACCATAAAGTAATTGCTTTCTACGAAAATATAAATTAAAAGTATTTGAATCTCAACTTATAAGGCGATTCACGCAATAAAAAAACGCTAATTTTTGTGTTGGGCTTAGAATCACATTAAGCGTTTTCACACAGATACAGTGTTGCCATTTTAGTGTATTATTTCATGACTTTACCATATGTTTAGATACGTTAAATAATTCCGTAATTAATCTTAAGTGTAATGTATGTACTCGTATGTGCACGTATTGAATTTGGCTCAGCACTCTGGAGCATGAATATTTTCACGTTTTCTCGAATTGTGATTGGTAATTTTTGGAGCACATCGAATCTGACTAATAACAGAGTCGTTAAGATATTACCTTCATAGCATCGAGCAATCGTAGCCTCGCCGGCAGAAATGCTGCATTTTAAATTCGTTTTATTATCAGTCAAATACAGTGACATGGATGACAGCACGTGCAAAAGAAAATTAACAGAATGAGGTTGTCTAAAAATAATGCAAAGTGGTTTGGATAAGTACCCGTAATTAATGGGCGAAAAGAGGAGTATTAGAAATATATAATGCGTAGGTGGATGGAAGATGGATTCGGAGATATCCAAAATAGACGTGCTTTCATCAAAAATAACTGAAGGTTTTTAATGATTTTAATAATACCAAATTTTTAACTTTATTCCACATTTTTTTTAAATTTAAGTCCTGACCGGTTTCACTTTATGACGGGCATCTTCAGACTGGTACAATTTTAACTAAATCTATCGCATATATACTATTATAGTCCGAAATGGACGCTTATTGAGTCTCATAGTGAACATCTGTGACTTCGAGTTGCATACAATGCCAAGACGCGGTTGATACTTCTACAGTAGAAAAACGGAGGAAATATTAAGTTTTATTAAATATTGAAACAATTTTAATAATCATCATCTCATTATCATTAGAAAACACACACAAACATAAACGGCTATTGCCATGATTTTAATCATTTTAAAAACAAAATATCGTCACCGGACAGGCAAAAGGGCTGAAGTACTGTTTTGGAAAGTTTACACCAGAGCACTTTTTGTTTTACAATAAAATTCATAAATATTCAATACCTGATTCGATTTTGATAAAAAAAGTTAACTCAGGTAATTTAATGCTTTCATTAAGCTACTTAAAGCGCTAAAAAGTCCCAAACTTGTGCGGCTTGAGTCAAGCCTTCTCCCAAACGGTAAATATATTTCAAATGGCTGAAGCGCCACCAAAGTCTTCAGAATCAAACGAGAGTCAGAGCATTCGACGGAAACAAAATAACTGATCAAAACTGCATATTTAACTCATTTTTGACCAAAGTATCGTTAAAGCCCTTTTGCCAGCAATGATATTTATTTTAGAAATATAGCGGGATGATGATTTTTCTTTTTTTTTCACAATATTGGAATTTTAATTCTTGACCCTAAGGCAAAGCACTCTCTCAAATATCCTTAATATACCCGAGCAATAATACATCCTTGAGCTGGTGGCGATAAGGTTGAAATTAGCTCGTCGCGACGGTCACCTGCCTCGAATTATGCAAAAAAATGATGTGAGAAATGTTCATAAAATTTAAATTAAAAGAACTATATTTGTCAAATTCTTCTACCAAGTCATTATAAAAATAGCTTTAAAACAGTTCAAGCTCAAATTTAATATCATGTGAAGGATTCTTGTACGCCAGTAAATACGATGTTCTATTCTTTCTAACTTGACTTGCAAGAACTCCGCGTGATGTTATCAAAATCATGTGTATTTAATCAGCATTAGAGTGATGAAAAGTGTTTATGGCACATGGGCATTTCTTCAATGTGTAAAGTAAATTGAGCACTAACCATCACCAGAACGTGTTGGCATTTAGCTCAAAAAGCACAAATCACCTTAAACAGGCAAGCTTCAATTATCCCATAAAGTTTATTGCTTCGAATAAATGCGATAAATTGCCACTAAATTACTTACAAACACTTTTTTTACATTTTTTTCTTCGCCTACTTAGGTAATTGCTTAATTTCTGACCTACACCTCCATGGAGGTTTTTCAGACAAAAAACATAATTTAACAGTCATTTAGTGTTTAAAAGAATTAATTAAAAGTATTTTTATTTATTATGATCTCAATAAAAGTGGTTATTCACCAAATTACTATAGTAAAAATTATATTTAGACGATGGACCATTGACAAGAGCAGATGAACGAAAAACAGGGTGCCAGGAGAATATGTAACGCGAAAGCGAATGGTAGAAAAAGTCGGGGTCGAGTCGGATTATGTCAAGAGTCAGAACAACAGAAGAGTGTATATGAGCTGTTCCATGAATGTGATTGAATCGAGGAGTGTGTGCCGAGAAAGAGTAACTGCGTGGAGGTTTATCCGCTCTACCTACCCCTTCGGGGAAACGGCGTGATGGTAAGTTAGTTAGATATGTTTATGTGAAACTTAGTTTTTTATATTTACGGTTTATGACCTCTTAGTAGCTGAGTGGAGAAACGCGACGGATTCTCATCCGGGCGTCGTGGATTCAATTCCTCTGCTAGTCTAGTCCTCCATCGTTGCACAAACAACATCTACCACTTATTATGATGGCGGTAGAAGTTTTTCAAATATTGACAGGTTCGTTTAGGTTAGGTTTTTTAACAAAAATGTTAATGTAAAAAATATGTATTTTTACTATAAAGATTGTTTTGTCAATCAAATGCATTTTTTTATATTTTCTGATACTTAGTGTTATTTTTACTCGTGACAGTGGTTTCGCTTTCTGAAGGCATTGTCAAACTTTTTAAATACAAATAGTTGTTCGAAAAACTAATTACATTGATCCCTGCGGCCCCGGTGCAGTGTTGAGAGGACGCCAAACGCGTGTCCAACATTCGTACACCATAGACATTAGCCCCGCGAGAATGTAATAATATAGAAATTAGTAAATTTTTACATTTGATTTCATTGTCAGTTACTTTAGCTTCTTCCTAGCTATCTTATATTTGCACAAGGTTTTTGTTGATTCTGAACGTGTCCTAATAAGTTTCGTTCGTTTTGATTTTCAGTTTAGAAAGCGATGATAAATCCATAGTATCAAAAGGAATTGCTACGTCTTTTTGAACATTGTAGATATTTTAAATTATTCGCAAATCTATAAAACGTTTTAAATTTAAATTAAATATATGTAAATAATGCTTGGATAAATTATATGACACCATTTTCGTGAAATATCACCTCAAAAGCACCTACGTAACAAAGCTAAAAAATAAGTAAAACTTTCGTTGAAATAACTTTTAAAAAACTCAATATCTCTACTTAGATTTAAAAACGAAATTATCGATTATGATTTATATTTACTGTGGAAAGTTTCTGACTTTCCGTACAGCAGTAGATCGAGAATTCGTACACTAGTGCATGAAATGATGTTATGTAATTGACTTTAGGTACTAACCGCTGAGGCTACCTTAGCAAATTAAGCTTACCTACAATTTTATCAATCATGTATATGAATTTCTGAAGAGATAAATTTTGAGTTTTGATTTGAATTCTTTCGAGCTATTAATCATTCTTAGATTGAGTGGCAGTTTATTTTAGACTTTAGAGCCTGACCCTCTAAAAGCACGCTCTCCAAACTTAGTGTCTGGTGTGCGATAGCTGATGACGCTGCTAATCTAAGAATTGACTTTCGCTGACCATTTAATTCTTTGATAATGATTGTTTCAAGACATTTGAGTAAGTGAATATTTCAGAGATGCCCTGAAATATGGGAATATTTTGATACGCCAAAAGGGAATTCGATTTATTATTTTTTTTATTTGGCGAGACTTGCATATATCCCGTTGCAGTCGTCTATATCCTAGACGTTAAACAACGTATCACTGTAAAGTGATATTTCTTTCTGAGAGGTTAACAACAAACCGTGATGCCTTTGGCATTATTTATATCGTTTAGCTGCCCAATTAAGAATTTGAAATACAACCTTAATGCATCAATAAAACTATTCAACATTTTTACAGCCCGTTAAATGTCAGATATCAGACGTATACAGCTCTATTTAAAGCTGCATATCTAAACGAGTCGTGTTCAACACTTCCATGTTTAATCTTAAACTTTATTTATGATTGCACGTTTTTTAATATTTAAATCTAGCCATCTCCCCGGAATAAAAATTATTAATGTGTGTCTAATTTAAAAAAATGGCTATCATTCAACACCTGAATTATGTACATCTAGTCGTGGTCCAATTAGACACATACCAAGGATGTAATATGAACCGTGAATAAAATTATACGTTTTCTGTTAGTATTTACCGATTTTACACCAGATTAAATCTACAGTAGTTAATATTAATCTGGTGGTACCCTTGATTTTTCGAAAATAACCGATGGAGTACAGGTAGGTTCTTTGTTTTCTTTAACCAAATTTAAGAACCGAATTAGATTTGGACGTAGTTATGCAGAAAGCGTTTAACCCACAATTTGCTAAAATCACGTTTTATATGTTTTACCATAGATACATACGAAATTTCTATCTGCTGAAAGCATCCAAGCTCTAAATGTAATAGATTTGTAGTAGCTCATTTTTTTACTAACGAACATATTGTCAAAAATATTTGACTTTTATTGAAGTTTAAAAACATTAAAATGTACGGTACCTTAGAAAATACATTATTTTCCATTAGTTTCCAACAAATGAAATGTTTTTAGAAACAACATTTAATTTATTTGATTGTTTCTTTTCTATATTTTCTTCTTCGATTCGTTACAAAGTTTTTCTTTACAAAGCCCCTATACAGATAAGTTTGTAAGTATTTATTTATGAGATTTAAAAAAATATAGTTTCCTAGGTATAAAATTTTAACTATTAAAAACTAATAGTAAATAAAGTAAAGCCTTTATTTTGATAACGAAAAACGAAAAAATATATATATGATGCGAAAGTGAATGGAAGAAGAAGTCGAGGACGCCCGAGGACGACATGGCACGATCAAGTAAATCAAATACTTGAGTTGGCTCATGTGAAGAGTCAGAATAACAGAAGAGTATGTATAAGACGATGTATGAATATGAATGAATCAAGGAGTGTGTGCCAAGATAGAGTTATATGGCGGTCCATCCTCTCTGCCTACCCCTGCGGTGAAACGGCGTGATGGTTAGTTAGTTAGTTGGTTTTTTTTGTTTTTCTCTTTTGCATTATTATTTTTCCATGTAATTACATATGCTCTTATTATAATTTAATGTTATTTAAAATATATTCATGTACATATATATATATTATCTCATGGCAGAGTATTGCACCCACCGCTCTGTTCCGCTGAAATAAAATGTTATTATTATTATTACTATTCTCTACTTATTCAATTTAAAATATTGTTTAAAAAAATAAGTTATTATTGAACATTCGATGTAATATTAAACTAAGAATGTTTTCAAATTTCATAGAATAAAAAAAAACTAGTTTCCATTAGAGCAATATCACCTTGAAATAATCTAAAAAACATATATTAACCCTCACTGACCGCAATCTCCAAACAAAAAAATAAATACTTGAATATATTTGTATTTATCGTGAGGTTTGCAAAATATTTTCAAAATACCTCAATTACACGTTAGTACCCACTTAACTAGCAAGAAACCATTTTTAGTGGCCTCCATAATAAGACGAACATTATTAAAGCGTTGTGAAACATGACTAGATCTGGCAAATCATTTAAGGAGCCAACATCAGCGTGATGATCGACCATCATGATATTATACTATCTCATCTTATCGTTCACAATTACGGGCGATTCATTATTGGTAAAGAACGGTAATTGGTAAGCAACGGTAATTGGTAAACTTATGGAAATAATTTGTAAACTCATAGGTCAACAGTTAAATGTGTGAACGTGGTTCAAATATTATTATGCTGTTACATGAATTGTTAATCAAATAACATATTATATGTTTTCAATAATAGTTTTTTCGTAACAATTTTTTTACGGTTCACCGGATATTAAAAATCACAACAGCCAAAGGTTGTAATTATGTAGGGAGACAAAAAGTTTTGCAAATTTCACGAGGAAAGAGCTCACCGTTTTTTTATCCACAAACAGATTTTCCACTTAGTACGTAAGATTCATATAATATGTCTTACACTCAATGTTTTTAGAAATGAGAAAAGAGTTCATCGTAAAAATTTGAACTGACAAGAAATAAATAAGTTTTCTTTATATTATTTTCTAATATAACTAACTGTTTTCTTGTATCATCAACCACTTTCACCGTCATGCTAAGACATGACTTCATCAAAAACCAATTAATATTAACAATTTCATTTCTATGTTTGTTTATAATACGTATAAATAAAAGCGTACCACATTAATATTAAAATTAAAATGAATTCGTTACTAAAATAATAAATTCAAATAGTATTAATAATACGTGCGTATATTATATACGCAATAGGGTGGGCCATCAACGCTTTTTCCGAATCTGAAAAAATCGAGGGTCTCAAAAATTGCGCGTTTGAATACTGAAAACGTGAAAAAATTAAAAATATATTCCACACTCCTTTTTGACCTGTAGTGTTTTGTAAATGTTTTTTGTTCAATCTATTTTTATTTTTCATTTCATTCAGATGTTATTAGAAAAATATGTTTGCAATAGTCTTGTCTGTATATATACTTTACCTTTAAAATTAGAACACACAATCATGTGATATAACTTAAAACCCTTATCTTGGAATGGTAAAAAATATAATATAAGGTTAAAGATAAGATAATGAGCTATATAATTTTTTAAACTGACCATAAGTGTCAGCAAACGACAGGACGATACAAAAGAGATTTTTTAAGGTATTGTCATTACGTTAGAGTATACTTAAGGTAGCCCAAGCCAAGGCAGTGAAGTCAGTTTTGGACTTGTTTTTGATGATTTTAACATGACTCGGCGTACCTGGGCGTGGCTAAGACTAAGGCTACGTTATTTGTACATCCATTCATATCACATATAGACATAATGTTTTTGTGTATTCGTATAGCCACTTTTTCACAGTATTTTTATCAACAAAAATATAGCATCTAACCTAAAAAACCGTTTAGTTGTGTCAAGTTTAGTGGCATAATAAAAAATGTGGGCGGAGTTCCGCCGTTAACCAGCACCTTAAGATCATTGCGACAGTATATAGAAGCGGTCCAAGACATTTTTTGTCTCTTTCTCTCTCATGGTGTACGATGTAAAAACTCGGAAAAAGTGATTTATTACAATTTCGGATGGGTTGGGTAAAACAAATTAGCTATCCGTCCATATATTGTTACTTCAAGGTCATTACTAAAAACGTTTAAATATTTGTTTAAAAAAATACAAAGTTGGTGTAACATGTATGTTAGACTGCCAAACTAAGGGTTAAGATAAATAAAATAAAAATTTCACAAAATCTCTCAAATTTTCCCATACTCAATCCAAAAAGGGTTAACAGTATTGTTAAAAATATGTTATATTGTATATATTTGAGACCCCTAATCTAACAAAACGATATCCCTAACGAAAAAAATCTCCATATTTAGACGACCCACCCTAACGTGAATGTTTGTATATAAAAATAGAGTTATGATATAAAGAATAATGTTTTATATTTAAAAACAAACTGAGTTCGTGTACAAATATAAGTAAACAGTTTGAAAAAAGTGTGCGTGTATATGCTTCATACAATACACGTACAAACAGGGTTGGCCCAAGTGTATCTGTATTACGAGGCACGTTTTGCCGCCCGCGGGCATCGATGAAATTCAACGTTGGCCCTGGTTTAGTTAGCAAATTATTATTATTATTCGCTGTGAAATATCACTAAGGTCCCGATTACGAAACTAAAAATAATAATGCCCGGTTTTCTGATGACTCAGAACGCTGCGTGAAGTTTTTTTGTTTATTAATACAGTGTCATGGATAAGTTATGTCAGGAATAAGTAGGTAACTAACAACAATTATTTGCGGTGACTTTTTCAATTTGGTAGAAAAAAACGTTTGAGGTCGACATTATTATTTATCATTATTTTCCGCCTAAATTTTCCAAAAAAAGGAGAGTCCAACCGGCTTACGAGGTCGATCGGGTAAGATCCTCGTGAGGTTGCTGTTTCGAATCCCGGTGTGATCTGTAAAATAAACTTTACTGAATTAATGTCTGCTATTTGACATTTTAAAATATTATATAATATATTGTATATTTTTGGAAGAATCTAGAGTGGTAGATACACTCAGTATCTACTGGTGAAAAACCACCATTAAGAGAATACACGGTGATCACATCTGAATAGCCTGGTATTTCATGACCTTCCTCTTCTCATCTTCTTCTCTTCCCCAATCCTTTCAGCCTCACAACATACCCCAATAGGGGATGTCATAGTTCTACTAGTTTCAAACAGTTATTTTTATTTATCACGATTATGGATCGAAAATCGAAGCACAAATTATTTGTTAGAATAATGTATAATTTTTTTTTTAAATGAACAGTAAATAGCCGAGAGGGCGAATTGGTCGGCTTTTCACTCAACCGTTGCGGGTTCGATTCCTCTATTAACTGAGTACTAAATCATTGTACAAGCAACATTTTCTGCTTATTAATATTATGCATTAGTACATTTAAAAAAAAAATATTATTACATAAAAGTAACTTCACCCCGAGTAATTCAAAACGTCACAAAGGCATAATATAAAACAAAGGCCGTCCTTTCAACAAAAGTGAAAAATTTTCGAAACATAAATAATTATGAATAATCTCTTAATAAATTATGAAAATGTTTTCGCAATTTAATTTTTATAAAAAACGAAGGACAAATGACGTATTTTGTTTACAACTTTAACGTGGTCATTATTTAAAAAAAAAGTTTATTTTTATTTTAAGGCAAAAACCACATCTTTTGACCTTACTTAAAATGCGTGAATTTTTCGCACGAAATCTTTTAAGAGGCAGCCAATTGACATTATCATTAATCATATACTTTAACACAATATGTATAGAGATGGTCGATATCAGAATTAAGTGTACCTGCGGTTCCAGCTACCGGTGACCGAAGAGGAACCGGTTATTTATTCAGTTCTTTTTGGAACCGGTTCCTGGTACCAGAAAAGTTCCTCCAAAAAAATTGTTTTAAATGGGAAAAACAATTCTCACCGCCAAAAAAAAACTTTCATGGGGAGGGGGGGTTGCTAGAAAAATTCTGAAAACGAAAAGAACTGGAACTCGCCTAAAATTAAGATAAAATTTACATTGTTTTAACCCTATGAGTAAACGTTCATTTGAATAGATAAAATAAGACTCATTGATAAGTGTAAATGCCTAAAGGCTGCGCAAGTGCATGAGAAGAGTTGGGAACGTCCAAAAAGATGGGGCAGAAAAGTTGGGTCATATTTCTCGGACCTAAAGATTATTTAAAGCGAAGAGTGTAACAAAGTGTGTGTTTATTTAAAAAATTACAAGGAAGTATTTCATCGTATCTGTCACCCAGTGGAGAAATGATGTTAACATAACTTTATTGTTCATATTGTAGATGTTTTTTTTTTTAGTGTAAGCCAAATTCAATCCCCTGTTGAATGAAGGCTTTTCTAAGTGTGGTCGAACAATACGCTGGTGTTCGTGTGACAAACACTACTACACTGTACGACCTGATAATAAATACTATATATGTGCCACGTTCCAGAGTGGTAGATGGTTGCTTAAAATGGCTTTAACCGTGTTTGACGACCAGATCTGAACAGACAGGTACTTTCCAACCTTCCTTTTCTTCATATCTTTCCCGTCCCCGCTACCTCCAGCATCGCAACATACCACAATTGGGAATGCCATCATTTCAATGGCTCAGACGGTTGGGAGCAGTTGAAACTCTTGTGCGGTATTTACTGTGAAAAACTCTTAAAGGTAAATTCTGTATTTTTATATATATTTAAAGCACAATAATAAAAAAAGCTCTTTAAACTATAAACCTCAAGTTTGGGATGTTTTATCACATTTGTTAACCGTTTTTATTTTTCAACATTTGAACAGTCCCCGTTAACCTGTAACTCTCGTCCCATTTCAGCTTTTGTTCAAGTTGTGATAAGCTGACGAGTGTATCAACTTGACCACTATGCTTGACACCTGCTCAATTTTCGATAAAAAACGGAAATTGGTCAAAAATCGTTGTTTAACGGACAACATTAAAATCTTCCAAAATCTAAATCGTGCTGATCGTTACTAAATTTGATGATCATGAAATGTGATAGAGCTTTAAAATACCCAAACATCTGAGATTCATAGGATGTGGTATATTTTTATTACCTTTATATTGTGTATAGGTAATAAAATATCGTGCGCATTATGGGTGCCACCTGTTGAGTTATATTGACTTGCCAACCTTAACTGTCAACCAGCACCGTTTTCTTTAATTTGATCAAAAATGCGATTAAATGCATTTTTACATGCGTATCCACCACTTTACTTTCAGTTCTTGGTTATTAAATGAATTACATCAGAAAATTTTCCTTGACCATATGCGTATATATTAAAAATTTCAATTGACTTGTCATTTTTACTTTCCTAGTGTAAGAGAAAATATTGTTTCAATATAGCGGAAAGATTGACTGAATCTTATGCAATAAAAACTCTCGAACAATGACCTCTTGTGTGATAAAATGTGCAGTTTTTTTTGTGTCTGGAATTTCTGGCGTGACAACATAATCTCCATCATTAACTATGAAACTTTGTTTTATCCATTTAACTGTCAAAGAAGACGATACATTTTTTATACGAAACACGGGGCGAAACCGAGTAGTAAAGATAGCAACATCACAATAACCTTACATAATATCATACATCTGCATTTTAATAAGAAAGGGACGCGTAGATTTTTGGGGGATTTAGAGCAAAAGAACGAAGAGAGGAGTCTAAAGAGAATATTTGACTATTTGAATATATACAATTTAATAGTACAAGAAGTCCAGGACGTCCGAGGAAGACATGGCACGATCAAGTGAATCAAATACTCGAGTCGGGCTATGTCAAGAGTCAGAATGATAGAAGAGTATGTATGCATGTGTGAATTTAAATCAACCAAGGAGTATGTGCCAAGACAGAGTTGTGCCCCGGGCCAATCCTCTCTGCCTAGAAGGGAAACGGCGCGCGATGGTTAGTTTGTTGATAATAATATTTTTCATAGTACATACTCTCAGTATCATCTTGGTGAAAGACCACCATTCAGAATCAAAACGTTGTTTGAAATGGCTTAAGCCGTGTTAAGTTACGTGACCTGAATGACCAGGCTCTTCCCAATCTTTGTCTTCCACATCTACTCCCCCTCCCCACCTCCCACACACTCGTCAGCCTCACAACATGCCTTGGTTGGGGATGCAGACAGTTGGGACTCTTGGGCCAAATTACAGAATTTTCATTTTAGTTAACCCAACTTTTCAATTTATTAATTTTCCATACGAGAACTGTTAAGTCTAGCGTTGTGACCGCTTTAAAAGAACTACTTCAAGGAACTACTTTTTTTGGCAGCAATTCTTACATCATTCATCGTTCATTGAACAAATACTTCAATTGAAGCTGGTAGTTCATTTTAGCGTTCATTCATTTCATTGAACAAATACTTCAATGGAAGTTAGATTACAAAGAACTACTTTAATTTGCAGCAGTACAGTTGTGAAGTTGAACTTCAAAGCCTACAAAGAAGTACTTCAATTGAAGTCCGACTTCAGAGTACTTCGATCTAAAGGAACGTGATTTTTGGAAGTTCTTTTCGTTTTAAAATTTCTACCGATTAGTACTTTTATTTTGACGAGGAACCGGTTTCAGTTCTTTTCAATTTGAAATCTCTACCGATTAGTACGTGTTCTTTTTGGCGAGGAGGAACCAGTTCCAGTTCTTTTCACTTCCAAATCCCTACCGTCTAGGACGTGTTTTTTTCGGCGAGGAACCGGTTCCAAAAAAAACTGAACAAATAACCGGATAAATTCAAATCTCTTTTTTGCGAGTTTAACTTCAATTGAAGTGTTCACTGCGAAGGGTTCATTTTAAAGAACTAGCAATTCATGAAGCATTCACAAAACATTGAAGTTTTTCCCAACGCTAGTTAAGTCAATCTTAAGGGTCAGCACCCAAAAATAGACACTTTTTGACTTTCCAGTACAAACAATACTACAAATGATTCATCTGTTAATTATATATGGGTAGTTACAAAAATGCGTGAGGTTTCCAGTGAATACAACTATTAAACAGAAATCTTGAAAATTCTTTATAAAAAGCATACTAGAATTTTAGATAAAACGTTCAAAAATGCACTTTCTGGTTTCAAAACTGCACCTTTGACGTACATTTTACTATGTTTTTGGTAGAATTTTAAAGATAACACTTATAGTATTGAATTCACCGGAAACCTCGGACGTTTTTCTAACTACCCATACAAAATTTTAACATGAATCGTTTGTAGTATTGCTTCTATTAGAAATCTACAAAGTAACGTTTAGTGTCATCTTGAGTGCTGACCCTCAATACGGTTCATATTGCTTGCGCGCGATTTTTTTTCCACAAAACGGCGCTTTAGAAGTACTCCATTTATTATTAACATCCACGTTCGATGGCTGCCCCAACCTCAACACCACACCGCGCAGGCTGTCAGCATAACTTGTAACGTTAATAAATTCATGTCATGGTACAATATCGTACTGTTTTGTTTGTATCCCGAGCATACACGCCTCGCCGTTGTATGAAACTCCATTTAGGCGTGTGTTCTCGGCGATACGACCTACATTCCGCACCCGCCGGCGAGTCTGCCGCTGTGACCGGGTACCAAACAACCGGGCACCGTCGGATTGCGGCAATGCCTCTAACCTCTACGCCGTCGAAGGCAATACTATCATTACTAGCTCAGAGCAATAATATACCAGTGGAAATTGAAATGTGATTTTGAAATGTAAAATTTTTACTAGAGTTCAAATAATGTTACGAAATTTAAATATGATGACACCTAAACAACATATAATACATAATACTTTAACAATGATTTACAAGCTTAAAAATAACATGCTCCCTAAATATCTGCAAAATAATATTATATATAATGTAAATATTCACAATTATCCTACGAGAAGTTGTCATGATTTTAGGCTTCCCAAAACGAATCTTGTGTGCACTCAAAACAGCGTGTTTTATAAAGGACAAAAACTTTTTAATAGTCTTCCAAATGCCTTAAAAGAAGCCTCAAGCCTTGGCACTTTTCGGAGGATTTGTGCTGAATATGTAAAAAAAAACCTATTATTATATGTATAAATAGAACATATATACTTTGTTTTTAACCACTTTTTTAAAAAAGTGGTTAAAAACAAAGTATATATGTTCTATTTATAAATATGGCAAGCCACAAAGTTAATGCTTTTTACGAATATATATTATTATATGCTTTGTTCTATAATTTTGAAATGTAAAAATGTTTTTTCTTACTAGATGTGTGAAAAAAATATTTGCATACATCTAAATAAAATTACAAAAACAAACAAAATATGTTTGCGAAACAGTGTAGTCAGGATTGTTGATTTTTTCCTGACACACTTTTTTACATCCAATCATAGCACATGTCGACATAATGTAGCGTTTATTTGTATGACCACTTTTTCACAGTATTTTTATCAACAAAAATATAGGATATAACCTAAAAACAGTTGAGTTATGTCGCATAAAAAAACGTAGTTGGCGGAGTCGCCTGAGATGCGGTAGACCGAAAACATGCTTACACACCTAAAAGTGGTGCGATATTATGCGACAACTTGTCTTGTCTCTTTTTCTCTCTCACGGTTTACGACGTATAAACCCGGAAAAGTGATTTATCGTAAATTTGTAAAGTAATTAAGTTGGGTAAAAATATTTAGCTCTCTTTCCAAAGAGTTTCACGCCATTTCTAGAGACGATGTCACAACTAATGTTATATACTACTTGATATAACATACTCATGTATTTTATATGGTTCTTGCAGGCTATTTTTAATTTGTTACTTAGTATAATTTTCATGGTTTCCGGCAGCGCATTGTAAAAATTCATCTCTTTATAAAGTAAACTGTTTTTGTTTATTGGATTTATTCTTTCTGGTGGTCTGATTTCTTTGCATTTCCTTGTACTATGTCTGTGAATATCCACGTTGTAAATAATTTGGTAATAAGTTGGTTATAAGTTTTATTTTTACTTTTATTGTATGTGTAAATATTAATGTTTTCAATGTTAGCATCTATTTCACTGTTAGTTACAAGCTATAAGTCCTTATTGTAAGTCACTCGTTGAAAATATTAGGTGTAAGCCATTAGTAAAAAATCTTAACTGTAAGTTATTAGTTATAAGCTTAAGTGATAAATTATAGGTTCGATAAATTAATTTGTAAAGCGCCCTTGAGGTGATTTTCCCACAAAAACGGCGCTATAAAAGTTATCCATTTATTATTATTATTATTATTATTATTATTATTATTATACGAGTATATATTCTTAATCCAAGATTACTAGCCACCGAAGAGATTGACAGACAGAAGTGTGTGGCCGTGTGTCCGAAGTAAAATCATTTTTCCCATGCTTCTGGTGAAAATGATTATACATCAAATATACACCAATATTATTTATTGAAAAATAATCAATCCATTGGCATGTCTGGGGCCTAGGAGTAAAAAGGTGGTATGAAAATTAGTTTTCGTGCGATTTTCTGTTCAGTGTTACTAGCGGATATGGTTCTGCCGCTACCTACATATCGTTTATGAGAAAGAGGGAGAGGGAGAGGTTGCAACAAAGCTTTCAGCGGTATGCCTTTAGGAAGGCTTTGATTATCTGTGATTATTGTACAATTAACATCGTCGTGATGTGTCCTGGAGGGGTAATAACTGTTTATTTGACGCCTTATAAGGTTTCTGAAATGAAATATATTCAATAATCGATAATGATACCACTCCGACCTTTTACTGGGTACTCAGATAAAATAACAACCGATGGTATACTGTGTTTAAAAAAAAAAACACAAAAATGTTATTTTCTGGATTTAAACACGTTTTTCGCGCTCATACCGCGAAATGCAAAAATTATTTTTTCGTGAAAATTTAAAGAAAAAAAATAATGCAAATAATACATCCTCAAAGCAATATACCAAGAGGGTTAGCTTTGCGAAACGGTGTGGTAAGGATTGTTGAATTTTTCCTGATTCGGGTGTGGCTAGGTGTTTCATGGAAACACCTTTTAATATCCATTCATAGCATATGTCGATATAATGTTTTGTTTATTTGTATAACTTTATTTACAGTATTGTTATCAACAAAAATATGAGATATAACCTCGAAAACCGTTGAGTTATGTCACATAACAAAACGTAGTGGGTGGAGTCACCGGAGACGCGGGAGACGGAAAACATGCTAATATACCTAAAAGTGATGCGATATTATGTGACAACTTGTCTAGTCTCTTTCTCTCCCACGCTTTAGGACGTAAAAACCCGGAGTAAGTGATTTATCGTAAATTTGTATAGGTTGGGTAAAATATTTAGCTCTCTCTCCATAAATATTCTTACTTCAAGAATAAATCAAAGGTTTGATTTATTTGCGTCTGTTTGACAAAGAGGTCGTTCGTTGCAACCGCTGGGTAATGCGTTTTACGCGGGTAACCTTAGTATATAAAAACCGAAGCTTGGTTATTTTTTATCCTATCAAATAATAACTATCTATAATTTGGCGATGTTAGCGTGAAAAACGGTGCACAAATAGAATTTCCGTATATTTGATTTGAGTATTGATAGACAAAAAAGCAAAGTGGCAATTAATTCGGAATGTTACGTTTTCTGAATCTCCAGCCTCGACGGCCTGCGTAGCTTAGTAGTAAATGCAAAAGCCTTCGGTTGAGTGGTTGGCGGATTGAGCCTCGAGTAGTGTATTAGTTTTTGGTGAAGAATTTTAAAAAATAACCGGATAGAGTAGAGGTTCCGAGTTCGTGTCTCTGTTGCGACCGTTATTCGTTTATATTCTGTTTCATATTAACGTTGAAGATTTTTGATATTTTTTCAATAATTTATATCAAAAACATAATAAGCATAAAAGTTTTAAATTAATTCAAATTTGATGTATTTCAAAAAAAAAAATTCTCTACCATGGAAGGTACTTGTGTTCAGATCTGGTCACCAAACAGGGCTAAAGCCATTTCAAGTAACGTTTCGAAACTGAATGGTGGTCTTTAACCAGGGCTATACTGATAGTATCTATAAGAGAGTTTAATAAAATAAGTGCTACTAATTGAGGTATTGTTTCTTTGTACTTTCATTTTGAATCTGTCTAAATGTATTCTTATTATTTTATATTTACCAGACTGGTTTCACCCTACTACGGACATTTACAGACAAGAAGGATTCCACTCCAAATAAATCAGACTTCCAAAAAAGAATAAAACCAATACACAAAATAGCTTACTTTTTAAAGGGTTGAAATGTTATAATGCGCTACCGGAAGCCATCCAAATTATACCAATTAATAAATTTAAAATACCCTGTAAGAACCATTTAAAATTCATTAGTAATATTAAGTAGTATAAAAGTATTTCTAATTTTGAAACTGTTAATTCGTGGTGGAATTAATTTTAAATTTTAAAATACCTTAGTAATTTGTATCTGAAGATGGCCGTCATAGGCTGAAACCGGTCCAGTCAAAATAATAAAGTGGAATAAAGTTACAAATTTGTTTTATTAAATCATTAGTATAAAAGTTATTAATTTTAAGTCAAAAAGAATATAAATTATAGTTAGATACTTTGAAAACTTTAATGTACAAGTAAATGATATAAAATAAATTAAACTAAAAACTACGAATTACTTAAAAAACAAAAACATTATTATTATTGCAGATTTTTTTAAGCGTGTTTATCACTACCGCAAGGAACACTGAATAAATTATTAATAAAATTTCTCACTGAATTTCATTCGCTATTTCATAGGTTAATATCAAGGCTTTCTGCTAATTTAAACATTTTTCAATAATCAAATATTTTCTTTGTCACTTTTTGATTTTCAATCACACAGCTTTAACGCCGAGTCACCAATCATTAAAAGTGCTCCCAAATAATTCAACATTCGTCATTCTGTTACTGATTTTTTTTTCATGGCAAATTGGAATGCTACGTGCATATTCATGAGATTAATTGATTCCGCTTATAATGATGTGTGACCTTCGCTATTTGGAGAAACGCCCAGCTTACTAATATTATTCGCAATGCGGTTAAACCTTCTGAGATTCGAATTGATTTTACATTAAAAAAATTATGAATATTTATACACCTACCTACGAATTAAATTGTGCCGCAAATATGCTTTTATTATCTAATATGAATTATATGTGTTACGGCACAAATTAATTAATTAAAATGTATATGCTCACGCCGGACTTGAGCCCGCGACCTTTGGATTTGTTGTCGAGCGTCATATTAACACTCGACCACGCAGGTCGTTGTGTTTAATTTGTATTGATTATTACCTGTTTTTTATACCTTTAATCGAACGCATTTGAAATATAGGATAGTATCTTTTAAAATAAAATTAATTCCTGAGCTATTTAGTTAAACTGTTTTAATATTCAGTTTGGTTTAAACCGTATGTACCACAGTATTGGAGCTACCTCACGCACATTTAACATTGGTTATTCGTAGGCAGAAGGTCACCTCAGACACGTGCTTCTTTCTGTAAGGTGATTATATCTCAAACACTATTGAGAATTCGCTCTTTGTTCACACAATCAATTTTACTCCGGATGTATGATTACTTAAAAAACAAAATCAATAAATTTTAACAAAATATAAAAGAACGAAGAATATTTTCAAATGATTAGTTTGCGACTGAAACTTGAACTCGAAGTAATGTGTCCGCACAATGCGCAACCGAAACCTTTTTACACACTATCAGTTATATCAATCTCATATTTCTTAGAAAATAATTTATTTTTTCTCAATTTATTTCGATACAGGCAGCCATCTTTGTATTGGTATGCAAAGCTCTATCTCAAAGCACAGTTGCCCAATAAGATAGTGTCTTAGATAGAGTGCTCATTTTTATTTACGAAAAACGTTTTTACTACTTATAAACTCTAGAATTAATATTCAATAAGAATTAATTTATTAAGCTGGCTTTAAAAAGTAATTTTAATAAAAAAATAAAAACTATTCCGTTCGTAAAAATAAAATAAAAAAACATCATGTTTTAGTAAATTTGTTTAAATTGCAAATGTAACCAAAAGATTCCCCGGCGTGCCAACATAAAAATAAACCCATAGTTACATGTTTTTTCTTCATCTGCCTTAATTGAAAAAATGTGTTTTTCAAATTCTCAATAAAGCTATTTATGCTGTCAAAATTCCATCAAATGAGGGCCAACAGCGAGAAAACTTTGGCCACGGAAAGGCAGACATTGTGATGCATCAGCTCCGAGCTTCCCAGCATTACCACTGTGCGATATAATAAGAAGAAAAAAACTCCCGGAAATGTGCACACAATATTTTTTTCTAAGACAAATGGGCGATTAATCACATTATGTTCCTTCTTATAATGAAACAAGAATTTATCTACTACTTCACCTAACCTAACCTAACCTAACCTAACCTATCAACTAATCTATTTATGTGCATACGATATTTTTTTCTAAGACAAATGGGCGATTAATCACACTATGTTCCTTCTAATAACGAAAACAAGTATTTATCTACGAACTTCACCTAACCTAACCTAACCTAACCCATCAACTAATCTATTTAATAATGTGTGGCTTCAGAATCGGAAATATACGGCATTTTAAAATGAACACTGTGTCATATTATTCTTATTTATGATGCAATTAGGAACTTCTCTGCATTTCCTTTAGGGGACTTGGCCTTTAGTAAAATGATTTAGTATATATATATTTTTGTTATACTCATAAACATTATTGTAAGTTAAGTTTGGTCGCGAACCCGACTTAGTCCGCGTTTCGCTCCCAGCTATATATTTTATTTAAATATTTGACGATATTTTTTGTAAAATTATTTTACTCTGCCAGGGCATTAGAGGATTTTTTAATGCTCCACTAGTAAAATTGCAAAAAAAGACATGTATGGGAAAACCATTTATATCTTGAAGTTGGAAAATCTTTTTTTGAAATATTTCTTTTTACTGAAAAAAAATATGTCATCATATCTAAATCTCTGTATGAAAAGCTCAATAGTTCAGGATTAAAACAATGTTGTGAACTAAACAAAGATGTGTTTACCTAGAAAATCAATTGATAAAGTCTGTGCAAATGTCAAAACTTCATCGGACAAGTCGCCATATAGTAAAAAAGCCAACATTTTTTTAAATTAAATTATAAATATCACTTTAGATACCTACTCAAAAGATTGTGCCAATATATTTTAAGCTTAGGTGTGATTTTAATCCTTAAAAAAATAAAGTCAATAATTTAACCTCTATACCACCATTATATAATAATAATTATAATATAATAAAATAAAATAAAAAAATAAAAAAATAAAAATAAAAAAAATAAAAAATAAAAAAAAAAAAATAAAAAATAAAATAAAAATAAAATTATTAGGAAAGTTGAGTGGCCAACCAATATTGTATACTTTCTTCTCTTTCTCAATTTAAGAAAGTAATCAGAACTCTATCCCAGAGTACTGGCCAAAAAAACACAGTTTTGCATAAAAGTATTGATTAATAGGATCGGTCTCGCCGCCTGGGAAAATATCGAGTGGTCAAATGTCAAACGAACATAGCTTTTATTAATAGATGTTATTTATAACACAATGAACGCAATCTTTTTTTATTTGCCGCGTTGAATATATTTTATTAAAAAGGTGTAGAGGACCATATAAAATGTTCAAAACAAGAAAATATCGACATCGTTAATAAACAAGGTAATTATAATACTTTGATAATTTTTATAGCGCCATTTTTGTTGAAATGTAACCCCATAAGCACTTGTGCAGTGTGTATTTTGTGACGCGTGGGTATATCGTCACCGGAAAGGCAAAAGGGCTGAAACGCCATTTTGAAAAGTTTACACCAAAGCACTTAAAAGTTTCTTTTGTTTTACAATAAAATTTATAAGTCTCCAGTGTCTGAACGAATTTTGAAAAAAAAATCAACTCAGGTAACTCAATGCTCTTACTGAGTTACCTAAAGCGGCTAAAAGCTTAAAAAGTACCAAACTTGTGTCGCTTGAGTCAAGCCTTCTCCCAAACGGTAAATATATTTTCGATGTCTGAAGGGCCACAAAAATCTTCAAATTCAAACGAGAGTCAGAGCTTTCGATGCAGATCATAACTGCATATTTAACTCATTTTCAACCAAAGTGTCGCTTAAGCCTTTTTGCCTTTCCAGCGACGATATGCAAAAATTTGACGAAGGCGCTTGTTTAAATGTTTACTCATTAAAAAATCATTTAATAATACGCATCCTTTTACAAATTCAAAAGAATTCACTTATCATTTCAGAAATCCTATCATAATTGATTTATTATTTAAAAGTAAGTTACCGTGTAAGTCCATTCTTCATACAGACACGAATTTAACAGTCCATGTTCTCGTGTTCTCGGCAAATCAAAATATTGATCAATCGTGTTCGTACAGATTGGTTCAGGCATTTCAGTGATTATTTCGTAAGTCAAACGTTATATATATACAATGCCGAGCCTGTCTGGCATTCAATAGAACCTTCAACCTGAGTTCCATCATATATTCATACTTATCCATTTATATAGCGTATTTAAGTCATATTTTTGCCCCTAGTATGCTTAACTCTTAGAACTAAAAGCATAACCTGATACATTATTAAATAAAAAGTTATAATAATTTAATTTGTGAGTACGTACGTTTGCACGATTGTAAGTTTTTAAAATTAAAAAACTGATGTTTTTTTTTTTTTTTTACATGGTTACATTTTTTTTAAAGAAAGATCATAATAGTAAGTACATTAATATAATAATTGTAAATACCTTAAAATGTGTACAAATGCCACTATTTTTTGTTCGGTCGATATTAGTTCCTAGGTCTATCTAGGCAGATTGCCCATTCTATGGAAATAAGGATTTAAATTATAATTTTTAAATAAGTATCATTTAAAATCCCTTTTACTTAACAAAGTACCTCTACCCTCAGTGTATTTTAGCAGACTTTATTCTACATTTTAAATAGGTGGATTAAAAAAACAATATTTTTTTTCTTGGTAAGTCAAATTACATCCCATGATTTTTCATGTTTAACAACTAGTATTACTATAATTTGATAGGTATATGGATATATATATATGTATTTTTTTTATATAATCTTTAGATTGATTCGTAGGTCGTTTTATGTCAAGAATAGTATTCATTTCTATGTTTTTCTAACTGTTTTATTTCCCGTTGAGGATGTCCATATAGGATTTTACAGTGAGGATGTCATTTGGATGACTATATGAAATACAGATAATTAGTGTGACCACAAAAACGTTTTCAGTTTTTTTTTTTTTAAAGGTGTGATTTGAAAATTAAGAAACACATTTTCATTTTTATAAACATACTATCGTTACCCAGGAAAATAGTGCAAATCGAAAAGGCTCGACTGTATTCTGCTGCCAGGGTAGGTACTTATATTTTCTCTATACCTTTTGTTTTTTTCCTATTTCATCATTTCAAAACATAAAAAACTGCAAAACGACTGTCACTTTATGATTAGCATAACTTTGCAGAGGCATTTTTAATAAAATAAAACCCACTTAGTTTTTTTTTGTAACAACTCTAAAACATGCAGACAAAACTTGACTGTTAATGGCCTTTAAACTTGCAAAAAAACAAAAGATAAGCACTTTGGGCGACCTATTTCGAACTAAAATATTCCGAGTTTTATTTAAAAATATATCATCCTTTTGTCTAGCTGTGGATTTGCATAATTTCTAAAATCCTTACTCTGAAATCCCATGTTTAGATACCAATTTTTTCTACTGTTATTTATTATATGAACTTTATTAACTTTAGATATAAAAAACACACATAAAACTAATCAACATAATGCACATAACATGTATAAATTTAATTAATTTCAACCCGACACATTGAAAAAATGTAAGATAGGATACTTTAATACATTACCGATTATCCTTTATACCAAACTATTTACTAAAAATAGTTATTTTGTAGTATAACATTTTCTTAGTAAAACAGACAGTGAAATTCCACAAGATGGTATAATTTATGGCTCACTGACGGCATTTTTTCTACTGCACATTATTTATTATATGAACTAATAATCTATTAACTGCATTAGATATATTATACAAAAAACACACACATAAAACTAATCAACATAATGCACATAACATGTATAAATTTAATTAATTTCAACCCGACACATTGAAAAAATGTAAGATAGGATACTTTAATATTTTACCGACACGATTATAAATTTATACCAAACTATTTACGTCTAAAAATAGTTATTTTGTAGTATAACATTTTCTTAGTAAAACAGACAGTGAAATTCGCGCAGCTTTTCTGTGCATAATTTATGGCTCAACGTAACATATAGCTCGCAACATTATATTCATCGTGAGTAGACATCGGATTGTATGCACTATCAAAATGGCGAGATATGCACTAACAATGTTAAAATATCCAGCGAAATCCTAAAAGGAAAGAATCGGTTCCTCAAAGGAGGGGTAGAAAAATATCAATCATTTCCATAAAAGACTCAAGAATAAAGTAGCTGAAATACGCATTGATGACGAAAGAAGGCACAAATATGCACTAACGGTCACAAACTCTCAAAAGTGCATTATGCTGACTATGCGTATGCAAATGCATATAATACAATGTCTAATCATGAGACATCAAATCTTTGTCCGGAGTTTTAAAATCAATCTTACTGTTTTCAGCTCGCAACCCCCTTAACTATGGAGCTTTTGAACATCCATTTAGCTCTCAAAAAATTATACTACAAGCCATGCGTTCGTAAGAATATTCTATTATTCATTAGGAAAAAAGATTTCTAAAAGAGAGAGTTGACAATCAGGTAAAACCGGGTAGTAACTATTTATAGATTTATACATCTGTCCTCAAATCGGCACATTTTTTGCCAAACAATTTTGCTTTATACTTATTTACAGTGGTCTACAAAAATAATTGCTTAATCTTGCTTTATTTTTTATAACCGACCGGTTTCGCTTAGACTACGCATCATCAGGGTACAAAATTAAACCAAACAAAAAATACAAAGCAAAATAACAAAAAAATGAGAAAACAATAAAATTATATTTAAATTATTACAAAGGAACAGAGAGAAAGAGACAGATAATATGAATTGAATTATTTTTTTGTTGTAGTATTGCGAGTGTATTTGTATTCCTTTTTGAGACATCATATACATATTTAAATGTAATTTCAAGGTATGATAACAGATTATCATCTCAGATGACCTATTATATTGATTTAAAATTACATGTAACTATTTTCGGCATTTTTTAGTCAGGAAATCGACTCCGTTACAACAACGGCCCAAGATAATTATTTATACACGTTTTTTCCGCCGATTTGGGTATACATGGTTTTTGCACAGGGCACGTCTGCGAGCCGATGGCCTTCGTCCTGATTTTTTTATAGATTTTATTAATTATATCTAGTCTGCGTCGGCTATAGTCCTACGATTCTTAAAGTGTGATTAATCGCCTCTTTATTAAATTAGACATGACAATTTATAAACAGTTTTAAATTTTTTTTGGAACGTATCCTGACAGCCAAGGTGTTTAGTAAAAACACGACTGCTTGAAGTTTTGCAAGGTAAAATGACCAAAGCTTAGACGGTTTGATGCCTCATAAGCCAGAGAACAAATACCTTAAGGCCTAAGAATCTTAAAACTTACCCATTCTTTATTGATTTTCATTTCAAACTACAAAAAATTATCAATTACTAATGAAAACCACTAAAAAATCGTGTTTAAATTGTTGTTATTTCCAATATTGACAAGAATTAATAGTTCATGTTTGTAAAAAGCATTAACTTTTTGGCTTGCCATATTTATAAAGAAAACAGATAACCATTGTTTAAAACCACTTTTATTTTCAATATTTTTCCATCTTCAGGACAATATTAAAATTGTATCAATTTTAATATTGTCCTGAATTTGAAAGGGTATTTCCGAAACCGCTCGACAAAATATTGAAAATAGAAGAGACAGTAACTCAGTCCATTTTATATTGTTCACAAGGGTTGTCAAAGGCATTTGGCTGTATCCTGGTTCTACAGCGTGTCTCTTCAGGTATCTGATTTTTTTTTCCTATTAAGGCGTGAAATTGAAAACATATTATTCCTTAGGTTTCATCATTTTCTTCATTTTTTACATTTATTTGTGCTTTTCACTTCCAACAGATGCCTTCCTCAGTTAGTTTCTATTTATTTTGAGTATTTTCCTGGGTCGTGCGGGGCTTGAACCATTTAAGAGGAATTCGAACTACTTCATATCTTGCCTATAAGTACCTTATTATATTGTTTTGTTGTCAATAGTTGAAAATACTAATAATCATGTTGTCAAGACATTTTTATCCTGTTCTTATTTTTCTTGAAAACGTAGTCGCAAGAGTTACATGTAAAATGGCCTTACAACTATATCACTATTAGTTTTATTTAAAAAAATCTACTAGTTTTATAGAACAGCTTTATTTCATACTCCACCGCTAAACAACAGTGAGTAAAAACGTGTTATATCACTTGAGATAAATCATCGAACAAGTTGCACAATTCGGTCTGAGGGGCGTACCCAAACCTGTACAAATGTTCACAATAACGTAACGTGTCTCGTATCGGTGTCTCTGAAATCTCATGACATCACCGTTCTATCCGTAGCTGCAACCAAATGCCAAACATTTATAAAAAACACCACGTGAAGTTCAATGGTTCGTAGTTGGTAATGTCAGAGTGGTTCTCACGTGGCGAAAACACGAAAAAACAGTAAAAACTCTGAACCACGTACTATTTTATTCCATATGCCAGATCAAACGGTTCATTGGTAAATATTGGGCAAGGTTGGCTTACGTAGTATGAAAAATGATGACCTATCAGTTTGAAGACAAGCCAAATACAACTTGATTTGAATATCAATAGTACGAAGGCAACACTGTTTCACTTCAACACAAATGAACACCCTTTTCACCACAATCTATACACTTTCTCTGATGGCGGACACTGCAAAGCTGTGTGAAACGTTGAATAAAGTAGAAGAAAGGGAAAACGGCTTAAAACCTTAAAAATCATATTTTTCATACTTATTTTTTAATGTAAAAATAATGGAACTAAATAATAATAAATTTAGTTCAACTGAATTAAATATAAAAATAAAAGGAGTACTACAAATTGAACACCAAAACTATTATTTTTTTAACTAAAAATCAATCACGCCAAAATCACGATATCCATTTAAATAGAATATATTCCCAGCTTTGTGTCTAACGCTTTCTTTGTAGGCAAATTTGAAAAAAAAGATAATGGTGCTTGTATTTGCGTGAAAAGCCTATTTTCTTTGAAATACGAATGAAGTAGGTATATTTTCAACTGTACTTGAATTTATTTTTTAATTCATCTGTACAATACCTCTTATTTTCTACGAACTTTGAATAGAAAATTTTCAACATGTACGGAGATCATTTCACGTTATTACATCTAATAGTGCTGTTTTTTTAAAATTCACCAGCATTACCAAGTACATACGTATTCGCTAACAGTTTGGGGATGTGATCCCCTAATAAACTAGACATCTGAAAGAAATCTGTCTTTGCACATGTCACACATTAAGAATAGTCTACTTCTCCCAAGGGAGTCTGAGTTAATACCCGAAAGTAACAATTTTATTTTCGCGAGACGACCAATCTTTTACCTGAACTATCAATGGTTCCATAGGCCAAAAGAGGTAGATCATTGCGGAAAATTATTTTTAATTAATTTCAAGGTTAACTCTGCGAGCAAAAAACATATATTTGTTGAACAGTAAATTTACCGGCGTGATTTTTTTTGTTATATCTTAACATTGACTGGTTTAAATGTAAATTTCGATGCGGTTTTCCTACCTGGTATGTCCACCTACTGATTTAAAAAAAAAATATTAGTCACTTAATCAGAACGTGCTAGGAAAATGAGGAAGTCAAATAGAGTTTAATTTGACGAATAATTTTGACACTTTGAAGACAGGAGTTGAACAGTAAATATTGTAATTTTTACTAGGCTACGTTGGAAAGTGGTAGACACTCCCAGTATCGTCCTGATATACAACTATTTAGACTTCATAGCTTTACCTAAAGGAAATTGTCGTTGCAGTTTTCAGTTTATTTGTTTTGTATTTTTGACATTTGTAGAGAATTCAGAAGTTATCTTCTCTTCAGACTTAACTGCTTTGCGAATATTCTGAAAGGTTCTTCAATTCTTTTTACAATTTTTACTTATTCTCAAAGAAGCTAGCCCAGGGCTAGTATAAACATGCCAGCAATTATAATATTAGCTTCTATTAACACTAAAGCGGTGTTAAGTGACCAGATGTGAATAGCCAGACACTCTCCGACCTTTCTCTTTCCCATCTCCTTCCACTCCTTAACTGTTTCAGCCTCAAACATTCCTCGAATTGCAATTATCTCACCAGCACCAGGCAGTTGGGAGTAGATTTTTTTAAAACACAAGCATCATACAGTACTACCAAATTTTAAATCAAAACACTTTCCATGAAAATGTTTTCATTGACTGTGTAACCCTTGGTATGATTGTGTAGCCTTCCACACAGCCTCCCCAAAGATGACAGGGCCCCCTGTGTGAAGTTAATGCCTCCTTTTTTAAACATTATTGGCACTACAGCGCATCAACGTTAGTTGCTAAACAAACAAAAACACCGCAAACAACAACAAAAAAAATTAAAATACATCTATCGTTTTTCAACCATTTATTTCTATGTGAATTTTTTTTAAATTAATTGTAATAATATATAAATGTCATTTAAGTTTGATATTCAAATATAATTGTACAGAATTGAAATATTTCTACAATTAAAATATTTGATCGATCTCAAAAAGATATCTCGACTAAGCGCATCTAATGTTAATACAGAAAGCATTAACTGGGTTAAAAAAGCACTTAATCCAATTTTTTTCCTGGCCAAATTGGAAAAACCAATGTTTTTTCTCTTCAGTATTTATTTAGATTTATATGTTTCATTAGTTAATAAATTTCATAATAAATAACTAAGTTCTAGGCGTTTCCCTATAACTAACGTCAACTACCGGCCAATTATTTTGGATGGTCAACAAGCGCGTTTTCTCCGAGCATTAACCAGATGATGGTTCAAATTAATTATCTCGAGAAGTTTTTATATGCGCCAGCGAATGAGTAAGAGTTGAATAAAAGATAGATTAACAAACTTAAAAAGGATCACAAAGATAGTTTTTTAAGCTGTCAATACCGAAAATATATTTTAAACATGAAATAAGGGTGAATTTAGATTTGATTTTGAACATTAAGGCTCGCTCCTCCCCAAAACTTTGTACCAAAGTAATTCATAGCATTTGTGAGAATAATAATAAAAAACCATCAAAATTGTGATCACAGATGTAAAGGCCTATCAGTGTGAGGGAGGGGGGATAGCCGCTACCATATCGTCGCCGGAAAGGCAAAAGGGCTGAAGCACCATTCGGGAAAATTTACACTAGAGCACTTTCAATGTTTTACAATAAAATTCATAAGTCTTCAGTACCTGGTTGGATTTTGATAAAAAAAGTGAACTTAGGTAACTCAATGCTCTCACTAAGTTTCCTGAAGCGACAAAAAGCTTAAAACATTCCTAAACTTGTGTCGCTTGAGTCAAGCCTTCTTTCCCAAATTGTAAATATATTTTAGATGGCTGAAAGACCACAAAAGTCTTCAAAATCAAACTAGAGTCAGAGCATTCGAAAAAACTGATCAAAACTGCACGTTTATATAATTTTTGACCAATGTGTCGCTACGATAGCGACGATATTGTGACTATATATATATATTGTCCATATTGTGGTATAAATGCACCAATTGACATAAAACTTAGAGTAGAAAGCCATAGCCCTCTGATGAATGAATTTAAAATAAAGTTCTGTCACATCTACTAGTTGAAGATTTAAGAAAAATATATGGATTCAGTACCTAAGCGAAACAAAATCAAAAAATTAATTAAGAAATACTACACGATCCTAGTACCTACCCATTGTAGGAAAATACATTTGTTTTTTTTTTCGACATCTAACTATACGTTTTTCGTGGTTCTAGTTTAAAATTAACATTCCTTTCCTTTAATTCTGATATATTATTGAACTCAAATTATATTTAAAGCGGCAGAAATAATTATAACGTCTAATCTAATCGCAAAGAGAACAATCCTCATTTTTAAATGTTCAAATCAAATGATGCAGCTATCTTAGTCTTACGTATCTTCTTTTTTTTCTTTCTTTGGTGCTCTCTTCTATTATAAATTGGCTATCATCAGCCCTGTGACTACGATTCATTAATCGAAGCAAAATAAAAAGGAGAAAATATCGTTGCGGAGTTAGTCCTCTTCATTTGTAAAGTCTAATCTCGCCATTGGCTCAGATGTCCATTATTTATGACCCAAACACATTAAATCTGTTCCAGTATATTGTGAGAGTGCCCGTAATAGCCCGGGGCACTTTTTTGTTGTTGTCACGCGGTCCGGTAAAAATTAACGACGGCAAAAGTGAATCTATGTAGCGCTCTTTTTACAATCAATTTTCTCTTGCTATTTGTTTACGGATGCTGAGAGGCGAGTGTGGGGGTAATATTTCATCTTATAGCTGCTCCAGTTTGTGAGTCTTCATTGATAATGAATTGATGATTATAATCATTATTGAATCAGTAACATTAAGATCAGAGATGTAAGTTATGAAGCCTATACATGAACGTGTTAATTTGTAACGTGTTGTTTGCCGCAGTAGGTGGAATGAGCGATAGGTGTGAATAGAATTCATATCACTCTATTTATTTTACCTCTGAGTGTAAAGTAACATTGCAGCAACAAAAATATATTTTTTATATTTACCGACTATTGTTTATTAATTAAAGATTATCAAATGATCAATTAGGTTAAGTGTCACTCGTATTAGTTGGAATTTAAAAAAGTTGAAAGGTTTGCTTTTGACAAATGTATTTTTATTCGCTTGCATTTAGTTTTTTCTCCATACTGTTTACAAAAATTCATTAAATATTTTTTGTTATTGTTACAAGTTCATGTTGGTTTATTTTTGAAATATGAAAAAAAAACACTATAACATGCTTTTATTTTTTATTGCTGGTAAGATGAACCTTCACACAAAATTATAAACTGTCAATGAAACCAAAAAAACGTAAGTTTTTTTTTAAAATACTATTTTCAGTAATTTGTTTTTAGTTTAATCCTCAAGTATGGCTTTTTTGTATGTAAATTAACCTCGTTTTGAAAAGGTAATGCGTCAATACGCACCATAGAATAATAACAGGGAGAATACAACAAAAATCACTGATATCACATCGAACCCGATTATAAATACACTAAGGGTACCGTAAGGATTCGTATTGGGACCGACTTTGTTTATACTTTATAATATATAAATAAAATGGTAAAAATACACAAAAAAACTCGACCTCTATTCATCTAGTTACCATCTTAGTGGTATTAACTCAGAGCTACCAACCTCTTCCATGAAATTGCTGATCGTTTGAAAAGTTTATTAAATTGATAGTTAGTAGATGTCCGTGATAAAATCCCTGCTCTACAAAAGTAATAACGATAAGGTATCTATGGAAACTTAAATTAACGGAAATTGGTACATCTATGATTTATCAATACGCTTAGTTAGTCACCTTGGCTGTAAATCCTGAATATCTAGCTTCTTTGTATAATCTTGCGTAGGTGCTAAAAATCATTAGTTCTCACATTGAGAAAAAATAAAAAATGACCAGAGCGAGTTTAGTAAGTGAGGCGACCTACTTTTGATAGCCACGGTGGAATTTACAGTCGGCGCTGATCCATTTTATAATTTTAATTGAAAAAAATGTAAGTGGTACCGAAATAGACTTTTGTGAATCAAATTTCCTTGAATGCGCTTCCGTATGATTTATCGTTTACACAACAGTTTGAATATACGATACAAAAAGCTTCAAATTACAACAAATTCAGCACCATTACATATAAAACAAACCGTTTCGTATTTTAATATAAAATTAAATTAGATTATTTAAATTTACACTGGCATCTATTGATAATTATTGAAGGATATAGGGTATATAAACCAACCTTTACGCGACAATAAACACTCTTAGATCCGAAGCCACGATGAAACACCGAATGTGTTTCCAGTTTTAGATAAATTTGGAACTTTTGATTGTAAACAATAAACTATACTACTTGATAAACGTGTCTTATTAAAGCTTGTGGAAAGATTATGGAATGAAGGGAAAATGGGAAATCATTCACCTACCGACGAAATTGAAGTTCTTGAATTATTCTTAAACAATTGTATTATTAACGAAACGAATCACAAATTAACGATACTTATTTAAGTATTTTTATTCACAAATCACCACATTTATTTTATATTATTTGGAGATCAAAACAACAAACCGACGAAAAAGCGGAAAACGAACGAGCAACCACGTTTTTGTCCACCAAAACTATTCTGTTTGATTGTCAATTGTTCCGAATACGATGTTGTTAAATACGGTGAAATGGTTGGATAGGTAGAAACTTGGGTGAAAAACATGAAGGTAAGAACCTAAAAAATGATCACTCTGAAATCCAACAGACACCACAATCGTTACAGTATTTTAAAATTTTTGCCCAGTAAAATTTTGTTCAATTGAATAAACTATATTTTCAAATAGTTAGCAAAACGTTGCTAGTTTCTGGTAAAATTTTAGATCCACATAAAAAATTACAAAGGTATTATTATGTTAGTTTATTTTGAGATATTTAAAGACGCAAAATGTTATACTGCTCTGCAACAGTTTGAAATGGACGCCATTTGCTTCTGTGCCGGGGCTCTCAATGCATTTATCACTCTAAACCACTTCTCATTAACCAACTGAAATAAACTACTTCGTGTAAGTAGCTGGCGATTTTGGGTCAACTTTGCTTCTTAATTACACCAGTGTAGAAACTTCATCTGACATAACTTATACATTTTTTTTAACTTCACATTTTTGATGACTTCGAAAATGATTAGTTAAGTGGGCTCAAGTGATTACCTATAGACCGCTACCAGAATTTAGTTACAAGAGGATGCAGCCCAGTAATGATATTGACAGATGGGGTACAACTTAAAATGTGTTGTTCATACGATAATACTACAGGGTATTATAGGAAGTCCTGCCTCTTGTGAAATTTTCGAAACACTGTGTATAAGTTTATTAGCTTAAATAACAAAAGGAAGACAATTTTTTTAACAAAGGTACTACATTTTATGCTAAAAAATATGATTAATATTATCATTTTTCTGACAAAGATATCTGCAACGTGGATATTTACAGACATAATACATGGTATTGCAAAGAAATCAGACTACCAAAAAAGAATAAAACTAATACACAAAAGAGCTTACTTTATAAAGGGATGAAATGTTATAATGCGCTGCCGGAGACCTTCCAAACTATGCCAATTAATAAATTTAAAATAGCACGTAAGAGCCATTTTAAATACATTAGTAATATCAAGTAGTATAAAATTTATTATTATTAAACCTCAGCACTCAAAAATGACGCTAAACATCACTTCTTGGCTTTCTAATACAAGCAATACTACAAATGATTTATCTGTAAATTTTCTGTGAGTTGTTAGAAAAATGTCTGAGGTCTTTAGTAAATATTTTTTTTTCACCGTAATCCTTTAAATTCTATGAAAAACATACTTAAGTGTCAGTAAAAGGTGCATTTTAAAAACCAGCAATGGCATTTTTTAACGATTTACCTTAAATTCAAGTATTCATTTCATAAAGAAATTAAAAGATTACTGTTCAAGAATTGTATTCACTGGAAACCTTAGACATTTTTCTAACTACCCATATAGATTTAACAGATAAATCATTCGTAGTAATGCTTGTACTAGAAAGCCAAAAATTGTGTATTTTATTTAGATACTTTGTAAACTTTGATGTACAAGTAACTAATATGAAATAAATTAAAATATTAATCGGAAGGAAACCTTACGGAAACGTCTCGTGTTTTTATTAAAGTTTTTGTCTTGTTACAGGATAAACTAATTTATTTAGAAACGATTCTGAAAAAATACTCTTTTGAATAATATAGTTTTGAATTACTTCAGCTGTGTTTAGTAAGTCGGTCTGAATAGGTAAGTACTCCAACCTTCTTGTTCTCATTCTCTTCCCTTATTACTTTCCCTCATAATATTCTGTTATTAGGGATACCATAGTCCTACTGTCTGCAATCAGTGTGGTTCTCTTGGAATGCTAATAGTAAAAAATAAATAAATTAAAAAAAACAATCTTTACGATGTTACAACATCTCGATTTCTTTATTCAGAAGATAATTAAAATATTTTTCAACGTTTTTTTTTTAAATAAAGTAATCAGACACTTGTATTAGTGTTGCTTTTGTAAAGCTCATTTGAAATTTCATTAGCAATTCAAGTCACACGAGACGTATGATGAGTTATGCGTTGGGAATTAATAACTTTTCACAAGGTGAAATTTTATAGACACACATTTTTTTATCCTTTTTTTCTAATTCAATTTTGACTTATTTTTAATGCGTCACGGACAGAGTCTTACCAATTTACTCGTAGTGGGAAGAATTCATTTGACGCTGGTGGTGAGAGTGATTTCGTTGTAAGGTCCAGACTGCTGCAATAAGAGAGGGATGATGGGTGTTCCAAGATTGGATAAGATTGAGCGCCTCCGTGGTCGAGTGGAAAGATGTTCGACTACAAATCCAGAGGTCGCAAGTTAACACGACGTGCGCAAATAACTTTTATTAAGTTAATATATGTCATAACACATTAAATTAATTTAAAATTATGAATAGTTTATTTGCATCACGTTCCGAAGTGGTAGATACTCTGAGTATCACTCTGGTGAAAGACCACCATTCAATATCTAAAAGTTGGTTTAAATGGCTTTAGCCATGTTTTGTGACCAGATCTGAATATCTAAGTACTTCCCAGCCTACTTCTTACCCATCTCTTTCCTCTTCCCACAGTTGGGAGCAGTTAGGACTCTTGTACGATCAATATTTAAAAAATATAAATTAAAAAATAGATAGAGGCTATTTCCTGCTACTATAGAAAACTTCCAGTTATTCGCCAAAAGAAACCTAAAATAACTTGAGTTCTGAGGATTAGTAAGTAGAAAATAGGCAAGCAATGAAAAGAGACACCAATTTATGGCAAGAAAGGGATGCTTGGAGACGTCTAATAGAGACAATGGATAATCAAAGGCAATGGGACCTTAACCCTACTAGGAAAAGGGTTCAAAATGATGATGATAATGAAGCGCGTGTTGGTGTTGAGACTGTATCAATATCGTGTTTCACGATTAATATCTACCGCCATAATATGAAGATAGAATTATCCAATTTCGCTGTCCCTTCTCTTGTAATGGAAATCACTGTAATAACGATTTTGCAGCAATCAAGCATTTAATTACTTGACCATTTTTGTTTACATGTTTCAATTTCTAAGGTTTAGTTTAATGCCGCAACAATGAAACTAAATTATTTTCACTTTATTTTGGCCGTTTAGGCATAAACAGGTATTTATCCTACACATTTTATTAAAATCCACACTTATCTTTACAGATCTGACCAAAACACCAATAAATCAGATACGTCCGATAGCGTAATAATTTATTAAAACTGTCTAAAATAAAACAATTTATTACTAAATTAGTTAATTACTGATATAATAGCATCATCCACGCCGGAGTAAATTTTGAATTCATGCTTCAATAATAAAAGTTAAATTGAAGAAAGTTATATGAATTTTACGTCTCGAAGATAATTTATAGGGCTGACCAACATAACAGTATAAGTGCGTTTAAGATACTTAGAGTTTAATGTTAGCCTTCAAATTTAACTGTCTGACCGTTAAAGAAACACTTCATGTCATTCTGAAATAAATTGATTGCTCCTTCCTATTTAGGACGTAAGTGAAAAATTCACGTGAAAGTTTTCAATCAGTTTTTTACGTACCTTTTACGTGATGCGTTGTCCGCGATAAGTTTTTTTAATAATAGTAAAAAGGCCTAGCTTCCGGAATAATGAGGTACCGATTAATTAAGTTGTATATTCTCGTATTAAGTGTGTCATTTAAATGTGTTGGCCTCAAACACAAAAAGATTTGTAATTTTAAACTTTGAATAGCACTTCTTCCTTTTCTAAGAAATATAATAAGCAATTGTTACTAGTCAAAAGGTTAAAGCTAGGTAGAATATGGTAAAACAGAAAAGTCAAGTAATTTTTCAGTTGATCACAAGTTTTTTTTCTGCGGTCTATGGAAAGTATATAAGTGATCATATTACTATTATATTATAAATTGCCCAAATAAATGTCTAATAAGACCTTTTGTTGCGATGAGACACTGAATGTGTTTTTAGCTTCAGATAAATTTATAAAATAGTGGACTGTAAACGATAAACTATACTACTTGATGGAAGTGTCTAATTATAGATTGTGGAAAGATTATGAAATGAAGGTAAAATGGGAAACCATTCACTCACCGATGAAATTGAAGTTCTTGAATTATTCTTACACAATTATACTATTAACGAAACGAATCACAAAAACACAACACTTATTTTAGTATTCTTATTCATAAAACACCACATTTATTTTATATTATTTGGAGATAAAAACAACAAACCGAAGAACAAGAAAAACGAACCAGCCAACACGTTAATTCACATCGAAACTCTTCTGTTTGATATTCAATTGTTTCGAACACGGTGTTCTTGAATACAGAAATCGAATAACGAAATAGTTGGATAGGTAAGGAACTTTAATGAAAAAAACATCCGGGTTAGAACCTAACACATTATCACTTTGAAATACAACACCGTTAATTGAAATGTCACATTTGACAGCCGTTAAAGACATGATATCTTAATCGATCGTGTTAAAGTGGTCATAAGATCAGAAGAAAGGATGAAATTCAAATCTCACATCGTGAATCCTGAATCACTTAATAACACAAATAAAGTATGGTGAAGAGGTTTGTAGGTACTATACTTTATAGGTGCAGAATCAGGGCTACTTCTTACAGTAAACAACATTATCTGAGATAAATTTACTCGACGAGTAATACTGAATCCGATTATTTTAACTCTCCAGAAATGTATCCATTAATTTTAGACTTTGAAAGCAAGCGCACTACAGTTTTAGGGTAAAACCGGTGATTAGCGAGTGGCTAGTAGCGGGGAGATGGCCAATGACTAGACCCGAAGTAATGATTTACGAACAAAAACTGCAAATTCCTCGTTCCTCGCCGACCTAGAATTCACACCGCATTAACAGTACAGTAGACGGAACAAATTTAACCTTTCTTTTAATATCTTGTTGTTTTCATTATATTAATACGTAGGTATAAGTAATGCTATAACAATGTGATGTGAGATATCTCGGGGTTAGTATGAATACCTCGTAAGTTCAATGAAAACAAAATTACAAGCGGTAAAACAATATTCTTTGTTTGTTTACCCCGCTAGATGGCAGTGTAGGTACTTGAGTATTTTTTTTTAAATTATAAATTCAAAAAGTTAGTTCACAAAAATATACCATACTAGATTTTCATTCTAAGCCAACAAAACTAACTAACTAACCATCACGTCGTTTCCCCATAGGACTATGTCTTGGCATACACTCCTTGCTACATTCACATTCATACACACTCTTCTATCATTTTAAGGGCACATGGCCCGACCTAAGTATTTGATTCACTTGATCGTGCCATATATTTCTTGAGCGTCCCCGACTTCTTCTTTCATTCACTTTCGCATCATATATACTGTTCACACTCCTATCTTCTTTAATTTGCTTTACATTCCCAAAACAATACGTAACAATCAATGAGGAATTCAATTAATAATATATTATCACTCTAAAAAATTCATTCATTTGTAACAACACACTTTAATTTAAATATTTAAGTTTTGTTGTAAATGGTCATTCGCACGATAAAAAAACAACTGTTTAAATTGTTTAAATAATCAACAGATCAAAACGCTCCGGCTTGGCTCTGACAACATCTGAATCCGATCGAAACGTTGTTGCGCAGAAACTGACAACTGCCAAGGTGACGTCATGTGATGCGAATTCCCTTGGCGCCACTTAGCTTTTCAAGTTGAACCCGTTTTCGGGAGACAAAAAAAAACGGTGACTTGCTTTTAAAAATACACTGGCATTTAAGTTAAATAGCAAATAATGTTAAAAGATTACTTAATAATTGTATAGACCATTGGCATAATAAGATCGACACAATTGTGCCAAAATATTTGTTATTAATATATGGACAAACATCGTGATCTACGATTAAGGCAGTTTTGGAATAACCTCCCAGGAAAGCTTTTGAATAGCCGCTGTTGTAATGTGAAACAGTCAACTTGCGTTCTTCCCGTGAATGGAACAAATAATTCTATTAACTTTCTTTTTTATTCATTGACGACCTTCGTGGTCGAGCGGTTGAGATCTTTGACTACGAATATCCAGAGGTTGGGGGTTCAAATCCCGGCGTGCGAAAATAGTTAGTATTTGATCAATTTGTGTTATTATTATATAAAAAATATTGAGTGTTAAATATTCTCACTATCGCTTTGGAGAAAGTTCACCATTTATAAAATGAACGTGGTTTAATTTGGCTTTAACCGTGTTTGGTGTTAGGATCTGAATTGTCAGGTACCTCCCAACCTTTCTCTTCCCCATCTCTTTCACTTTCCCTTTCCCACTAAGTAAAACCTCACAACATTCCCTAATTAGAGATGCCACAGGTCCCACTGGCTCTGGACAGTTGGGAGCAGATAGAACTCTTGTGCGGTATTCACATAAAACAAAAAACGAAAAAGGTGGTCGGAATGAAATATTTCTATGTAGATTTGTCTTTTCATAAAAAAGAGACGAGTCGCTTAGGCGAATTGTTTTTTTTTCGATAACATAGCATAACAACTACCGGTTAGTAGCTGAGTGGACAAACGCGTCAGATTCCCACCCGTGCGTCGTCGGTTCGATTTATCTGCTAGCTAAGTCCTCCATCATTGCACAAGCAAAATTTTCCGCTTATTATGGTGGTAGCAGGAGTTTTCTGAATATTGTCAGGTTATTCGTAACCTGAGAATGTTTGTCTTTCTTTAAAAAATATATTTATTTTATTTTATTAACGCCTTTAAGGCTTTTACATAAATACATTTATTTAAATAAAGGAGTACAATAGATGGGTAGAATATAACATTGAGAGAAAAGTTAGTATTTAACTGCAAGTATATAAATATAGCGTAGGTTTTATAATTATAACTATAAGTAACAATAACCTTTGAGTTCTATTGAAAACATTCAAGTAAGCTAGATTTTAATTTGGAAACAGTGTTGTAACGGTAAACATCTATTGAACCATATTTATTACCAAGTCTATGCAGCCTTTGAATGGGCGAATTATCAAAATAATTGTTTGTAGACGTAGAAACATAATATAGAGCCGCCTGCCGTGTATCACGGGTAGGTACTCGCAAGGTAATAAGGCTCGTTAGATCCGGGGCGTCCAATCTGCCATTCGCTATTTTAAAGAGAAATATTAAATCGCTCACTGTGCGTCTTGATGATAAATCAGTGAGGTTAAGCAAGTTCATTAAAAATTCGTAATCAAGGTCAACGATTGGGATACATAACTTATAATTAATAAATCTGAGAAACTTATGCTGCACTCTTTCTATTTTAAGTTGGTGAATATTATAAAATGGAGCCCAGATTGTAGAATTGTACTCTAGATTAGATCTCACCAACCCAGTATAGAGTAATTTAAATAAATTCAATAATTTAAAGTCTTTTACCGTCCTCAAAATAAAACCCAAGCATTTCATGGCCTTATTAGTAATTTCATTTATATGAGGAACAAAAGTTAATTTACTGTCAAAAATTATACCCAGATCCTTTATTTGGTCAACTCTTTTTAAGTAAATATTGTTAATGCTATATTGATACATAATATATATTTAATTTAAATTATCAAAAACATGATGATATTTTAGATTCACACCGCCGAACCCGGTTTGAGCGATGGTTTTATGTAAGTTTTATGTTTTATGTCTTTAAATATTGACATATCAACGCTCTTTAAAACACTGATGATAAATCTAATGTGCCATAATCATTTTAAATTTTAATTACCACCATAATAAAAAAAGTATTTCTTTAATCAACTTGTTTGATATTTCAAAAATAATGAAATAAACAAAATTTTAGCCGAAAAGTAGTTTTCTGGCATTTCGAAGAGGATTTAGTGTTTACTGGTATGAATTACTCAAATGCGTACAACGTGTTCGTCGGAAAATTTAAATTGTCTTAAAATCGTTTGCACCTTCTGATTCTTCGTATTTCTTTAAACCACTTCAATTCCAACTAGCTTCGCACACAACCGTGCTTTCTTCAGGCTATTGGATATAACACCTTAACAAATTGACAGTTAATTAACACTTCTAGCACAAAACCTTTTATTTCTAATATCACAGATTGAGTTCTATATATCGTTTTCATTCGATCCAAAACGTTTTTGAAGTTTCCATTCAGATAAAAGATAAAGAAAATAGCGATTTGGTTAGCGATGCTTTGCAGAAGAAAATGGGATAAGACCGAAGAAATACACAAAATGTGAATTTTAATTTTTTGAAATTTAAAAATTGCGTAGGAACTCAATAAAAATAACTAAAAAATGATAATTTTTTTCAGGGTACAAAAGTAAACTGGTGACGCTTAGGCTAAGCGAAACCATTCGGTCATAAAAATTAAAGTTAAATCTGTGGTCTTATACAAAGTTATTGTTTAATTTTCATTAAATATGTCAAACCACAATGTGATTACTTTCTATGAAAATATGAAACGGCAGACAAAAATAATTTGTCAAAATACGCACAAAGCCGGGTACGAATGCTACAGACAAGAAATGGCATAACACCCAAATATTATAACGTTATGGTTTTTTTTTTTGATTTCTTATAAATATTTTACTAGCGCTCTTTTCAAAGGAATAAGCACGCTGAATGATCTTCTTCAACTGATAAAAGATAAATGCGCTTAAATGTTATCGTATCTAACATGATATCACCCAAGAGATTTGATTCATCATTGGCGACTGTATATTTTATATTGTAATCCAAAAAGGAAAATCTATCTTTCTATTTTTATTTTGATGTATTCCTATTCTCCGAGCTACCTGTTTAGAAAAATAATTAAGTGTTTTGCATAGATTATGAAGCAACAAATAAAGTGAAAAAAATCACCATTAATCACGCGTGTCACGTGAGGAAAAATTGATATTCTCAATTCGAGGCTTGTTGAATAGGCAGTGGAAAAGGTCAATGAAAATAATCAAAAGTATAATTGATTCCCCACGTATTGTATATTAAAATATATTATTTCTTCTAAATTACCCCCCGTAATTAGCAAAGGTTTCGTTTACGTCTAGACGTATAAATGACGCTATTAAAAAAAATAATTTGAAAATATTTGATTAACAGGTTGGAAAAAGCTGTGTTACTGGGTTCAAAATCACGTTACAAAGTGTAATAGACAAAATCTTTAACTTTATACCACTATTTTTATTATTATTTAAGACCTGACTAAGTTTATAAGTTACTTAAAATCGTACCAGTCTGAAGATGCCCGTCATAAGGTGAAACCGGTCAGGTCTTAAATAAAAAATAGTGGAATAAAGTTTTTTTTTTTTTCAAAGAAAAGCAAACATTCCCGGATTACGAATAATCATCTTCCGCTTATTATGATGTTAGTAGGAGGTTTTCAAATATTGTAAAGTTATTCGTAACCCGGCAATGTTTGTGTTTCTTTAAAAATAAAAATAAATTACGGAAACAATGATGGTAAAATATACAGTTTTACGGGATTCTGCACTGATATATCTATTCATTTTTCCGACCAGTGATACTTTTTTAGCAAATTTATTTTACAACTATTTTGATATTTAAAGATAGAATCAGTCTGAAATATAATATTACAACCAGACTAACATTTTTTTATATCAATCATACTCACGAACAGGTTTCATCTTTTTTGAATTATTTTGTTACCATTTGTTTTATATTTTGAAATGTTAATATTAACCTATGTATCAAATGGTCTTACTAAATAAAATATAAAAAAGCAAACAATACTACAAATCAACCAAGTACCACAGTAAAATATTTAACCTTTATTTAGTCAATTTACCACTGTTTGCTATTAATCTTAGCACTAACACGCTGAAGTAAATATTGAATACAGCAAACCCATAAATAAATACACTACCCCAATGTTGGGATACTCTTTTGGGCGCCAACGTTAAACGCGTTAAATACGTCACACCCGTGTGTTCCGTATGTTGACTCAAAAACAAACAATAATGCCCAGAAGCGGGGCGGTCGCTTTGAGATGCCCTGTCATACGATATTTACACGCTCATTGTGTGCAAATCAGCTGCGCAAGTGCCGAACACTTGTGTTTACTGATGCAAATCATCTTCTGTGTGCCGTTCATATTTATATTAATTTAAGGCAAGACCGCTCAAGTGTTTAATTCTTAATTCACAAATAACAACTTAGCACTTTCGTTTTTGCTAAACGGGTGTTCATGGCAACACAGAAGCTAGCGTTTTGGTGTTGCTGATTGAGAAAGATCGTGTGGGATTCATACATGTGGATGGTGTCAGTAGTTTTTTTTAAATGTTAATACTCACAGACGAAAGATTGAATGCAGTAGAAATGAGATCACTAAGGCGTATGTACGTTAAAACCGTGTTCGACTAAAGGAGTTTCAGTAGAATATATGAAAAGTATTAATTAATTATTATTATAAGTAGACGGAAAGGCTGATAAGGATATTGAAAGAAGGGTGAATGCAGGAAACTCCATTAATGGAGGACTGAACGCTGTTGGCGCAAATAATAAATGGTCCAAATAGGCGAAGCTAGCAGTCCACAATGGAGTGCTTATACCAACCCTGATGTATGGCAGTGAGGCATGGAACTGGCAGAGGAAGGATGAAAGTAGACTGAATGCTGTGGAAATGAGATCTTTGAGACGTATGTGCGGTAAAACCATGTAAGACCGTATTAAAAAATGTGGATATCCGGAAATAATGCAAGGCTGATGTGAGCGTAATGAATAGGATCAAGAAAGGGACACTTAGATGGTTTGGGCATGTAGAGCGAATGAACGAAGAAAGGAGTGTGAAAAGAATATCCGATGCGAAAGTGAATGGAAGAAGAAGTCGAGGACGCCCGAGAAAGACATGGCACGATCAAGTAAATCAAAAACTTGAATCGGGTCAGGTTAAGAGTCAGAATAACGGAAGAGTATGTATGAGAAATTAATACATATTCTTTGATCCATTTTTTTCAAAAGTAAAAAATCGAAGAACACACAAAAACGTGACTAACCTTTTCAGTAGTCAAAAACAAACCACAAATCCAAAATGGCTGATAATGCTAACATGTGATAAACATATGTGTATCAACATAACAACAAAAAAATCGATAATCGAATGTACACAGCCCGCGAAAATTCAAAATTCACCTTTTCTTTTGAACAGGCCATGTATATGTCCGTTTGTAATTACACGCATCAAGTACAGTGTGTCCACCTATCATAAAACGTAGGAAATGTTTTTTATACTGACTACCATAAATTACGAGTTGAAGAAAGCTCTTTATTAACTTGTCATTTATTGGCCATTAAAGTCAATGTACAGTTCCCACTCATCACAATATCTGCATACGTTGTACAAAAGTGTGTCGATTTTCACATTTACGATGCATTTGCTCTTTCCCATCGCGAGCGTATTAAACAAAGTAACTCCCGTTTTCTATCATTTTATACACTATGAACAGAGAAAATCCCTCTAAAACACCAATTGTTACTTGATGGATGCCAATTTTATGAGTTTTATCACAATTTGACTGTTCGGTTTATGCTGCAACAAGATAATCATTAAAGAGGTTATCTAATAAAATGTTAAGTTTGTGGCACAATGCTTTATTGTCTTCTGAAACTATATTTAATTGAGTTGGATTGTACAAGTCAAATACATTTCATATTCACTGTGATGGTAGGAAAGTTAAATGATCAAAAAACTCAATAACTTTGGCTTTAAAAAAAATTGAATACCGCACGATAGTCCCAACTGCTGTCAACCGCCTGGAGTCAGTAGGACTATGGCATCTCCAATTGGGGCATGTTGTGAGAATGAATATAGTGGGGAGATGAAAGAGATCGGGAAGAGGAGTGTTGAGAAGTACCTGACTATTAAAATCTGAGCACAAAACAGGGCATTGACGGCCTGCATGGTCGAGTGGTAAGACGCTCAACTACGAATCCAGAGGTCGCGGGTTCAAATCCGGCGTGCGCAAATAAATTTAATGAAAAAATTTGTGTAATAACACATTTAATTGAAATAAAATAAAATATAGTAAATTTGCGACACGTTCCAGAGTGTTAGATACTCTAAATATCGACCTGGTGAAAAACCACCATTCAGAATTGAAACGTTGCTTTAAATGGCTTTAGCCGTGTTTGGTGACCAGATCTGAATAGCCAGGTACTTCCCAACCTTTTTCTTCCCCATCTCCTTCCTCTTCCCACTACCTTCAGCCTCACAACATACAGTCGATATACGAGACCTGTTCAAAAGAAAAGGTGAATATTTAATTTTCGCGGGCTGTGTACACTCGATTATCGATTTTTTTTTTGTTATCTTGGTACACATATGTTTATCATGTGTTAGCATTATCAGCCATTTTGGATTAGTGGTTTGTTTTTGACAACTGGAAAGGTTAGTCACGTTTTTGTGGGTTCTTCGATTTTTTACCAGGTACTTCCTAACCTTCCCCTTCCTCATCTCCTTCCTCTCACTACTACCTTCAGCCTCACAACATACCCTTATTGGGGATGCCATAGTCTCACTGGCTCTAGACGGTGGGAGCCTATTGTGCGGTATTAAAAAAAAAAAACGGTGGAAGCCATTTCAAGAAACGTCTCGACTCTGAATGGTGGTCTTTCACCAGGGCGATACAACTCTGGAATGTGCCGCAAATATACTTAATATTTTTTAAGATCAAAATGTTAAATGACATATATTAATTAATAAAAAGGCATTTGCGCACGACGGGATTCGAACACACGACCTCTTATTCGTAGTGAAGCGTCTTGACAATCAACCACGGTGGCCGTCAGGGCTAGTTACTTGTTTGTGCAAAAATGAGGAAACACTGTTTGTTTCGGATGGAGCGCCTGTATTTCATAAGAGTTATAAGAGCGCCCTTGAGGTGATTTTTCACAAAAACGGCGCTATATAAATCATCCAAATATTAATATCATTATTATAGAGGGAAACTTTGATTTGGGTTCGAATCCTGGAACGAAAAATGATGTCATCTGTGGGAATACACAGATGTCGTAGTATGTACCATCGTCCGTCAAATAAATAAAAATGTATTGACCCATCGAAAAGAAAATCAATATGAACACTACGAACTTTAAGGGAGGTTTCTCCCTTGTTAGGCCAAAAAATGATCGATTTTTCACCAATTTTTAATGCACAAAGTGTTAAATATAGAATGTTGAAATTAAGTATGTTTACTAAATGGTTTTTATTGAACATAAAAATATATTTTAATGTTTGACAAAATATTGTAGTGAGAGTGGTAAGGGGCCACTTATGTCAATAGAAGGTACAAATAAAACTCATACTAACTAACTGAAAATGGCTAAATTTTTTTTAAATAGTGATTATTAAACTAAAAATTCTTTTATAAAATATATTCAATATTCGTATCTCAAATAAAATACTTATTTGGCTTTTGTAATCTGAAAATGTATTTGATACTAGATAATGAATTAATAAATAAGTTGTTACAAAGATTAATTGAAAATCTCAATTACATGGGCAATCTCCACTAGAAGGTTTTCACAGTCAACCACGTACAAACAAGCAAAAAAGAAATCATTAAAACATAAACAAATTTCGAAATACCTACATCTTGAATTAATTATTCCGATTTGAAATGTTGCTACACAGTGGGTCGACACAATTCCCAGATGACCAACATCAAATAATGATATATATGTACACTTATATACAGATACACTTTTATACACTTCTATATATTCTTACCACTTATATTTTATAGCCACCTGTAAATATCCACGAGTATTTAATTGAAATTCATTAATCTTTCACAGGTAGAAGCGCATCACGCATCTTAATTATCAATCAAAACAATCCATGTGTAGGTATATTTGTGAATTAGTTTGATAAGCGTATATAATCACATTTTCTAGGTTAAATCTTCTGACAGCTATGATAGTAAAGTATTAAGTCTAATGGAGATTCTTCTCAGACGTGTTTAGGGTATTTTTTGCGTGTGGACGAACTTGTTTCTCCCGGTGAAAGGTGGACATATTTATATTTCCATGAAGATATTTGAAATACTCCCATTTTATTATCTCAATAACCTCAGAGCAAGAATATACGTGTAAATACTTTTACCCAACCCATTCAAATTTACGATAAATCACTTTCTCCGGGTTTTCGCGTCGTAAACCGTGGAAGGGAAAGAGACAAGACAAGTGTTTACGTAATATCGCACCACTTTTCGATATGTAAGCATGTTTTCCGTCTCCCGCGACTCTGCCCACTTATTTTTGGAGATAAAAATACTGTGAAAAAGTGATTGTACAAATAAACAAAACATTTTGTCGACATGTGCTATAAATGCATATATAAATACCCTAGCCCTAGCCCTAACCACGCCCGAGTCAGGAAAAAATCAACAATCCTGACTACACAAGCTATCCCTCCTGGTACATTATGGCTCGGAATTTATAACAGTGCTATTTTAAATCTTGAATCGGCGTTAGTTACTGCTTTTACTCACAATAATTTGTACAGAGCTGCATGTAATCAATCTGCTATTGTGAAAATCTTAATATGATTATTATTTTCTTTTGTATTCCAACGTCTTGATAATACAGATTTATACCACTTGAAAGAATCATAAATTTAAAGTGGAAAATAATTTTGTAAATAAATAAAATATCTAAAGGAGAACTCTGGCGTCATGAAATTTGTATTAGTTTATTTGTCTCAAACTTGACTCTTAAAACAAAACAAAAAATAACCTTTTATTTACAGCTTCCTTTCGAAATATTCACATGATTAAAAAACATATTGTATGTTGCATATTTTTTAATTAAATTTTTGGGCGTAGCAAGCCAGTATATTAAAAATTATCAAAAAAAATATAATTAAACCTTAAAACGGAAATCAATAGTTAAAACACGATGACTCTTGAACGTGTGTGAATAAATAATATCTAGTCAAAAAAAAAAAATTAAATCTACACGTTAAGATTTCTAAAGGTTGCATGTTTTAACACTTAAACATGTTAGGCATTTGGCTCTTTCATGTGTGAAACATTCTCATTCATGGACTGTGTATGTTAACTTGTAAAAATATTCCCTTAAAACGTTGTTTGACGAGCTGGCAGGGTGTAAACTTCAAGTATTCCAGTCGAAAACATAAACGGTAGCTGTACTCCTTTATTTATAAAAGGCACACCATTTGGAGCCATTTTCCCATAATGACCTAAACGTCAAAAAAATTATTCTGTTTCTGCACGTAGTAATTTGTATGTCTTCCCGATGAGATTCTAAGATACGGTTAAGATTCTCGGCTTTGAACTTAGAGTTCAAGGGTTCAAATCCCAACATGAGCTAAAAAAACATTTAATTGGTAGATACTCTCAGTATTGGCTAGGTCAAAGATCACCATTCAGATTCGAAAAGTTGCTTGAAATGGCATTTTCTGTGTTTGGTAAACAAGTGTAAATATCCAGGTACCTTTCAATCTTCCTCTTTCTCATATAATTCCCCTCCTCACTCTATTTTAGTCTCTTAAATGACTACAATTGGGGATGTCATTATCCCACTGACTTCGGGCAGTTGGCACTTTTTCCATAATGCCCCAAACGTCAAAAAACTTTTTCCCGACTCTGCTTATGGCAATTTTTTATGTTTTTCTTATAAGTGCAACTGACAACTTTTGTGGCCGAGCGGTTAAGATCCTTGGCTTCGGATTCAGGGGTCCAAGGTTCAAATCCCGGCAGTGGGGACTCTTATAATTGTTCAGATTATCAAAAAAAGGTATTTTAAAAAGTCGTATGATAAGAAGAAGACCGAGAAAAATTCTTTATGTAGCATGTTTCATTATTGCATTCCGTCAATAATTATAAATTTCTGCAAAAGCCACCTGAAATTTCCCCCAATAATTTAAAAAAATTGGCCAAATTATCTCGCGTTAAAACATAATTGGTTAGAGAGAAAAAAAAAACAGAGCACTCCGCAATAACGAGAGGAGAGCTGCATCCACAGAAATTTTAATAGCGTACAATAATAGCATTCTAATTACTGGTATCTTAATTTCTCGGACTTGTATTTTCCGTTTTTGCATACTCAGTAGGCAGTGCTGTGCGTCAACTTTCTCCCGTTTGGCAGGTGTCTGTGTATGGAGGTATGCCGAATTGCAGGGGCGTGCTCGTGCTTGTGTTTGTGCTTGTGCAAGGCGTATTATTCATTCGATACTTTTATGGTCATAGACGAACATGTCTCGTTAGCTGAGAACAAAACCTACAGTTTTAAAAACGAGATACCATTTTTGTTGTAAAAGAAGACTTTATAATTACAGAAATACTAAAAATTCTTATAAACGAGGGTGAATTTGAAATATTTGTTTTATCGGCCGCATGAATAGAATTGACCCAAACAACGCGTACTTATTATTGTGTGTATAAGTGCATTAGTATACACTTCCGACAGCGATATCATGGCAAAAAGTAACTGAGAAACAGCATCTTGTCTTGCTTATAACTTTTTATTGTAATAACCGAAAAGGGACAGCAATATAATGCGATGATCCATTTCGAATATTAAAAAAATTGTGTGTAATTAATTATTTTAAAAATAACCGAACAAAATATCGAGCTTTTTTTTAAATTTTGCTGGAATATTATTTCAAGTCGAATAATGTGTTTAAAATATGCTGTATGCAAGCAAGCAATGCATTTGTATTTGACACTGGGAAACTATATTATTCAGCTCGTATTTATATAAATTCCAGAAATAAAATTTTAAAAAGGTGAAAAATTTTTAACGCCGATTTAGACTTTTTACCAGTTTTAATTGCTTCGTACAAATCGTTTTTTTTTTTGCTTTATTGTTAGATATACTCATATAGCTTCATGTGTATTTTTATATAGTTGCAAATTTAATTTAAACGTTGCCGTTCCTTGTTAATTTATCAGTACTGAACTATGCTCGAACTGTGGAATTATTGCACTTCTTACGTTAATACCTTTTTTGTATTAGTTTCTCCTAAATTAAACTATAGCCGTACGCCACTGGAAAGTACGTGAAGATGCCCCCTTTGCCCCATATACTTAAGGCATAAACTTGGTTAACAGCTATCGATATTTCAGTGGTTGATGTTTATAACAGATACGACAAAGTAAGCAACTACAACATGTTCTGAAGAAACCACAAACTTGTTCTAATGAAGTACTGCTTTGAACATTTATCACTCACAAACATATTTAACAACACACCGTGTCACTAGACATATAGACTGTGTGTACGCTCATACAGCGAAACACAAGGGGTTTTATTTATTAAAAAAATCTTTTAATAAACCCGAACAGTTATATTTTAAACGAGGAAAAAAATACAATATTAGTCAACTGTACCTTTGACATAGCTTTTTGTTTTCGTAAAAAAATTATAAGAATTATAAAATCACAAGAATGTTTTTTCCTTAACAATTGACCGTTACGCTTTTCAGCTGATCGCAATTTGTTCAAAAGCTGAAATGAAACGACAATCGGCATATAATATAATCGGCAATATGTAAAAATAAAACAAAAATAGCGCCAATCAGTTGTGACGATGTCAAATGTGTCAAAGGTTTGAAAGTTAGTAGTTAAAATGTTATGTTTTTACGAACTTTTTTCAATTAAAATAAAAATAAAACATTTATTTTGTTAGTAAATAATAGCCCACACATTTTCATAGCGTGATATTCAACTAATTATATGCAATGTCAAATTTGGTGCTTCCAGTCAGAGGTTAACAATTTTTTCTGATGGTATTTATAAAAAAACACGAATATATATAAAATATATCAAGTAATTCAATGGCAAAATTTCTAGCAAAATAAAAAAACAAGGTTATTAAACATAAAAGTAAAATGATGATTCAGTGTTCTTTCGTTTGACCCAGTTTTTATTTTAATTTTTCCGCATTTGTATGGGAATCTAAAGTTTGATTTATATTATACTTTAAAGCTTCATTGATTCCTACATTATTAATATTTTCTTTTCGCAACATTGAGATCTTTGCTTCAAATTAATTTTAATTAATTAATAAACTGATGATATTCACTGCTGCATATTAAATGTATACAATTTAAAGATTGACCGTGCTCTTCTAAGCAAAATGTTGTTTTGTAAATGTTGGTTTGATTTAGTTCAGAAGCAATCTGTCTTTTTTGCAATCATCTATCAAATCATTTGCATCTATCGGAGTTCTTAAAACAAATAGAATGAAACAACGAACACCGACTTAATTGAAACAAGTAATAATTACATCTTCCTGGTTTCATGTGTTAGTTTCGACATCATGAATATCACTCATTAAAAGTTTAATTGATCTTGCGGTAGATAAGAAAAATGTAATACACTTAATTATTGCTGAATCCATAAATAGATTGCGATAGATTATGTATAAGTAACTTGTACGTTTTATAACAGTTTTTTAAATACGTGCTATTTATGTATAACGGTGACGCAATGCACATCATGCCGACAAGTCAATTGCTTGACACAGCATAAATAAAAAGTTTTCACGCGCTTTGGCAAATTAAAAAATATATGTACGATGCTTTTTTTTCAATGGGAAAAAATTCTGAAATACTGTGCGATTCCAGAAGGGAGTCGTCCAGTGGGCCGCCCCAGACACAGTTGGGAGAAGTGCCTCCGGAGGCTTGGTCCACTATGGACGGAAGTCTCCGAAGTAGCGAAGGCGCCTGGTCGAGGCGAATAGGACAGGGGATGGAGATGAGAGAGTGAAAGATGAGATTTTTTTATGTAATTAAGCTATTTTTGTCATGCAATATGCTTGATTTGATTTTTTAAAAGCGCCAAGCCTTTACGTTTTGACGATTATAATTATAAGTATATTTATTTATTCACTAACGGACAATTACAAAAAAAAAATACAAAACACGAAATGGGAAATGGGAAAAAAGAGCAACAGAGAAAGAACAACACATACATAATATTAAATGAAACAATGACAAAAATAGAGCAAAATATACACAAGAAAGAACATTCAAATCAAAGCCAAGGTCAAGTCAAAGTTTTGGTAGAGTCGTAAAGAATCACAAAAATCATTTAGACTGCTACCAAAAATTTCAAGACAATGGCTTGAGTTAACAAGTCTCGACATTCTGGACAGTGGAGAATGATACCCATAATTAGTAGAGTGATGATTGAGGAACAGCAATTCATTGTTTCTGAGTCGACGACAAGGAATGTTTAACTGAAAGATTAGCAAAAAGAAGGTCAGTCAATTATTCAATTAATAATTTTTAAAATGCAAATTAAATTTAGTTGTGGCTGGCAAATGTTTTGTTTAAGGCCATGTGTATTAACGTATGAACAGATTAAATATTTCGATAGCCCAGACCCGCCGTGTTTAAGCTTTGATCTATAGATGACATTGATAATTATAACGATAATAATTCAAGCTTTATTTGGATGGTTTCAATAATTAACGTTGTATAAATTGAATTGAAACAATTTCGCTATTATCTTTTAATAACGCCGAACGATTTTACTTCCTGTTTTTATGTTCAATTTTCATTTATAGTAGAAACTTTGCTGATGTGGATTCATAATCTAAACATAACCATATGAAATCAGTGGCAAACCAACATGGTGTTGTATCAAAATCGATCAAAGGTGTATTAATAGGTGTAGACACTTAAACCTAGTGTTTCAATTCACAACTCGTCAATCAACATTGAAAATAGAACCAGAAACACACGTAATTATTTATTATTAAATTATCATAAAAAGCCTGTTGGTCACCTTGTATCTTGAAATAGAATTCGTTGCTCCTACGATTTAGCAGGTTCGTGTAAATGTGCATATCTTAAAATAATAAACCAGTAAAAAAAGTCACAATAATAACTATGACCAGATATTCAAAACGTGATAGAATTACACTGGTGAATAATCATTAATTCACCATGTTTAGAAATTACCCGAAACCTGTTTATAACCGTACATAATTCGACATTCAAAAAGGTCCCACATCGTTGGTGAAATAATGTTGGAGGGCAATGAGATTGATAAACTATGTCATTAAACTAGCAACATAAATCAATGTTGATAATTAGAATGTGGTAATGAATTTTATGGAAAGGCGAAAGACTTAACTGTGAAGCAAAAAGGTTTGTCGGGTGGATCAAATGACCTCGAACAATGAACTGGTCATGAAAATAGCACAGTGTTTTTTTAAGTAGGTAAATGTGAATGCCGCACAAGAGTTATAACTACCCGGAGCCAGTTGTTTTGTGGCATCCCCAATCGGGGAACGCTTTAAGTAAGAAGGGAATGGTGAAGGGAAGGAGATGAGGAAGAGGAAGGTTTGGATGGTGGGAGACACATTTTATTATCTGGAATTTCTTGATAAATTTAACTTATCTTAGCTCGCAACAACATTCATAGTTGACCTATGGGTTTATTATTATTACAAATTAAAGAAAATTATTACGTCACCAAGGAAAATAGAGTTGAAACTCTGGCAAAGCCGGGTAAAATCTCATTCTTTACATATCGTCGGTGGAAATAAAAAAAAGCTTAAGTGACACTTAGGTCAAAAATAAGTTAAATATGCAGTTTTGATCAGTTTTTTTTCTGCATCGAATGCTTTGACTCTTGTTTGATTCTGAAGACTTTTGTGGCCCTTCGGCTATCTGAAATATATTTAACATTTGGGAGAAGGCTTGACTCAAGTGATACAAATTTGGGACTGCTTTGGCTTTTTGTCGCTTCAGGTAACTCAGTGAAAGCATTGAGTTAACTTTTTTCTTCAAAATCCAACCAGGTACTAAAGACTTTTATTGTAAAATAAAAGAAAACTTTAAAGTGCTCTGGTGTAAACTTCCCAAAATGGTGCTTCATCCCTTTTGCCTTTCCGGCAACGATATTCAAAGATAATTCGATATTTAAATAATAACTAACGATAACATTTTAATCTTGGTGCATTCATCCTAGAAGAGTGTCTCTTTGATTTTTTTTAAAGAAACATAAAAAAACTCATATTTCCATAATAATAAGTGGAAATATTTGTTTGTGCTATGATTAGCTAGCAGAGTAATTTAACCCACGACGCCTGGGTGGGAACCTGACCCATTTATCCCCTCATCTACTAACTGGTCAAATACCAATATAATTAACATAAATCGAACTCCAGTTATCTTAAAGTCATGTTGTGGTCACCAACATACTTCGTTAATTTAAAATCAATTAGTTTTTTTCAACAAAATGCTCATCGAACGGCAATTCATTGTGATTTAGATAAAGATTAGAAGACTTACGTTTGCAAGCGTATTGCTTATTCACTTAAATCCTAATTTGTGTTCACCTTAGAATAGGTGACCTGGTGGACCTATTTAGGCACACAAAAAATAAATTACCAAATAAATATTTGTTTAAATTTGGCTGCCAAAAATCGGAAGAAATTAAAAATAATATTAATAATTTTCAATGAAAATATGAGATCGATTAAAATGCCACTTTCTAATAAGGTCTCAATGGCCTAATTGGTTAAAGCGTTACTCCCGGATAGAGAAGAGAATCCTAGTTCAAGTCTCTGTTGTGACCATTGTCTTTTTTATTTTCTGACTTTTTCTGTTTCATATTTGTGCTTAAGATTATTGATATTAATTTTTTTTAAAGTATTAATGCTTTAAAGTTATTTCCAATTTCCATTAATATTTGCATTCGTTTGATAAGGGTCAGCACTTAAATATACACATTCTGTGGGATTCTATTATAAGCAATACTACAATTAATTTATCTGTTAATTCAAAATGGGTGGTTAAGAAAACGTCCAGTTTCATACCAGTGAATATTTTTTTTGAGCTGTAAATTTTTAAAAGATAATAAGACCATAAACAGAAAACTTTAAAAATAGAACGCTTTAAACAGAGAATAGGTCAATAAACACATTTATGTATAAATGAGTAAAAAAATATAATACTTGAAGAATATAAAAATTGAACATAGAATAATCAAAATATATCTTTCTATTTAAAAAGAAAGACAACACATTCCCGGGTTACTAATAACCTGATCATATTTTAAAAACTCCAACTACCATCATAATAAGCGGAAAATGTTGTTTGTGCAATGATGGAGGGCTTAGCTAGCAGAAGAATTGAACCCACGACGCCCGGGTGGGAATTCGACGCATTTTTCCACTAAGCTTCTACCCGGTCAAGAAGGAGTCAATAAATAATATAGGTACTATAATAATAGAATGCGTTGAAAACAGAACGATATGAACAGAAACTGAGTCAGTAAATAAATATTTATAAAATAGCAAAACCGTTCAAGAAAGTACCTACCCACAATCTGTTCACCAAATCTTTAGTCATCTCATCCACATCTGTGCCATCGTTTTACCATTATTGGTAGATTTACATTTGATTGGATCTCGAACAGACGTGGCACGTTTCACTGCCGTAAATCGTTTCACTTTGCCAATATTTACGATGAAACGATCAATAAAAAGCTTACTTACTTTGGGCGAAATTTAAGTCATAATCACGCGTTCGATGGCGAGGCCTGCGTCGCCAATTTAAATAATCATCGGTTGCCTGTCGATGCGAATTTTAAAGGCTTTGCAAAGCAAACATGGAGGCAATGTACATGTTTCAATTAATTTAACACGAAAGAATAAGCATGACGGAAAGGCTTCTTTAATTTTTTTTTGGAGTTGGCTGCTACGCGATGATTATTTTATTATTTTATGTGCTCTCGAAAATATCGTGGAAAATGTAGAAATGTACTTCTACATCGGTGGCAAATACTGAAAAATCGCTATGGCTGAATTATTCCACACGTGCTTCTTCTGTTTTTTTTTTTGGATTTGAAGGGCGGACCTTCCACTATCTGGGTCAATGCTCTATCTCTAACTATTAAGCTTTCGTAATAATCTTAAGTCTCGCCGTATTCCTTCGATACCTATGGAGTTATACACGTTAGAATGAACCTTGAAGTAAAATATAAAAATAAATTGAATATACTTGGAGAGGTACCTTTGCGAAATAGTGTAGTCAGTAGTGTTGACTTTATACTGACTCGATGGAAAGAGACAAAGATATGTTATGATGTCGGATCTTGGAGAAACAATGTTTGAAGAGAGAGCTAATTATTTTTACCCAACCGATACAAACTTGCGATAAATCACTTTCTCCGGGTTTTTACGTCATACACCATGAGAGAGAAAGAGACAACAAATATAATACTCCGCTTCTACGTTCTATCACAATGATCTTGGACTCCTGGGTCACCACGGGACTCCGCCCACATTTTTTTATTATGCCACTAAACTTGACAAAACTAAACGGTTTTTTAGGTTAGATGCTATATTTTTGTTGATATCAATACTGTGAAAAAGTGGTTATACGAATAAGCAAAAACATTATGTCGATATGTGATATGAATGGATGTATAAATACCCTAGCCTTGGTCTTAGCCAAGCCCAGATCCGCCGAGTCAGGTAAAAATCATCAAAAACTGACTACACTGCCTTGGATTGATCCCACTCTATATACTCTAAGTGTCGGATAGCCTATTAGTTACCGCCTACACGGAATTCGATCATTTTAATAAACATATTTGAATACATTAAACAAAACAATATCAATACACCATTAAAATGATTTATAAAGTCAAAATATCACACAAATACTAATAACAGTAATAATAACAAATGTGAAAATTCTAAAGTTCGCTCAAAACTATTTAAAACGGTTGAAATACCTCTGAAAAGTGATGTTGTACAATCTTTGTTTGGTCTTATTTTAACATTCACGCATAGCACATATCACCATCATGTTTGATATATTTATCCGTTGACGTAAGTTATACGACTCGACGATGTTAAGTTAGCGTGGACGGAGAACATTCTTACATACTCAGAAGTGCTGCAATATTATATGAAGACTTTTCTTTGTCTCGTTTTTTTATCGCAAATTTGTATTGGTTGGGTAAAAATATTTAGCTCTCTCTCTCTATGTATATTCTTACTCGAAGAAATGAACATTGCTTTTAATAATTTAAATAAATACAAAATTAATTTAAGGAAAGTGGAGGAGGGGGTATCAAAGTTGAAAATTTATTTGCATTTTGTTCTGGAGTGGAAAGTACTTTCAATATCGCCTAGTGATCAGAATCAAAAGATTCGTTGAAATAGTTTAAACTGTATTAAGTAACGATGTAATTTATTTTACCTTCGACTGTTGAATGAACAATAACAAAGGCGAAAAAAACGCAAAACTCCTCTTCTTCAAGTTCATATTTGATCTGAAACTGTTATTAGACATAACCACACAAATTATTATGACCCACATCGACCTCGCAACCTGTGGATTCTCGTGCACCTGGTCCGAATATCTCTATCTTTATTACTTTCTGTCCTTAAATGGAGATCTCTCAACCTAATAAATAACTGCTACTCTTCTATTATTAAAAATAATCACCAGATACAAATCTCCTAAACATCACAAGCGATGTAAATCTCAAAAAACTCTGTCCACTATCGCACAGGCACTCTTAAAGATTTAAATTCTGCTATTATTTTTAGATCGAATACTCGGATAACGAATCAATTCGCAGCTTCTACCTGAGTCAAATTTAGACGCGATTCTATCTGTGAATCTATTTTCGGTGGAGAAAGTGATATGAGTTATGGAATCGTAACTAAAAAACCGTGATTTAATGTATCATTAAATTAATGTACGAGATTAAGACTGACCGCGTTTCGAAATTCGTATCGATGCTTTTTACTTTAACGGATATTCGTACTTATAACTTTCTCGTGTATTATGTATATGGTACCTGGTCAAACAATGGCGATGGTTTTGTCAAAATTTCTAATTTGTATTATTATTTTGTTGTAAGTACAGTGTTTAAGCTTTTAGGTTTTCTTACAGCTTTGTTAGTAGTTCTCGAATAATTTACTTTTGTAATGTTTAGATAATGACGTCCGTAGCGATATGTTCTTTGAACGGATAAATCGTAAGTTTGACTTCGGGTCGGTATTCATCGTCCTAAAGAGAAATAAATTATACTTGTTACCTCAGAGCAATAATATACAAGAGAGAGCGCTGTAGAGAAATCTGTAGTCATTTTATTCGAGGTTTGCCGGACTCGGCTAGACCTGGGTGTGGCTAGAATAAGGGCTAGGGTATTAAAACATCCAGTCATAGCACATGTCGACATAATGTTTTTGTTTATTCGTATAACCACTTTTGACAGTATTGTTTAAAAATAAAAATACCTAATAAACCGTTGAGTTATCTCATTTTTATTTCGCGTATCATAACGTGCGGGCGGAGTCAACGGAGACGCGGGACACGAAGAACATTCTAACAATACTTTAAAGCGGTGTGATAATTTGGGAAATATTGTTGTCTCTTTCATTCTCATGGTGTACGACGTAAAAACCCGGAGAAAGTGATTTATCCCAAATGTGTATGGGTTGGGTAAAAAGAATTCGCTCTCTCCATATATTGTTACTTCACGATTGTTACCTAGATTATTTTATATCAATTATTGAAATAATATCAATAATCTACAGCGTAAATATGAAACAGAAAAAATATTACGGTTGCGACCGAGACTCGAACTCGGAAACTCAACTCTATCCTGGAGTAACGCTTCTGCCAAATGAGCCACCGAGACCTTATAATAAACCGGCATTTTTAATCGATCTTACTCTTCATTTTTTTTTTTTTTCTAATTTGGCTGCCATCTGTGTATATTTAATATTTTTTCTGTTTCATATTTACGTTTAAGATTATTGATATTATTTCAATTATTATTATAAAAATAGTTATGTCTTTAGGATTTTATTACATATTATGTAATCGCAGGATTGCACACCTGATTGACTTTCAATTTGTACATCAATACATCGAAAATGCCAAAAGGCAATCACTCACCTTTCAAGTGCTTAATAAGTTATTATTTTTCACGTGGTTTTGGTTTAATAGCATTCAAAATAGACATTAGATTAATCATTGCAAATCGATTTTGTTCTTTTTTATTTGTAGAACTCCAAATAATCATATTTTTTAGATCAGACGTTCCCAATCGGTAGATCACGCAAATTTTCCTAGCACACTGTAGTTTTTCAGTTAGCGGGTGAGTTTGTCTATTTTAGATTTTTTTCAGGGTAGCGCGAAGGCTGATAAGTACGAGGCCTGTTCAAAAGAAAAGGTGAATTTTGAATTTTCGCGGGCTGTGTACATTCGATTATGGTTTTTTTTTTGTTATGTTGGTACACATATGTTTATCATATGTTAGCATTATCAGCCATTTTTGATTAGTGGTTTGTTTTTGACAACTGGAAAAGTTAGTCACGTTTTTGTGTGTTCTTCGATTTTTACTTTTGAAAAAATGGAAAATGGATCAAAGAATAAAATCCATGATTTGTTTTTCCACAACTCCAGGACGCTCATCGTCACTAACATCTTCTCGGTCTTCTGTAAAGCGCTTGTACCACTTATAAACACTTTTTTGAGACAAAGTAGACTCGCCGAATGCCACAGTCAACATTTTAAGTGCGTTGGAGCACTTTATTCCATTTTTAACGCAAAATTCAATAAATATTCTTTGATCCATTTTTTTATATATGTATATTGATTATCAACAGTAGTTGCTAAAATACAAGCGTCAGTGAAATAAAGACAACTAGAGTAATATATACTTTAGTATCGCCCTTGTAGAAGCCTACCATTCAGAAACGAAACGTGGCTTAAAATGGTTTTAGCCGTGTTTGGTGACCAGATCTGAATAGCCAGGTACTTCCTAATCTTCCTCTTACCTATATTTTTCTCCTTTCCACTACCTTTAGCCTCACAACAAACCCCAATTGGGGATGCCATAGTCTCAATGAATATAGATGGTCTGGACGGTTGGGACTCTTGGACGATATTAACTATAAAAAATAATAATTATTAAAAAAAAAAATCCATAATAGAATTCTGTAACTTATTAACTAGGCAATGCGGTATAAAACTGGCAGAGAAAGGACTAGAGTTTACGGAATAAAAATAATAATAAAAAAATCTAAAGCGTCTGTATGTTAAACCATAATCTTTGATGGGAGAGTTCCATAAATAATTAATTGGTTATTGACAACAAAACAAATTCAGTGTTACGAACATTGAAATTAACCCTACGATGGTTAGGATACGCAGAGGAAATAAGTATCTGTAGGATAAATTACTTGCAAGTGGATGGATGAAATTGTAGGGGATATTCAAGGAATGCATTCCACGATCAAGTAAATCTTATACTTATATCTGGTCATGTTCAAACAAGTTATCAGTAATAACTAGTTAGCCAGTTTCTCATATGTTAAAATACCCGACAACCGGTTAACTTAATGAGACTGCGAATTAGTGTCAGAAGGATGTTTGACATACAAGTAGATAGCAGGAAAATTCAGGATTGTTTCAGGAAGATATGGCACGATCAAGTAAATCAGATACGTGCGAAGATCACATAAAATCCCACTAGTTATAACCGATTTCTAACGTGTGAAAATAAAAGTTTAAGTGAACAGAAAAAGTGGGGAATGATCCAAGGAGTCATGGCACGATCAAGTGAATCAATAATTACGTCAGATCATAATTTCAGCCTTTTTCAGTCTCCGGTTGTTAACCGGTTGGATGTAAAAATAACGTGCAACTGGTCAATTTAATACAATGATGCAGAACCTTTTTAGTAGTAGGGTTAATTTACCTATTTTCCAAACCTTCCGGGCCGCATATAGCAGTGGTGATGTCTGGATGGATGTTTTATTTATTTTCTTTGAGGGGAGGTGGCCAGAAAACTGCTTGATTTAACATTTTAAGGGATTTTTTGTTTTTATATAAGGGGGGGGGGGGGGATTAGAAATATTTCTAGTTATTAATTCGTTTTCGATGTCACCGGGTGCAAGCGGGTTCTTAAAATATGATGTTCAAATAACACTACTTGAGAATCGTTTAGGATACGGGGCATGAATGAACGAAATGTCTTTACAACGTTTTGATCATTGATTTAGCGGTTCGAAATGGGCTCGCGGACGTCAGGTTTTACACCCCTGATCTAATAAGTCGTTTAATTGCAAGCCCTAAGTACATTGCCTTCTAATAATCTATTCTCGTTTAGATAGTCCTATCGACCTAGTGGTACGGTGCCGCAGTCATTTCCATTTAATAAATCTTAAATCTCTCGTCTTATATTGGAAATGTAGCATATTAAAATATCTGTGCCATCTTGTTGATGCAAATAAAGGAAGACGCCAGCTAGGCTTGCTAAATCTTAGGCCGACGGGGATTTACGACTTGAGGTAACATGCAGCAGAGCTCCTCAAATTTTCAAGTCAAAGCGATCTCGTACTAAAAATAACATAAATTTTAAAAGTGGTCCTTCGAGACGGATCGAAAAAAAATCAAACACTGTGAAGTTCTTCGTAATTAAACTGCCCAGAGTAAGTGAAACTATGGCAACCAATTTTTTTGGGTAATGTTGTAAGGCTTAATAAAATAGGGGAAGGAAACGAGAAAAATGTGGGCTTTTTTGCTATTGTCACTAAACATAGCTTTAGCCATTTCAAGCAATGTTTCAATTCTGAATAGTGGTGAATGTAGTCTCAGTTTTCAGGACAAATTTGAGAATATCTTGATGCTTTAAGATAAGAGTGGGCACAGAAATTGAGCTCTTTTGGTTGGATTTGAAACATTATCCGTGTTACCATATTATAATTATTATTTAAGAATTATCATATTTTCGAGCAACTGAAAAATCTGGAACGAATTGCACGGTCTCATCTTATTTTTTGACAAGTAAATGGATATTTCAATGATCCAGAGCTCATGACAGAAATAGCATTACTAGCTGAAAGTATTTTCGTGCAGACCGATAAACTTAACGGCCTTCGTGGTTGAGTGATAAGACGCTCGACTACAAATCCAGAGATTGCGGGTTCAAACCCGGCGTGGAAAAATAAATTTTATATAAAATGAATACATTTATGTAAATAATTTATATGTGTTTGAGTCACGTTTCAGAGTGGTAGATACCTATAGATAAAGTGTCGCCCTGGTGAAAGACCACCATTCAGAATCGAAACGTTGCTTGAAAAAGCTTTGGACGTCTTTGGTGACCAGATCTGAATAACCAAGTACTTCTCAACCTTCTTCTCCCCTATCTCTTCCCCCTCCCCACTACCTTCAGCCTCACAATATACTCCAATTGCGGATGCCACAGTCTCATTGGCTCTAGACGGTTAGGAGCAGTTGGGACTCTAGTGGGGTACTCTCCATAAAAAAATTATAAATAATTTCAGAGAGGTCTACCGTTCAAGAGTATTTACTCAGGTCAGTATTTTTGTCCTTACAACAGAAAATATGTTAAAGTTTGAGAAGCGTCCAGAATTTTAGACTTATAGAGGTGAACTGGTGTTATAAATCGTATGAAACTTGTTTGTATAATTCCCAATGTGTTTTCATCTCGTATAATCCAAGAAACCATAAAGTTTTAACTATCGACTCTGCCTCTGGAACGGATGCCCAGCTAGACAGCGAATACATTACTCTTCTCGATCAACTCTTTATGAACAATGTCATGATTTTCTTATAAGAAAGAGAAGGAAATTGGAGAAAATGATGAATGGACCATAGATGTTGGTAGGTGTGCCACAGATGAGATCATACTTCTAATAATCAGAATTTGGTAGTACATTGTAAAAACACGTATTAAAAAACTCGTAAAATTTTATCTCTTACTGGTTTTTTTATTCAATAAATAATACGATTTCTATAACTGAAGATATTGGTTCCAAGTACCATAGATTCCCTCCTTCTTCCATTAAAAATAATATTTTTTTGTTCCAGATAATAAAATCATTTTTAATTAAGATAATGGATGCTATCCATAAATAGAATTAGAATGTTATGCAGGTAAATGCAGGAAACTCCATTAATGGAAGACTAAACGCTGTTAGAACAAATAAAAAAATGTCCAAAGAAACGAAGCTAGCAGTCCACAATGGAATGTTTATACCTACCCTGATGTATTGTAGTGAGACATAGACTTGTTTATCTAATTATGTATATCTCTTAGTATTTCTTAATATATATAATTATATCTTAATATCCCTTAGTATATTTTAATATTTCTTATTTTTTCTCAGTATCGCTTAATATTTGATTTTTGACGGCCTCCGTGGTGGAGTGGTAAGACGCTCGACTACGAATCCAGGGGTTGCGGGTTCAAACGAGACGTACGCAAATATTTTTTATTTAATCAATATGTGTCATAACACATTTAATTAATAAAAAATAATACGTCATAAAATATATATTCGATAGGTTCCGGAGTGTTAGTTACTCTAATTATCGCCTTGGTGAAAGACCAACATTCAGAATCGAAATGTTGCTTAAACTGACTTAAGCCGTGTTTAGTGACCAGATCTGAATAGCAAGGTACTTCTCGACCTTCCTCTTCCCCATTTCCTTCCCCTCCCCACTACCTTCAACCTCACAGCATAGCCCGAATGGGGATGCCATAGTTTCACTGGCTCTAGACGGTTGGGAGGAGTTGGGACTCTCGTACGGAATTAACTATAAAAGAATAATTAGAAAATATATATAAAAAATATTTGATGTCTGTAATATCTCATTTTTTATTGACAATGCCGGGTCTTGAACCCATGATTTCCGAATCCAGAGAAAGGGAGCTTAGCTCTGTGCCACAAATATCGCTATTTTGTTGTTGTTTTCATATCATATCATATCATTCAAACACAATAAGGAGCCACAAAATATTCCGCCAATCTGGCTAGAAGGTAACAAACTGCTTGTGGCCTCACAGGTTAAATACCTGGGACATATCTTTACAGAAGATTTGAGCAATATTGAAGATATGGAACGACAAAGAAGAGCTATTAATATACTTGCCGGAATGCTCTCAAGGCGGTTCTACCACTGTAGTGACGATGTCAGGAAACTGCTCTTTAAGACGTACTGCTCTCCCCTATATACATCTGAGCTGTGGATTCAGTACCCAACAGCGCAATGGAACAAGTTGAGGGTTTGCTACAACAATGCCTATAGGCAACTTCTGCAACATCCAAGATTCTGCAGTGCCTCTACAATGCTCACCGAAGGGAGGGTGCACTCATTCCCCGCCTTACTTCGCCACCGACTAGCCAGCTTCTGGGGGAGGACACGGAATTCAAACAACATCATTGTCGTGGCTGCATCTGGATGGCTCAGTTCTCCTTTCAACGAGCGATGGATGCAGATGATGCAGAGACCACCCTGAAGCACGCTCGATTAAAACGATATTCACTATTATTTTATTTATTTTTTCTTTCGAATACACGTTTTTTTATATTTATATTTTTTTATTATTATTATTGTGTGTATCTCAACTTGTATTTTATTATTTTTGTAACTATTTATTATTAGCAATTATGGAAGGTATTGCATTGCACTACTCCTGTATACCTTCTGGAATATTTTTTTTTATTATTATTATATCGATTCTGTTTACGAAAAGTGAGTAACTTTACCCCATACAGATGTGCATTTCGATCATCGGATGCATGTTTCGACTAACGGCCGACTGGTGTCGCACCTATAACACTGTCGCATTCCTTTGACCGTACAAATTCGTACTAATTTGCTCTCCCGGTGATAGTTTTACTCATTTGGTAACAAGTTACATTACGTTGGCTCTGCATAAGATTAGCCAGATAAATTACCTCTCAGACAAGCTTCAGGAGATCACAGCAGAAGGAGGACAACACATTATATACACCATATAGGAATGTATCCAATACTTAACTTGGAATAACTAATTTCACTTGAGCATCGATTCACACGCTAATCAAAAAGTGTCTAAACCTGTGTAGTTCGTATATAGTTTGTATAATGTAGAGTGTGGTTCTGGCACATTGTATACAAACTGGATTTGCAACAAACTGCGTCAGGTGCGTTTCATAATTAGCTATTTCTTGTTAATATAATCACAGGTTTTTGAGTCAGGTCTTTGATTATGTGTCGTGCGTTTCGAGACGAGCCAAACGTACGAGTAATGTTCAGAGGTGTAGTAGAACTATATTGTTAATGTAAAATATCACCATTTGGATGCAATACGTGTATTTAAACCCGTCTTAGGACATGACTGACGGCCTCCATGGTCGAATGGTAAGACGCTCAAATACGAATCCAAACCCGACGTGTGCAAATAACTTTTATTTAATTAATATGTGTCATAACACATTTAATTCAAATAAAATAATATAAAGCTTATTGGCGGCACGTTTCAGAGTGGTTGATATTATAAGTATCGCGCTGGTGAAAGACCACCATTAAGAATCGAAACGTTTCTTAAAATGGCTTTAGTCGTGTTTGGTGACCAGATCTGAATAGCCAGGTACTTCCCAACTTTCCTCTTCTCCATCTCGTTCCCCTCCCCACTACCTTCAGCCTCATAACATATCATCATTGGGGTGCCATAGTATCACTGGCTCTAGACGGTTGTGAGCAGTTGGAACTCTTGTACGGCACTGTAAAAAAAAGGCGAAAAAAGTTTAAATTACGATTTAACTCATTTTGCAGTAACATTCTATAACATCAAAATTATTATTTGATATATAATTTTCAGATATATATATTTACACGAAAAAAGTAGTTTGTCAGTTCCTCTTTGGTCTCCTACACGGAAAAGTTTCAAAAAGTTTTGAAAAAATAACTTTGTATAAGACCACGAAAATTATTTGAAAAATTTTGACCGACTGGTTTCGCTTAGCCTAAGCATCATCAGGGTACAAAATTAAACTTAACAAAAAATAAAAAGTCTGCGATTATATATATCTACATACAGAGGGAGAACAAATCTTTCTTTCTGTTCCTTTGTTATAATTTAAATGTTATTTTATCGTTTTCTCATTGTTTTGTTATTTTTATTTTATTTTATAATTTGTTCTCATTTTTACGTACATTTAACCACACACTTTATGATGTTGTTTAAATCTTATTCAAAATAAGTTTACTGACGCATTTACTTATATTTTTAAGGTGGAAACTTCGAAGTTCATATTATGGGTAAAAAATGACACTATAAGCTAAAAGTAGTTTCATAATATTAATGTTTTCAGCAGAACGTTGTGTGTTAAAATATCACATTTCTCGGGTGTTTCAAAACAAACTTTTTAAGAAAATTAAAAACATATGTATATAATTCGTACTCGTAGTGACTTACCGACCTCACCCTAATTTTAATTTTTCTTTTTCCAAAATATATATATTGTCACTGGAAAGTTTTTTTTTGTTTTAAATAAAATGCATAAGTCTTCGTACCTGGTAGGATTTCGATTAAAAAAAAGTTAACTCATGCCCTCACTGAGTTACTTGAAGCGACAAAGAATTAAAAAGTCCCAAACTTGTGTCGCTTGAGTCAAGCCTTCTCCTAAATAGTAAATATATTTCAGACGGCTGAAGGGCCACAATAGTCTTCAGAATCGAACGAGAGTTAGAGCTTTTGATGCAGAAAAAACCTGATCCAAATGACTTAATAAACTCATTTTTGACCAAAGTGTCGCTTAAGCACTTTTCCCTTTTCAATGACTTTATATTGAAGTATCAAAAAATATTTATCAAACAATAACGCATTTTATTTTATAACGGTCAAATTAATATTTCAATACTCATTAAGTAGACGCAGTGAACTGAAAATACGTGTCTAGACCTAATAGTTCCAGATATAAAAAGCTATGCAATTTCCATGATCTCAGAACAACGTATAACTATTATTTTTTGCATTTCTTCTATATTACTGAACCTCGAAGTGTACTGACCAAACTCAAACAGTTGTATGAAAAAAACTTAACCCGCTCCTGAGAACAAGAAACGGCTAATTATCCGATTTCCCTTACAAGCATAAGGCCAATCGTTTTCAGATGTCTTATAAAATAATTGATAGCAATTAGAGATGTAAAGTTGCGTCTAATTGCTGGTTCTTACAACCACATACTGCATATAGTAGATACGCGACTTTTTTAACAAGCGAGGAATGAAGATGGTTAGATTGTAGCAATAAGATTGAACACACCTTACGTTTAATAAAAGTAGGTTGTGCCAGAAGTACGTAGAACCTTTTTGTGTAAGCATCTGAACTCCCCTCTCCTCTTACACTCCTAAATTAAACCTCTTTTTGTTTGTGAGTAATCACGTTTTCTTTTTTAAAATTGTAAATTAAATAGTTACCAAAAAGCTATACTAGTGCTAGGTCGTCGCTTTATTGCGGTTATTTGTGCAAAAACCATATTCCCTATGTTCTCTTTTTAGTTTCTCTTTTGGCCGTTCATACATTTCTAAATCTGTACCATTTTTACTACATTTTTTTCCCAATCATTTACGTTTTGGAGCTCAAAGTTAATGAATATGAACTAATAACTGTGTATAAGATCACAGATTTTATTTTAATTTTTATAACCGACTGGTTTCGCTTGGCCTGAGCATCATCAGGGTATAAAATTAAACTAAACAAAAAATAGAAAGTGTGCGGTTATACGATTATTACTCGTATATACGAGTACATACAGAAAGAGATAACAATATTAAATAAAATAAAAGAACAGTGAGAAAACAGTAGAATAACATTTATAAAAGACATATAATATGAAATGAAAGAGGCAAGATATCAGCTGAGAAGAAAATGATTCTTAGGCTAAGCGAAACCGGACGGTCATAAAAAAATAAAATAAAATCTGTGGTCTTATACAAAGTTATTTTTTTCATTTTCATTTAATATGTCGAACCACAAAGTGATTGTTTTCTACGAAAATACTTAAAGTTAATGTTCAGTTTGTAGATTACATTTCCTAGCTATGTTCAATTATGTAATGCATGTAGGTATTTATGTTTGAGATATTATTTTATTAAAATAATCTGTTTTTTTGCAGGTAAAAGAAGCCCTATTTTCATCAAACTGAATTCTTTGGAAATAAAGATGCTCCCAGGTGAGAATTGAAAATACATTTAGAGTAAATTCTTAAAAATCAAAAAAAAAGTATTGTTTTATCATCTTCGAATAATTTTTCATCTATGAATCTCTTATTTTTAATCGTGCCTGTAATAGAAATTCTAACTCCTACAAATGGGTGGCCTCTCTCAGTGTGCAAATAAAAAAAAAAAGAATGACCAACTCTTTCCCATTGATCATGGTCAAAACGCACGAAAAACCCTGGAAAAACAAAACCATAGAGTAAGAGAAAAAACGAATGTATTCACCAAATTAATTCAACAAAAACTTTGGGAAGTTTAAAAGCACGGACGCAAAAAAACCTCACAGATAGGTACCTCCGTCTCGGCGGTCCGATGACCCACTGCGGGCACATGAATTCATGTTTTTTTATAATTTCTTGGCGGAAAGCGTCATTAACGCAACACGGCACATCGCTTTACACGGACGATATTATTTCTCACTGGAACACACAATTACAGGGCCGATCGGAACTCATAACAAGATATATTTATGGAGTTTTAATGTGTTTTTATGAAATTTAATGAGCTTCCGACAACGGTTTTGGGCTGTCCAAATGCTCAATATATATATATTGAATAAGCTGCATTTTTGGCATAAAGCAAGTTGCTTCATTTTAACTTTAGAGATGGACTTCCGTCAGTACGATTTTTTTAAAATATCATCCAAACTACTTGTTTTGCCGTATTTTTACACACTGTTTGGTTGTGCACGGACTTTAAAAAACTATTTGGTTTTTGGGCGTGCAAAAATATATTAAAAATATCTGAATAGAGGCTGTTTGTCAGGAAAATACTGGAATTTTTCATATTGATTTAAGATCGCTGATAAAGAAAATATTAGATAGCGTAATATTGTAATGTGCTTCCTCTTTATTATAAAATCAGGCACGTCTTAGAGTGAAATACATTTTCATCAGAATCAAAACTTCGCTTAGTGACTAGATCTGAATGGACAAATTCTTACCAACCTTCCTCTTCCCCTAATCTTTCCTCTCCCCGAAGCTACACAATATATCCCAATTCGGGATACCATATATGTGTAACCAAAAAAAAACATAATTTAACAATGCTATGAGACTGACCTGATTATAATTTTTTAGTCCCCAAGTGCTCTCAAATGTCCGTAGCTACGTATGACTGAAAGAAATGGGGATGGGAAGGGGACGTGTTAGGAGACAGTTGGGAGGTAACTGGCTATTCTATTCTAGCAGATCTATTCACCAAACACGGCTAAAGCCATTTCAAGCAACGTTTCGATTCTGAATGGTGGTCTTTCACCAGGACCACTCTGAAACGTGCCGCAAATTTACTATACATTATGTAATATTAATTTAATGTACTATGATACACATTATTAAATAAAAGTTATTTTCGCATGACGGGTTTGAACCCACAACCTCTGGATTTATAGTCGAGCATCTTACCACTCGACCACGGAAGCCGTTATATGACAAATTAATTTAATAAAACTTATTTGCGAGCGTCGGGATTTGAACACGCGTTATCTGTATTGGTAGTCGAGGATCTTAACCGCTCGACCGTCAAGATCGCAAATAGTCATTCACTTAACAACTATCTATATATTACCCGAAAAGATTTGTATTAAAAAAATGTTATTTAACATATGGGGACTATCAGACTGGCAGCAATTATTTAGATTTAGAGATAAATATAATTATTTATGTATTCCTAGTTTATAAATGCGTTGGAAAATAAGTTAGTAGTTGTCTGTGACATTATCCGTAGCTGTTTTCGCACCTTTGAGGAACGTCCATTATCGGCTCGAAGCATTTTATGGGCGTAATTTACAGCTTTGAACTCTGTCTTTGGGTCAATAAAAACTGAATTCGCATTTTGCCGACGGTGCCGATGCGTTTATCTCCAACTTTGACATGTAAATGTGTCGTTAGCAGAGTTGAATATATTATTATCGGTAGTTTATGTACAGGCGAGGTTTCTGCCGTCTCAGCTGAAATCTTTGATGGGAAATGTCGCTACTTGTGTCTAGGCATTCTGTATCGTATCAAGGTAAACACTTTGATGGGTTTTTTTTTTATTTCAGCGCTTAATATTAATTATAAATCAGACTGTAGAACAGTCAACTCTGGCGTCATGAAACGAAGCGCCATTTAAGCGCCTTTGAGGTGATCACTGAACGGCGTCATAAAAAAATGACCATCTTATAGTATTAATACCGTAAAACGTCTATCGCACACTAACTATGGAAGCATCTGCGTGCTAGCTACAAATGACAGTGCTGCCATCTTTAATATTCGAAGAGAACTATTCATTAAATTTAGATCATAAATGTCAAATTTTATTAATTGCTAATTAATTTCCGGGTCAGCGCCAATACGATCAACTCCCTTTATCATCTCAATCATGAGCTAAAGAGCTTTGAAAAATAATATGAAAATATGATAAGATACGATATTGTTTCAAAGAAGAAAAAAAAGATTTACTCATTAAGCAGAATAATAATGTTTTTTTTTTATATTTCAATAATATTAATAGCCTAAAACACAAATGTGAAACAGAAAAAAACCAGAAACTTTAAAGAACAATGGTCATGACCGAGACTCAAACTCGGAATAATAATATTGGTATAAAAAAACTTTTCCTACGTATCTCGTTGCCACACTATTTCAATTCTGTTAGTAAAAAAAATAAGCAACAATTACTTAATCAAATTTCCACATCAAATTGAATGAATAAATCACTGACACAAAATATGTTCGCTGTGTGATGCAATAAATGTCACAGCTAAAATTCGCATTTAAAAAAAAAAAATATTTTTAATGTCAATATTAGAATTAAATAACATCTTAGATGTTTAAATAACCGCGATTAAAGCACCGGGGCTCATATTCTTCATAAAAATGATCATGGCGTCAGATGAAATAATTTAGAAGCACTAGAAATAAAGAAAACCATTCAAATTAATAGTCATATTAATTTAATAATCGGGTAAATTTGTCCAGTAGTCTATTTTTAGGTATATATCCTGTAAACTCGTAAAATTTATCATTATTCTTTAATCACCATCTCAGTTGACGTTTGATCTCTTTCAATTCATAGTACATGTATCTTTCTCTCTGTTCCTTTGTTATAATTTTAATATTATTCTATTGTATTCTTACTGTTTTTTTTACAGTGTTTTATATTTTGTTCTCCCTCTGTATGTATATATAACTGCACATTTTGTATTTTTTGTTTAGTTTAATTTTGTACCCTGATAATGATAATGCTTAGGCTAAGCGAAACCGGTCGGTCATGAAAATTAAAATAATATCCGTGGTCTTATACAAAGTTTTTTTTTCATTTCTTTTACGTTTAAAACGGAAAATTTAGAAACAAATTGCTTACTTCTGTAATATGAAATTTTGCACACAATTCTCTGAGAAAATCACAGGATGAACCTTGACTTGCTAAGATAAAATATTAGTTGATTTAATCCACCTTTTTCAAATACGGAATATAATTAAAGGTAGTAAATGATTTATCGCTTATCTACATTTAAAAAGCTTATTTTTAATTCGAAAACGCTTCCATCAATTCCAATTTCGATAAATTCACACTCGTACTTACTCACAAGGTAATTAAGTTGTTTAATTTTAGCATAGTGAAATATGTTAAGACTATCTAATCTAGCACTAAGCAGATTACGCATTACACTTAACAGTTCGCCGTACGGTGAGTAAAATATTCCTGGACTGCTATTGTAGTACGTTGCAGTCACGGGGTTAAATTGATAAGATTTTGTTTGATTTCTGACGCTTAAAAAAATGCTTTGGAATACAACCAAAACCCCCCGATTATATTGTCGGCCTCCATGGCGTACTGGTCGACGAAGCTGACGTTGAGTCTGGAGTCTCAAAAACCGCGCAGCGCAAAAATATTAGAACATATCTTAGCTGAAAAGGTGAAAGGGCTTAAGCGACACTTAGGTCAAAAATGAGTAAAATATGCAGTTTTGGTCAGTTTTTATTTCTGCATCGAAAGCTCTGACTCTCGTTTGATTCTGAAGACTTTTGTGGCTCTCAGCCATCTAAAATATATTTAAAATTTGAGAAAAGGCTTCATTCAAATGACACAAGTGTGGGTTTTTTTTAGCTTTATGTCACTTCAGATAATTCAGTGAGAGCATTGAGTTTTTATTTTTTCAAAATCCATTTAGGTACCAAAGACTTATAAATTTTACTGAAAAACAAACAAAAAAGTTAAAGTGTTTGGTATAAACTTCACAAAATGGCAATTCAGCCCCTTTGCCTTTTCCGGCGATGATATGTTTATTTATTTGATAAACATATGAACGCCCCAAGTTTTGATACACCCTCCATAGCAATGACCTACTTTTTTTTAAATTCATCCTTAAACAAAATTGATGAACAAATACATCAAATGCTTTGTGCAATATTTATAGAAAATAGCAACAATAATATTTATCTCGTTATTAATCATGAAAATCTATATTTATTTCGACTAGAGTGTTTTTTTTTCGTTAATGCATTTTAGAAATGGGCGGATCAAATAACTGTTAAAACAATGATGGGATCTAATGATCTTCTGGTGTCTGTGATTCATGGTATTCATAGTTCCTAAATCTACACTTCGTGCAGTATTTTTTTTGACTAATTCATCGGTGCGTGTTATATTAGACAGTTTTTTTGTCGATAAATAAAATTTGGACTAAATCAAAATTTCACAATTTTTTTCCAAATATCATCCTTTGACAAAAATTAACTTTTTAAAATATTTATTTTCTTAAATGAGTCATCCTACAAATTTATTGGGTAGTGGATTATGTAATTTTTAGGTTTTTTAATTTTATTTAAACAATAATTATTATTATTTTTAATTTTTTAAAAACGATTTTTAGTTAAAAGCTCTGCGATGTAATTATTTTTACGCGTGACAGCTGTTTCTCCTTCTGAGGACATTATCAAACATTAAAATGGAGTTCTACAAAATAAACTTTAAAACCATAAAATTAAAAAAAAAAAAAGTGGATTATGTAATATTATTATGTGCATTCCGTACAAGAGTCCCGAATGCTCCCAACCGTCTGGAGTCTATGGCATCCCCAATCGGGGATGTTGTGATGTTGAAAGACATGCGTGGGGAAAGAAATAGGAAAGAGGAAGGTTGAGTACCTGTTACAGATTCAAATCTGGTCACCAGACACGACTAAAGCCATTTCTAAGAAACGTTTCGATTCTGAATGGTGTTCTTATACACGAGTGAAATTGAGAGTACCTACCACTAGTTATTTTGTTTATATTAAGTTTATTGGTTTGAGTTCTGCTTAGATAAAGGAATTACGTTTGGCATTAAAATACAATACAATAGTATAAAATATGAAATTGGTTCCTTTTTGTATTAGATGAACATTATATTGATTTATAGCAATTACATTTTACTTACTAAGTTTACGCGCGTCCATCGTATTATCTCATTTTTTCTAAGCATCTGGTAATTGGGTGTACGTTAATATGAATTCATACCGGACGCAAATACCAAAGTTATCCAGTCTTTTTTATATTAGGGCCTCATTGAAAAAAAGCCTCTTTTTATAAATTATCATACAAAAAAGTAGGTCATCCAGGCAAAACGGGTGAATTAAAACAAGGTGTTGATTTAAAAAAAAAACATATATATTGTATGTGTAATCACTCCTTGAAATTTCAAGGTACCAACGTGAAATACGGCGAACACATTGATTGCTGCCTAATTACTTGTAGTGAACCCATCTAGCCGATGCTAAATCACTGGTCTAAATCGTTTAACCTTTTACTTTGGTAATTAAGTTATTGGTAAGACCAAAGTGATAGTCTTATCGTTATTTATTATGACATGTTGGTGTTCATTTCCTCTAGGCATCCGAACACCAGTTCTCTTCATATATCACGAGTAGTTATGGGTTATGAGTCATGGCATCGTGGGCAGGTCATTACTGATAGCATCGCATGGAGTATGACTTCCTTGAAGGAAGTAGGTTTGGTGGTGATAGGCGAATTGTGCTTTTCTAAAATATAACTAATGGATGCACTGGAACGGCCAACTCTTTTCACATAATTTACCAACAATTTCGTCGTAATAGTTTGCGTTAATACTTCTAAAGTCAAGATCTGTTCAAGTTAAAGATATCGTGGAAAATGCTAACGCGGTTTGCATTCAACTGAAACAAAGAAAAAATTCGAAACAGAAATTGTCATGCTACTAGCTTTATGAATTGGTTAGGATGGAGGAGTTGGTAAATGTGCCGTTGCCGGATAGAGTAAAGGTTCCAAGTTCGTGTTTCGGTTACAACCTAATCTTGTTCATATTCTTTGGAGATTTGATTTGAGAATATTTTTTCTAAAACCAAAAATCCATTTTTTTGTTACAAACCATCGACAGCAATGGATATAATATATTTTTTAATCTGTTCCAAAGATAGCTCTACGAAATTTGAAGAGATTGGAAAAACTTCAAGTCACCTATTCTGCTAGTATCCCGCATTTTTAGGAAACTTAACCAAACCTCAAATACTCGGGAATACCCGATATGGAATCGGGAAACATAACCGAATACCCAATGATAACCAAAAATTCAAATTTATAAAGGACTGGGTTACTGTCAGGAGAATCTTAAGATAACATAATAACTGAATCTAATTACAAGAAGGCTATAATAGCATACCTCTTCCGAAAATATTACTATTAATTTATTGCATTATTATATTTTTATTAACTTATGTTTTTGGGTGCTAATCATTTACTCCGTGTTATTTTTATGTCACTATTATTTGTGTGTATTACACATTTATGTAAAAGCTCAAAAGGGCGTATATAATTAAATAAATAATAGGTCTATAGCTAGAGTGCTAACAGAAGCTATGCAGACCGTCTCCTTTTCGATACGTATAATAATAAATACTTGTGTTGGTTTTCATCAGTCAATTTTATAAACTTATATATATTATATACTGTTCATCAATCGTAAATAATGTTTTTAATATGAATTTGTTTAAAAGATGTAGAATAGTTGAAGGTATTTAGCCCAGAAACACCCATATGTTAGTCTTTTGATCGAAAACACATATTAATGTGTTTTCAAGTTTTTCGTGCGGTAAACGGAGCAGCACATAATGATTTGATTATTTGTCCCTCTGATATTTTGATATTCAAACATTTACTCTTATTTCTTTTCCCCTTGATCTAATAAAGCTCTGCGAACACGTTTGCTTTTCAAACACTCCAGATTTTTTATTGCAAATTGGTATTTTCTCGCGTATTCATTCACTTGTCATTTCCTAGTTCGAAACTCAATAAACTCCAGGAAGAAAGATAAATGAAAGTGGTCCAGCGAGTGTAGCTGTTTCCCTATCTCTCTTATATTCATAATAACGATTGCAGTGGCGCATCTCCAGCGTGAGGGCACCGGGCAGCGGCTCGTAGCGTATCTCTCGCCGCACTTACCGGCAGAATGCGGACGACACGAGGTCGACTATAACACTACCTTACGAGTATTTGATGGCCGGAGTGGCCGTGTGGAACTTTCCTACACTCGAATTGATTGTGCAAATTGCCGAGTATCGGACACCTCAATAGTCCTTTTGTTGGCGGCCTTGATCTTGGACAATACTCTTTCAAGGGCCACTGGCCGTTCAGAGGTGTATAATACATCTAAGGTTACTCACTAGTCTTGAATTGAAATTGAATTGGCTCTTTATCACATATGTCAATAGAAGATGTGGCTTTCACTCTGAACTTCCACTTTTCCAGTTAGCACTAACGTTTTTTAGTGTTTATCTCCTCTGGAAACTATTTAGCTACCGCCATACATTTTGAAAACTTTTGCTTCATTTTGCAAACTGGAGAGACGCGAACGACGAACACAAAGTAAGTAATTCTAAGACAAATTTTGATTTGTAATGTTAAGTACAAAACCATATTAAAGACACATTGCAAGGCGGTTGATTGGTTACTAGGCCATCGTTATATGTTGCGGTCAAAGCTTTTTACAAGACCGTGCTTTTCCGATGAGGAAAGTTTACCACGACGCGAGGTGCAAACGATTTTCTTTTTCTTGATCTCCTCAAAGATTTACAGTGATTAATTTTTCACATGGCGAAACTCTATATGTACAAGGAGTAAGTCGCTACTCCCTCTAACTGCCAGTTGAATGCTCTAACTATGATACAAGGCTATCTACCAACTCAGAGAAAGAAATTTGCTAGACAATCTATATACCTTAACACGTAATTGTACTTTAAAACATTAAATCAACCTTGTTTTAACGTCAACATTCATACAAATTTTGGAGGCCAACCATATTTCGCTTGGAAATTCTTATCTTATAAAGAATTCAAATAACAGTGGTCAAATAAAAGTTACTGTATTTGATTTTTATTTTCACCCCGTGAAATACTTGCTTTGGATTAAAGCGTTAAAAATATGAATATTTAGTTAAACTGTTTCCCTCTCATTTTCTCCTCCCGTCTTCCAAGAAAGTAAACATGTTCGCATATAGGAAGAGCAGGCAATCGAGAGCGTACGAAGAGCGAGTATCCCGCGTGTTAGACGGCGCAGGTAATTACAGACGAGTGCCGCCATTACTCGGTATTGGTTCTTTAAATTTGGCAAAAGTAAGCTCATTACAATGCCAATTACCATTACCATTGCAGTTTTACCATTACCGAGTCGGGCATTTCGCTTGTACGCATGCAATACTTGATTGATTCTGTTTCAATTTTCGGCAAGGTTTTAAATTTTTCAATTACTCTTTTTATGCAAGGGGACTAGCACAAGGGGATGCATAATATTAAAAGACGTGATAAAGGAGAAATGTTTTAGAAAAAAATATTTTTTCAATGGTTATTAAAAAATTACTTTTATTATGTATAATCACCTTAAAAAAGCAGGACTCAGGTCGTGATAAATCACTATATATTCGTTATTGATGATTCCACCTAATCATTTTAATGACCACAAACTGCATGTGCAGTGGCTTTGGCTGTGAATGTAGACATCTTCATAGTTATCTGTGCAGTCAGGGGCATCATTACTGTCAATATCGCCGAGATAAAAAACTGATAATTTTTAAAAAATATGGAAAAATTCCCAGATTACAAATAACTAATGACCGGTCAGTAACTGAGTGGACAAACGCGTCGGATTTCCACCCGGGTGTCGTGCGTTCAATTCCTCTGCTAGCTAAGTCCTTCATCATTGCACAAGCAACATCTTCCACTTCTTATGATGACAGTAGGAGCTTTTCAAATATTGTCAGGTTATTCGTAACATGTGAATGTTTGTTTGTTTAAAAAAAAAATATATATTTATTTGAATATATATAATACTGAGAATGTTAAAATTTCTAGCAGAGAAATAAACCCGCGAAGCCTGGTCGGGAACCAAACGCTTTGGACCGTTCAACTAACTAACGGGTTGGTAGTTTACTAATATTATGAAGCTAAAGGAAGTAGAGGAGGAGAAGCACAAGGGAAGAGGAAGATTAGGAAATAATAAACTTCACTTTGTTGTAGCTATTTCAAGGGACGCAACCTTTTGATTGTGAATTTCGATCTATCAACAGGGCGATACTGAGAGTATGTTATTCTAGTGTATACTTTAATATTTCGCATTACCGAACATTATTTATTTTTATATATATAAATTATTCACTTGCTTTTTTTTCTATCGTCGCTGGAAAAGCAAAAGGTCGTAAGCGTCATTTTGGCCAATAACGAGTTAAATATGCAGTTTTGATCAGTTTTTTTTCTGCATCTAATGCTCTGACTCTTGTTTGATTCTGAAGACTTTTGTGGTCATTCAGCCATCTAAAATATATTTACCATTTGAGAGAAAGCTTGACTCAAGCGACACATGTTTGGGACCTTTTTAGCTTTTTTCGCTTCAGATAAATCAGTGAGAGCATTGAGTTACCTGAGTTAACCCTTTGCCGCATACTGTTCCAAATTTGGAACATAAGAATGTTATCATCATGAAGGGCTGTGTGGGCCATATTTGTATATTATTTTAAGCTAAATCCTTACTGTGAGCTCTGCATTATTATAAATCGAACAGTGCTGCCAGTTACGAGCTTTTTAGTAACTGCAGTCGCGTCAGTAAGTTGTCATTTCGGCCATTTCCTGAACGAACGTGGTTGTGATTGTTCAGTGTGTGAATTAGTTTGTAATATTTTAGAAGTAATAATAAATATTAAGATAATTTGTTCTACTCTTTGGTGTGGTTGGTATACCTTTAATGCATAGTGTGACAAATTTGAAAATATTGTATTTATTCGCCATATTGCATGTAGTGCCAAATATGACACAAAATATTTATAATAAATATTTTGCAATTCTTTAAAAAAAAAAAACAACATGATTTACATTTCCAAAGAAATATATTTTTTCAGAAAGGATTAAAAAATCCATACGGTAAAGGGTTAACGTTTTTTCCAAAACCAAGCTGGTGCTGAAGACTTATGAATTTTATTGTAAAATTAAAAAAGGTTTAAAGTGCTCTGGTGTAAACTTCCCAAAATGGCACTTCAGCCTTTTTGCCTCTCCGGCGACGATATTTTCATGTTATTTTATTTTTTATCATTGTATATTTCTATATGTTTTGGGGATTTCGTAGGATCGCACCACCATCCCTGAGATCTGTAATACAGAATTTAAAAATACACATTAAACATGTACTACTCACTCTTTATACGTTTTACTGAAAACTGGGTTATTGTCTCATTTCACATAAAAATTAATGTAGAAACTCAAAACGCACTTCCTCGCCGCGAAGAATTTTGCTCCAAGGCTGGAAATGAGCAAAATCTGTGTTAAAGGTCTTGGCTACGAAAATTAAAGGCAATAAACGTAAGATTGGTCATAAAATAAAATTGTTTTTATTGCGGGAAATGACGGTGCTTCAGAAAGCTCCGCGATTCGTCCAGAGGCAAGGGCAGAGGAATCATTAAATAGGGCAGGGAAATAAAACCGAATGACTTACCAAATTATCATCCGGGCACCGAAAATTTTATTCAAAACCGACGTGCCGTGGTGGCCAAATCGAAAAATGAATCTAATTATTAAAAAAAAATATTATTACTTTTGGGCGAAATGTTTCCACATCTTCAAGATATTTATTTTTATTTTTTTAACTTTGACTACTTCTCAAACATTCCTGGGTTACGAATAACCTGACAATATTTAAAAACCCCTACTGCCATCATAATAAGTGTAAAATGTCGCTAGTGCAATGTTGGAGGACTTGGCCAGCAATGGGATTGAACTCACGACGCCCGGGTGGGAATCCGACACGTTTGTCCACTCAGCTAATTAACGGTCAAATAAATTGATCGAATAGATTGATATAAATAATACACAGGGTATTATGGCACGTTCCAGAGTGTAAGATACTCTCAGTATGGCCCTGGTGAAATACCACACTTTAGAATCGAAACGTTGCTTAAAAATGGCTTTAACCGTCTTTAGTGACCAGATCTGAATAGCCAGGTACTTCCAACCTTCCTCTTCTCCATCTCCTTCCCCTCTCCACTATCTTGATCCTCACAGCACACCTTAAATGAAGATAAAACAATCTCACTGGCTCCAGACGGTTGAGATCAGTTGGGACTCTTGTGCAGTATTCACTATAAAAGAATACATACCTGCCAAACTTCGTCTTACCCATCTCCTTCCCTTCCCCACTTTCATTAATCTTACAACATACTACAATTTATAAAGGGCTCACAGTCCCACTAGGTCCAGACAGTAGGGACTCTTAGGCGGTATTCACATATATATCGTCGCCGAAAGGGCAAAAGGCCTGAAGCGCCATTTTGGAAACTTTTCACCACAGTACTTTAATTTTGTGTTTGTTTTACAATAAAATTCATAAGTCTTCAGTACCTGGTTGGATTAAAAACAAAAAAAACTCATGTAATTCAATGCTCTAATTAAGTTACCTGAAGCCACAAAAATCTTTAAAATGTTTCAACTTATGTCGCTTGAGTCAAGCCTTCTCCCAAATGGTAAATATATTTTAGATGGCTGAAGGGCCACAAAAGTCTTCAGAATCAAACGAGAGTCAGAGCATTCGAAACAGATAAAAAAACTGATCAAAACTGCATATTTAACTCATTTTGACCAAAGTGTCGCTTAAGCCCCTTTGCCTTTTCAGTGACGACATGTTTTTAATGCCAATTGTTGTTATCTAATGCATAAAGTTTTTTTTTTCTTTTTACTGCAGTTTGATGTTGTTCACTAAATTTGTAAGGCCCCCGAAGGTGAAATTTCATTTAAATTAAACAAAAAAAAGTTTTTTACCAAGTATTATTCTTATGTGTTTCTTTTGTATACATTTTCGACCGCGCCAGTAAAATAAAAATATATATTATAAGCTGATAATAAAAATTAATTACCTACTTAGTGTTAGGTAACACTAGTTTGCTATGTGTTATTATCCTTGTTTAACATGAACGGTAAATTCTAATTATGACATTTATAGGCATTAAAAATACGTTAAGTGTTCCCCGTTAGCCAATGTTATACCTGTTTTAAACAATAAATTTAGTAATAGTTTATGTAATTTTTTTTTTTAACGGATTTTTTTAAATTAAAATTTACGCAAAACAAGATTTACGACCCAATAATGTCTAGGATTAAAATCACAACTTAAGTAGGTATCCCTGTGCAAGGGAACAGAGGTAGACTGATAGAAGTGAACTGATTGTGTGGTAGAGGATTGTAGCGCGACGAGAAAATCAGAGGAATATATAGTAATATTTGTGCAGGAGGCCTTCGTAGTCGAGTGGTAAGACGCTCGACTACAATTTCAGAGGTCGCGGGTTCAAGCCCGTCGCGCCCAAATAAATTTTAGTTGACTAATATGTGTCATAACACATTTAAAGTTTACCTGTGATGTGGAGGAAATTTTTTGAATTATATGATAAAACAATTTAAAATATAAAAGAAAATAAAATAAAACTAAATAAAGCCACTTTAAAACAAAAACAAAAATATACAAATAAATAAATTTCTTAAGTAGCACTATTATTATTATTATATATATATATATAATTACAAATTAGGAGGATTTTAACCAGTTCCAAACATGTTTATTGTATTGTGCAAGAAATTAATTGTTACGCATATAAAATATATATATATAATTTATTATATATATATAGAATGGTAGATACTGTAAGTATCGCCCTGGAGAAAGACCACCATTCAAAATCGAAACGTTGCTTAAAATGGCTTTAGCTGTGTTTGGTGACCAGATCTGAATAGTCAGGTACTTCTCGACCTACCTCTTTCCCATGTCATTCTCTTACCCACTACCTTCAGCCTCACAACATACCCCGATTGGGGATGCCATATTCTCACTGGTTTTAGACGCTTGGGAGCTTTGTGCGCTTTTTAACTCTAAAAAAAATAACAAATCCATTTAGAGTCCAGAGTATTTATACTATTTATTTTTTAATGTATGACAGCTAGTTTAGTCATTTATTTACACTCGTTAAGGGTTTTTACTCAAATATTAGCACTTAAAAATATATAAAGTATTAGAATATATATATATATATATATTTACTAATAATTAATATACTCATAAGAAGTGCAAAAATATTAGACAAGAGAGAAAAATATGTATTGAATAGCAGGTACCATACATCCTGAGATAAATAGTTTAATCAAATAAATTAATTCTAACTAACTAACTAACCATTGCGCCGTTTCCCCGCAGGGGTAGGCAGAGAGGACAGACCGCCATATAACTTTGTCTTGGCACACACTCCTTGCTTCATTTACATTCATACATCGCCTCATACATACTCTTCTGTTATTCTGACTCTTCACATGACCCGATTCAAGTATTTGATTTACTTGATCGTGCCATATCTTTCTCGGGCGTCCTCGACTTCTTCTTCCATTCACTTTCGCATCATATATTCTTTTCACACTCCTTTCTTCGTTCATTCGATCTACATGCCCGAAACCATTAATTAATTCTATTGGATTTTTAAAAATCGTACTAAGGAATGCTTATATTGTGATATTGACGTACTAAATATATCAACAGCATCGGAGTATTTGTTTCCCAGATGTTTGAATTCGTCGCATAGGAGCGTAATATTGTGAGGTTGTAGAAGTTATAACACACAAACGGTTGGTTGGCCAGTGCCAGGGAATCTAAGTGCGCCCTCTGTCTGCATATTATCATTACATTCACATAGAATGACGGTGTGCCAGTTCGAATGAGTGTATTCATTTGTATAATGCTTAACGTTTTGTCTGGTGACCTACTTTTTTCAGCAAAAAAGATAATGGTCCTCCTTAAGTGCTAAAATCTAAAATCTGAAGTACAAACTGCACGTACCTCATTCTAATTTTAATATAATTATATTTGTGTCCTCAGCAACAGATTTGATGTTTAAACTTGAAATAAGTAAATTATTTCATTATTAGTTGTTACCCGTGAAAAATCACGGGATTCTAACTTGAATTTTAAATAAAGAATGATTTCTGCTAAAATACATTACTGGTAGGTACTTTATTGTGTAGGTAAAAATATAAATATATATATATTTTTTATTTTTTATATTTATTTTGAAAAGTTCCAAATTTGAAAAGTTCTCACTCATACGGACGTACGAACTCACAAAATAAACTATTTTTCGTTGATAGTAGATGAAGTAGAAATAAAATCCCTGAGAGGTATATATGTGAAGAAAATCTGTAGATCCTAGTTTATTTATTCTAACTAACTAACTAACCATCACGCCGTTTCCCCGCAAGGGTAGGCAGAGAAGACGGACCGCCATATAATTCTCTCTTGGTACACACTCCTTGCTTCATTTACATTCATACATCGTCTCATACATACTCTTCTGTTATTCTGACTCTTTACATGACCCGATTCAAGTATTTGATTTACTTGATCGTGTCATGTCTTTCTTGGGCGTCCTTGACTTCTTCTTCCACTCACTTTCGTATCATATATTCTTTTCACACTCCTTTTCTTCGTTCATTCGCTTTTTATTTGTTTATTTATTCTATTAATTAATTTTTAGTATTTATAGTTTTTTTTTTTTACTTTCATTCATTTCACTAATTTCTTTTTCCATTTCTTCTAAAATATCCATTAAATTCCTAAATTACTTTGTGGCATTACAGTCTATTCTTTTCATCTCCCAATATACCGCTCACTAATATAATATACTGTACTGTACGCGACCGTAATGGGAACGCTTTTTGATCAGTTCATACTTTAGCAGTTAGATAGTTATTCGACACTCGACTAAATTACGAGCATAATTCGAACAAGGCAACAAGGAAGATACCGTATGTCCCAAGTGCTAACAGGATCTATGAAGACCGTCTCTTTCTCAACAAAGAAAATTTATATTGAAATGAAAATATTCTCGTAACAAAGGTTTTTTCCCATTTCCCATTTCACATTTGTCAAAATTTGACCTCAGACAAAACACGTACTCGTTAAATATTACAAATTTATTGAAAAGATAATACGCGTATTTGTTTACCTTACAACTTTATTGTAAATGTAATACAGATATTTGTTTACCGTACAAATTTATTAAAAATATAATACGCGTATTTGTTTACCTTACAAATTTATTTAAAATATATTACGCGTATTTGTTAACCTTACAAATTTATTGAAAATATAATACATGTATTTGTTTACCTAAAAATTTATTGTAAATATAATACAGATATTTGTTTACCGTACAAATTTATTAAAAGAATATAATACGCGTATTTGTTTACCTAACAAATAAACAGTTGAAATCGTATAAGTTTAGAGTGGGTATTATTCCATTGAATGTTTTGTTATAATCGCACCTATATCCATTCCGTGATTAGTTTTCATTCGGTCACGACTTGGTATTTAGACCTACAAAATGCTAGTTATGCCGGTAGTTAAACCAAGATACCTACAAACGTAGACAGAAATGTTCAGACCATGGGCTGCAGACTACAGATGTCGTAAGCAATGTTTAAACATGAATAGATTCGTTATATTCATATATTTGGCAGCAGTTGAAATGCTACTAAAATTATCAGTAGATTTGATGCTCCTAGTAGATTTATTTAAACTTAGTATTTAAATATATTTTTTTTTTCAGAAATAAAAGAATCTTGTCTTTTTATTCATCGAGTAATAACCTAAGTCCTTATTTGTGCAATGATGGAGGACTTAGCCAGCAGAGGTATGAACCTGTAAGATCTGGGTGCGGAACCCGACGCATTAGTTATCCGGAAATAATGCAAGGCTGATGTAAGCGTGGTGAGTATAATCAAGAAAGGGACGCTTAGATGGTTTGGGCACGTTGAGCGAATGAACGAAGAAAGAATTGTGAAAAGAAAATATGATGCGAAAGAGAATGGAAGAAGAAGTCGAGGACGCTCGAGGAAGACCTTGCACGATCAAGTGAATCAAATATTTGAATCGGGCCATGTGAAGAGTCAGAATGATAGAATGTTGTCAATATTTTCATAATGAGGTATAGAGTTTTTGAAATCATTATACTGTCAATAAATACACTTCACTTTTTTTTACAAATTTTAATACCATTCGTTTTGGAAAAAAAACAATAAAAAGAGTAGGTACTCAAACTCGGGTGAAGCCGGGTACTAACTGCTAGCAAATAATGAATACCATTTTACAAGTCAACAATCTCAATACTAAAAATAAACAAAAATGTCAAAGCCAATCTACATTTGTCTATTTTAAAATGCACAATCATTTTCTTTAAGAGCGTTTGCGTTCATTTATTTTGTTTAATGATATGCGTCCGTCCTTATCCGATCAACGCAGTTTATCTCCATCCATCTTTTTCCCACGATCCGTACGTACGAATAATTTCCAATTAAAGTCGTGCCGTCTCCCTCCACTGTACCGGCTTGGGTGTAAGTCTGTCCCGCTTCCACGGTCTCAAATTGCTTGGACCGAATTATTATTTGAACCTCAACAAGGACGGCTTGTTTTTGCGAAATTTCGTAGATTAGGGTGACCGTAATTAGTAACATAATTGGTTTCTTGTTATTAAATTTTAATTATTTAAAATTTTTGTAATTAGTTATTAACGTCTACTTAATTGTTTTCGTCTACTTCGTTCATTAATTCAGTTTCTAAAACTGTACAACGTCTAAGATAATATAGATTTTAATTTTTTTTAACCAATCATATTTCAAAATATGTTTTCTTATAGAACGATGGAAAAATATGGCGTCAAAGCTTATTTTTAACATTAAATTTAATATTTTAAAAACTCCATAGCTCATGATGGATAAGACAGAGATTTCTATTTTGCGGATCTGATAAATTCAAAGAGACCATCGTAGCATGAACAAAAATATCCGGGAGAAAATTTAAAACAATAAATTAAAAAACAATTTTCCCCAAAACTTGTTCACCCTACCTTTCAGCTCTTATTAGCGATGAAAAGCGAAAAACGTGTATTTGCATCCCTGTCGCACTTGATTAACTCGGCACACAGCCGTCCCGTTCTCCTGTCGTGAGAAACTTCGGTAGCCATGGCAACGCTGAGAGGAATGTAGGTTAGATACACGGAGAAACAAAATCACCTCACGAACAAGCTAAAATATAGTCACATTAAGAAAAGGAATAAACCAAATATATCAATGGAAAATTGATTTAGATTATTTCAGTACATTTAATTTTGCCCTTTAAATAAAGTCTTACCATTCTTTTACATTTTGATTTATTCAATTCCATTTTATAGTGTCGTCCCAATTGTTTCAAAATTTCGTTAGGTCTGTGGCTATTTATAAAAAGGAACAAAGCGTTAAATTCGTTTTTTTAAACACATTATTGTATGATTGCCCTTTTTATGTAGTTCATTCAAATTCAACGCAAAGTTTGAGGAAACGAGCTGAATGCATTTTTTTTTATAGCGGCTTATCGTTGCGTATTTGCGAATATTATTGGATTTTTAATTTTAGTGTAATGATACATTCTGTGTATCTGAATGCGTAATAAACGTATTTTTGCACGGATAAAACACCGTACTATTATTTTGAATTGCACTTAACAGCCATCGATCTCGCGACCTTTGCTTTATTTTTATGACGCTGTGCCGAATGTAAGGGAATAAGTTGATTGCGATGGCGGATACCTTATTTTTTACTTAGTGTTACAGATTTATTGTATTATGGGAGCTTTTTGTAAAAGAAAATTATAATAATAATATTTGGACGATTTGTATAGCGCCGTTTTTGTGAAAAATCACCTCAAGGGCGCTGTACAGATCTTACTTTCTATCATTACACACTAATTTCTAGTTTAAATAAGAAAATATACAGGAACATACTTACCTGGCAGGTCCCATCAGATAGACACAATTATTAACTTAAAATTATGATAATTATTATTATTATTTATTTTTTTACTATTTTTTTTTATATTTGAATCATCTTTACACAGCCCTCCACAGATGTGACCATATTCTTGAAAAAACTATAGAATGCCAAAAAACGATTCCAAATAAACATGAATATATTTTAATATTTTGTAAAGATTTCTTGTGTTTTAATTTATATTCGCCAAGAAAGGGTCGACAAAATTAAACATTTTATTTTCGTGGAAAGCAATCACTTTGTGGTTTTACATATTTCATATTCATTGAATTAAATATTCATTAGTAACTAAATCTGAATAGTCAAGTACCTTTTAACCTTGATTATTTCCTTCTCTTTACTTTCCTCATAATAAATAAAATAACACTCCATAGCAGGAATCGAACCCGTTTTGCAGGAACCAATACATTCCTACTTCTAATCACTACACCATGAAATTTGTTGTTTTTTACTTAGTAGCATTATGGCCTGCATGGTCGAGTGGAACCCAAAGGTCGCGGGTTCAAACCGGCGTGCGCAAATAACTTTTATTCAATTAATGTGTCATAACACATTTTATTACTATAAAATAGTAAAAAGTATATTTGCGGCATGTTCCAGAATGGTAGATATTCCTCCTGGTGAAAGACCACTATTCAGAATCGAAACGTTGATTGAAATCGCTTTAGCCGTGTTTGGTGACCAGATTTGAATAGCCAGGTACTTCCTAACCTCTCTCTTTCCCATCTCATTCCCCTCTCAACTACCTTTATCCTCACAACATACCCCAATTGGGGATGCCATAGTCTCACTGACTCTAGACGGTTGGGAGCATTTGGGACTATTGTGAAGTATTTACTATAAAAATAAAAATAAATGATTTTTTAAAATAAACTAAACTAATTGAACATTGTTAGTAAAATTTTTGCTCTGGCTAATAATGGTGTATTGTTCATCGATAAATAACTTAGGTGAATATAATAAATCTATAAATGTGCGATTTGTACCGTACTGCCCGTCATTGACGGGATCAAGCTGTCAAAATCTTGCCGCTCGACAGCTCATTATAAAGGATCATAAATAACGATGGAAATATCGCCGACACTGCTCCAAGGGGTAATAAATTGACAGTAGTAATCAGTGGCGTGCTGTAGGTACTTTTGCCCGATTTTCGTTTACAAAACAACATGTTTTTATTTTTTTTTAATATTTTCAGTAATTAACAACACAAACATGAAACATAAAAATCCAGAAAATAAAAAGACAATATTCACAACCGAGACTCGAACTCGGATCCTCTACTTTATTCGGGAATAACGCTTCAACCAATTCAGCCATGCTTATTAGAAACCGACATTTTTAATCGATCTCTTATTCTCATTGAAAATTATTGATATTATTTTTTCTATTTTTTCCTCTGATTTGGCTGCCATCTTTGTAATGATAAACAAAGCTCAACCTAAGCACAATTAATATCTAGATGGTGATCCATTATTTTAATTACGGAAGATCTTTTGACTTCTTACGAATCAATATTGAAATTAGAATTAATTTTGAAGCAGTAATACTTATTTTGGGTTCGAGTCTCGATTGCAACCATTGTCTTTTTTTTAATTTTCTGTTTCACATTTGTGTTGTTGATTATTAAAATTATTTAAATATTTACAAGCTATTCATTAAACATTATTTTTAACAACGACACACTTAACATCTTTGTTTGAATTTATGTTCTTATAACAACTTTGATGGCGATTACAAAGAGCGTTGCCAAAAGTATCGGAAAAAATAATATGAACTGTTTTCAATGATTATTTATATTCTTACAGTAATCATTTTTTTTGTAGCATATTTTGTTATAATCTTTCTAAATATTTAAATAATATTAATAATCAATAACACATAAATATGAAACAGAAAAAGCCAGAAAATAAAAAGGCATTTGTCACGACCGAATAATATTTATTTTTATTTTCTAGCTTTTTCTGTTTCATATTTGTGTTGTTGATTACTGATATTATTTAAATATTTTATAAAATAACCATTAATCCTTAAGTTAATTCTAATTTCAATATAATCTTTCTGCTAACTTACCGGATCAAAATACAATAAACAATCAAGAACTAACCATCAGTAAGAATAGCCTTCAGAATATTGTTTCAACCCAACATAACCTACTGGTAATGACAAAAATACTTTGGTAAATATATGTATTTAAAAAACCTGACCTGGCAGGTTTTAACAAACTTTTTTTTTTGCGGCGAGCCCGCCTTTGGTAGCAATTAATGTGCAGCCATGTGATATAATTAAAAATCGTCAAACATAATGATTAATGGCGTTTGAAAAAAAAAATTACATATCAAAATTTTATTAGAACTTTTTGACTGGTATTAAAGACATCAATCTACGGTTAAGCTTCAAACCTTCAGTTCTCAAAAATGTATCTCTTTAGTTACATAATATACCTACGTTCTTTATGCAGATATTTTTATTTCCCTGTGGCAAAGTGATAAAAACTCTGTCAATGGGATTCAAATTTCACTCAATTTGTTTCAGCAATGTTCTTGACAGAGGTTTTTTGCTATGGTTGTGTTATGTTCAGAAAATAATGTGTAAATAACATTGAATTTAAAAATAAAAAAGGATGGAACGTAGGGAAGAAGCAGATTTATAACATTTGGCTAATCAGATTTATTTTATATAAAGTTATTTTAATGTACAATTCGTATCTCTCCAAAATGATTCTTACAGCAGGAGCGTGTGTTGCAATATTTAAATGACATTTTATCTGCACTTTAACGTAATTCAAAACCATCACGTTTGAGTTTAGAGCAAAATATCATCCTGTTTTTCAATTGAAAATATCGTATAAATATTTATTTGTTAGGTTTAAGTACGTTTTTCTATCATTCAAAGTAAGATCAACGGTAGATTGATGAATTGAACCTTCATCAATGTTTAATGTTATTAATTAACAGAAGGTCACATATCTCAGAAGGGTCAATAATTTCAAAACAAAAGGGCATCAATTCAAGTTTAAAACATCCGAGAAAATACATATGTCTCTTTCGTGATTATAGCTACTATTTTTTTAACCTCTGTCAAATTTTCTCACCGACCGGTTGAGATGTGTTTCTGCGCATCCGCACCTGCGCAGTGCCTACATCTTAACGGAAGTTGATGGATGAAATTGTCACGGTCGGTTTCATCTCATATCCATCAAACTGACGCGTTCCACATAAATATTTTATATCTACATAACATAACTCTGTTTTAGGTTAGGCCAAACCTGTTAGCTAAGATGTTACCCTGGTACTAAAGTTAGCTGGCCGTAGGAAATGTACCTTTTAATGTCGCTGAATACGCAGGTGCATGACAGATTGGAACATTTGCATTTTATTAGAATCGTTATAATTTATAGAAGATTAATGTTTATAATTTATGGAAGAAATAAATTATTGGAATAATAAAAGATAAAGGTGCACTTAGAAGTGGAGTGAATGCTTCTATAAAAAAAAACTCATTTAATTTTCGTTTTTTTTATCATATGAGTTGTAGTAATCTATAAGTAATTAAACGATTTTTTTAACCTTTTAAAAACTTAAAAGGGGTCAAAACAATATATGCTTATATTTTTTACATACTTATATAATAGACATTTTTGTAAGAAATCGAAAGATCTTCCGTATAAACAAATGGATAGTCTATCCAAGAAACTATCTAAGTGGGCGACTGTGTTCAGTTTAGGGATTTTCATACCAACACAAAGATGGCGCATGTACCGGAAGAAATTGGAAAAAAAAATAAAAAATCAAATAAATATTTGATTGATAAAAATGACAGAATTTAAAATGGTTTGAGTAGCTCCATTGGCAGATTATTTTGAATGTAATAGAGGTTCCATGTTTAAGTCTTGGTCGTAAACTTAATTTTCTTTATCATTTTCTGTTTCATATTTCAATGTAAATTATTGATATTGTTTTTAAAAATTATAGTAAGATAAGATATGTCAAATCATTTTTGTAATATATTTGAATTCATATGTACTTAAGGGTCAGCACCTAAAAATACACACATTTTGGCTTTCTAGTACAAGCAAAACTACACATTATTTATCTGTTAATTCTATACGGGTAGTTAGAAAAATATCTAAGGTTTCTAGTAAATGCAATTCCTAAACAGTATTTTTTAAATTATTTATGAAATGCATACTGGGATTTAAAACGTTAACAAATGCCTTTACTGGTTTTCAAACTGCACCTTTTACTGAAATTTTGATATGTTTTTTGTACAATTTAAAGGATTACAGTTAAAAGATTGTATTCACTAGAAACCTCAGACACTGTTCTGACTACACAAATTTGCAGATAAATCATTTCTAGTATTGCTTGTATTAGAATACTACAAAGTAGTATTTAGCGTCATTCTTGAGTGCTGACCCTTAAGTATTCCCTGTTTGATACACAAGATGAAGTTTTTTTAAATTTATTTATTAATCTAATTTCTTAAAATGGCATTTACATTCGTCTTTTGTCCAATCGTCTTCAAATGTAACATTTCGATTCACATTGCACTATAGAATGGTGAGAGTCCATCATTTAGAACCATGGAAATTAAACAATTAAAAAATTTAAAATATGTAAGTCTGGAGATATTTTGAGTGGAATGTCATTAATTGCCATTAATTATATGTTGTGGAAGTTCACGAATTGCACGTTAGACAACTTGGTGAACTTATGCATAAATATGTTAGTTACATTTTTTAAAACACCTAAAACGGGTTTCGCATGTGATTATTAAAAATGTAAAAGACAACTTAACAAAATTCAAAATAAACAGGTCTTATAAAAGTACACTGAAAGATAAAACTGAAATATGTCTCAACTTCGGGGCTTTAATCTTATATATATTTCAATTCACTTGGCGAAAACCACTTAGCTGTATTTTGTTTTGATTTAAGAGACGCATTAAAATTAAGAGGTAAACCGGTCCAGCCGCCATTACTCTCTCCCAGCAGATTTTAAATAATATATTATGCATAGTTTTGTTTTTCAACAAGATGACATGTTAAAGGCCATTTCTCTCGGTGAAAATTTGCATACCATCCGATTAATTTCAACTGTTAAAATACGAATTAACTTTAAAGCATTAATGCTTTTTTATTATTAAATATTTAAATAATATCAACAATCTGAAATGCAAATATAAAACAGAAAAAAGCCAGAAACTAAAAAGAACAATGGTCACGACCTTATGACCGAGTTATATATATATAGAGGCGATTATTCATATGATGAAATGAACAATTATTGAAAATGTCTTCATTAGAAAAGCGCAGGAAAGACTTCGATTTAATTTTCATTTACAAAATCATTATTCGTTTTATTGACTCACCTTCTCTGTTGCAACTTATCCAGTTCAACATTCCTTGCCGTAGACTCAGAAACAATGAATTACTGTTCCTTAATCATCACAATACTAATTATGGGTATAATTCTCCAATGTCCAGAATGTCAAGACTTGTTAACTCAAGCCATGGTCATAATAGTAATAAATAAGTAAATGATTTTTGTCATTCTTTAAGACTCTACCAAAACCATGGCTTGAATGTTCTCTCTTATGTTTATTTTGCCTTATTTTTGTTCATCGTTTCATTTATTCTAATGTATATGCTATTCCTTCTCTGTTACTCTTTTTTCTATTTCGTGTTTTATGTGTATTTTTGTAATTGGACTTAAGTCCGTTAATTTATAAATAAATAAATATATATTTTATCGCACTTGAGGTGAAATATCACAAAACTGCGCTGTATAAGTTCACTCTTATTATTTTTATTTATATTTGTGTTTTAGATTATTGATAATATTTAATTTAAACTGTCCCCACGGTGTCGAAAAAAATGATTTGAACCTTTGAAGAACTCAATCAGATTTATAATAAAATAACACATTAAGCCGATATTTATGAAAGCGTATCGACCAGAGTGGTATATACTTTCAATATTGCCCTGGTGAAATACTGCCTTTTAAAATCGATGCGTGATGCCGTTAAAATCATATAAGCCGTATTTGGTGACCAGGTCTGAATCAAGATAATAAGTTTGGAGAGTACCCCAAACTTACTATCCCCCCTTCCCCTTTAACTTTCTACTTCTTTCAGCCTCACAACATACCCCTATTGGGGATACCATAGTTCCACTGACTCTGAATAATTGGAACTATTGTAAAATATTTACACATAAATAAATCAAGCTCTGTTTAGTCAACTATGGAAATCAACGTTTTGGACCTTTTAGAAATGAAAAAAAAAAGCTTTGTATAAGATCGTGAATTTTATTTTAATTTTTATGACCGGTTGATTTTACTTGGCCTAAGCATCATCAGGGTACAAAATTAAACTAAAAGTAAAGTTTAATTTTGTACCCTAATGATGCTTAGGTTAAGCGAAATCAGTCGGTCATAAAAATTAAAATAAAATTCGTGGTTTTATACAAAGTTATTTTTTCATTTCTTTAAATACGTCAAACCACAAAGTGATTGCTTTCTACGAAAACATAGGCTTATACCTTGCCAAAAAGACATCTTCTGACATGAGAAAGTCCAAAAATTGTTTCTTTTTATAATTTACCTTGTCTACCTTATAGGAACCATATTTATCGTTAAAAAAAATATTCAAAAAACAACAAAAAAACGAATGAAGTTTGAGCGAAGGCTTCTAAATCAATGTTACCTGCCACATTTCATAAACGAATTCAGAGTGCACTCATAATAATAAGAACACATGTCTACCAATCACGTCTAAAAACATTGTAATATTGCCTATCTTCTGTCTAGTCTGAGTCAGATGTAGGACTTAACACAGACAACCAATTTGCATGTCTAAAACATAGGCCGCTAGATCACCCAGCTACAGTGGACGTAGGAACACCTGTCAAAGTAATAACTACACTTATTCCTTTATTTATGGTATTCTAAACGCTTGAAGAATTGAACAGGTCTAATTTGCTTGTCTTATTTGTTAATTTCTACTCGATCACAAGACATTCGCTGCTCTACTTGTATCAGTTTGATGGAGCCTTCGTCTCATATTTCAATTTCAATCAAATTCATGAAAGGTTTGCGAAACGGCTACGAAGCTATATCTGTAGAGTATATAAAACTAATTATTGGCTTATATTTTTGTTATATAAATATATATATATATATACATAAAACCACTGTAAGAACTTCAATAAACTAAGATGTAGGAAATAACCTCAAAATGAATGAATGATGTGAAGTTCGCGCGTATGGTGAATATTCTGATGCTAGCACTACACGATCGTCCAGCCGTCCAACTCCTAACAGTTGGACGATCGTGTAGAGGGGTAGTTCGTGCGCGTTGGCTCCAGTTCGCTCGTGTTCGGGGGAGTTGGCCCGGGATCGCTCCGGCGGCGGTAAACAACACCACATCAAAGGAATTTGAACGAGTTCGCCCAACTCGCATTATGCTAGCACTACACGATCGTCTAGCCGTTCAACTTCGAACCGGGTTCGAAGTTGGAGCGTCAAGATTTTGAAATTTGTTAAGTCTCTTTTTCTTTCAAGACACTCTACATAAAAACCAAAAGAAATATACTTATCGCAAATTTATATAGATTGGGTACAAATATTAGCTACCTCTCTCATTGTTATATTACTTCTACAAGTATTAAACTGCAACCGGTGCAGCCACAGCCATGTGCATTTGAGATGCACAAATAGGGACATTGTTGAAGAATGTCCACTCGCATCAGTTACTTGGGGGCACATTTATGATGCACGATGCGGCACTGGGTGCTATTCAATTTTTTTTTTATGTGAATATTGTACAAAAGTCCCATCTGCCCGGAGCCAGAGAAATTGTGGCATCCCCTATTTGGGTAACGCTGTGAGGCTGGAGGGACAAAGGAGAAAATGGAGATCGGTAAGAGGATGGTTAGAAAATACCCGGCTTCTATTCACACTGTAAGCTGAATTTATAAATATATATTCATGTTTCTACTCAGCTTTCAAAATAAAAATCTAATTGTCTGTCAAATATTTCTAAAACAAAATATTGCTAATTATATTCGAACAATAAAAAGATTAATTTTTATTTCAAAACGTCCGATACGGTTCACTGGAGGTTAATGGGTTGAGTTGTTGTTTGTTTTAACCAGAAAATCTCAAACTTTAATGGACATCTATGAACTTACATACACTCTAAACGTTCTCCTCTGAAGAACAATTTACTTAGCGCAGTAGTTGACTTGAATCTCTATACCCTAACAGTGTATACATGAATAAGAAAAAAATGACTTTGATAAATTATTTATAGTACAAATTTAAAGATGTTATTAATTTAGATCACCAATCATGATAATTTTCTCTGTTCGACGGATGATCTGTGATCTGGCTCCATACCGTTGGGACCAGTTGGGAATAGAAGTGAAATATACTATTTAAATTTTTATATATTTTCGTAGAAAGCAATCACTTTGTGGTTTGACATAGCGCCCTTGAGGTGATTTTTCACAAAAACGGCGCTATACAAATCGTCCAAATATTATTATTATTTAAATAAATGAAAAAAATATTTTGTATAAGACCACGGATATTATTTTATTTTTTATCCAAACATCATTAGGGTACAAAAATATACAAAGTGTGCGGTTATATATACATACAGAGGGATAACACAGTATTAAAAAAAATAACAGAACAACGAGAAAACAAAAGAATAGCATTTAAATTATTCAAAAAAATGAACATAGAGAAAGAGACAGATAATATGATTTGAAAGAGACAAAACGTCAACTGAGAAGGTGGTTAAAGAATAATGATAAATTTTATGAGTTTACAGGAAATATACCTAATATTAGACTACTGGACAAATTTACCTGTTCTGCTCCTGTTATTTTCTTTTAAAAATATATTCTAAATTTAATCACAAGCCTTTGTTATTCCTTCCAGTGCCCTAAAAGCGGTAACGCGCACTTTAAGAACCACTGGTTTAGGCAATCAGTAATCACTTTTTTTCGTGTTTTTTCGGCTTTCATTGATGATTGCATGTGTTCACATTCGTGTGTCTCTTCTCACTGTCTATTGTCTAACTCATTGTAGACTTGAAAACACTGTGTTGAGCGGCGCTGTCCGTCGGCGGCAAGCATTTGGACATCTGTTAAGTTATTGTAGTCAGATTGGACGGTTTGTAAGGTCAAAGATTAGAAAAATACTTTAAGTATAAGGTTGAAATGCAAAGAGAATTATACGAGTACTAAAAATAACACGTACTATATTTACGTCACGTTACAGATTGGCAGATACTACTCTCAGTATCGCCATGGTTAATGGCTATAGCTATACATAGTCCTCAAATGAAAATATTCAAGTACTTCCTGACTTTTGTTTTCCCCTCTTTGGACCGCTATGTAAATGTATATTTAAAAGCCCATAGCGGAAATAAAATTGTGAGCTTAAATTAAAAGCGTTTATATAAATTATTTGTGACTAGATCTGAATATCCATGTACTTCCTGGCCTTTTTTTTCGTATCTTCTTCCTCTCACTGCTCCCTTTAGTCTCACAATTTACCCCAAATGCCAAAGTCCCATTCGCTCCGGGCAGTTGAGACTCTTGTGCGGTATTTAAACTGATTCCATCAACTCTGTCACCGTCACAATTCAACGGTTTACGCCGTTTTGTTTTTTCACACTTTAATAGTCCACTTTAAACGTAGATTCTAGGCCCATTTGAGCTTTTGAACAAGTAGCTATCAGGTAACAAGTACAAAAACATAACTGTTAAGCTTTTCAGCTGATTAAAAATTGTTCAAAGTTAGACAATCGTTGTTTAACGGGGATCGATCGAATGTCAAAAAACAAACAAAATGGCGCTTATCATTGAATTGTGACAATGTCAAACGTGACGAATTTACAAAACAAACCGCACTAAACATCTTTAACTAAACCATTATTTATTAATTTGCACAAATTTATGTTTAAATAACCCACATTTCAAGCTCGGTCATTTATGTGGCAAATTAATAAAACAAAATCTAGAAAACACCGCCTTCCGTACTACTGCAATGCCTTAGTTTACGTTACTACTTAAGGGTTAGCACCCAAAAATGACGCTAAACGTCATTTTGTAGCATTCTAATGCAAACAATACTAGAAATGATTTTTCTGGTAATTTTCTATGGGTAATTAGAAAAATGTCGGAGGTTTCCAGTGAATACAACCATTCAACTTTTATCCTTTTGATTATATGACAAACATACTGAAATATCAGTAAAAGGTGCAGTTTTAAAACCAGCAAAAGCATTTTTTAACGTTTTACTTACAATTCCAATATGTATTTCATAAAGAATTTAAAAGATTACTATTTTATAATAATATTAATAAAATTGTATTCCGGAAGGTATGCAGTAGTAGTACAATGCAATACCTTTCATAATTGATATCAATACATAGTAATTATAATGTTAACAAATAAAAATTAACAGAAATTCATGAGAAAAAAATAAAAAAAATTAAACAAAAAAATTGATAATACAGTAAAAAAATATTAATGCAGGATATAAGGTCTCATTTCTGCAAAACGCCATCAAGAGGGAGTCCATCCTGGCAGCGTTAAGATTTATGGGGAGAATAATATTTAAGAATTGTATTCAGTGGAAACCTTAGACATTTTTCTAACTACCCGTACAGAATTGACAGATAATTTTTTTTTAGTTTTGCTAGTACAAGAAAACCAAAATGTGTATTTTTTAGTGCTAACTCTTAAATCAAAGGTTTTATCTATCTCTTCTAACTAAGTTTCAAAAGCAAACTATTTGGCAGAACTGATCTTCTCTTACCGAGACACTACTGCACTGTGATTATCATTAGCCATAAAGATTAATAGCACAAATAATTATATCACTTCTCCAATCAAACTAAAAATAAACATACTTATTTTGACGTGTCCTACTTCTGTATGAAGCCCTAGAAACATAAAAACCAATCCTAATCTGCTTTCAAAGTACTTTTTTATTTCATTTCAACAATACGTGAAAATACAGAGGTGCTTTTTTATATTCCCAACCGAAGAAGTTTAGTACTTAGAACACGTCGTTGCATGAATTCATAGATCGTTGAAGAAAAAAAACAATAATAACTTATCTGGCAGAGTGTATAAACTCTTAATGGCCATGTGTACATGAGTACACGAGTCGTGATTGCGTCTAATGCAGTGTATTCTGAGATCGATCAAAACGTTGGATTACAACCTTAAAATATCAATCAAACGTGCTGTTTGTGCCATTTGCTTTATTTGTATCGCGTTCGGGTTTTATCGCGGTTCGCAGGGAGTTTCAGAAGTAATCAATATCAGTTGTGGTTTTTATTAGTAATCGATTTGACAATGTCCAAATTTATTTTGCTTATCAACTGTGACATGTATTGTCTGTTGGGTGAATTGTGAATTAGGCGGTCAGCGCAGTGGCTTGTCCCAAAAAATGTCGAAATGGGTTATAGGAAGAAGTTTGAATGATATGTTTTATAGAAGGTGGCTAGATTAAGCACTTTAAAATATATACATCTTTTCATTTCAGTTTTAAAGTCCAATAATATAGTGTTACCAGCGTGATATCTTTCCCAAAGAAACTGCTTGGTTTACCAACTTTAACAAGCTAGTGTCACGTAGCTTAAAGTGTTTTTTTTTTAAATTTATATTTGTTTGTATATTTTTTACATATTCAATGAAAACGAAATAATAACTTTGTATGAGACCACAGATTTATTTCAATTTTGATGTCCGACCAATTTCGCCTAGCCTAAGTATCATCAGTTTAAATGTTGTACCCTGATGATGCCTAGGCTAAGCGAAACCAGTCGGTCATAAAAGTTTTAATTAAATCTGTGGTCTTATACAAAGTTATTATTTCATATGTTTTCAATACAAAGATACCATTTGTCAATGTAAAGAAACCAACATTTTAAAAAATTGACTACGTTTATCTTTGTGGTATATGTGTGTAAGGTACCTCTCGAAAATACAAAATAATTTATTTTCATTCTGTTTATAAATATCAGTTAAGAAATTTGACATCAAAATAAAAAAAAACATTAAAAACGATGTTGGTTTGTTTCTCTTGTTCAGGTTTCAATGAGGTTTTATTCAACTTTTTAGTAGTGAAAAGCTATGGATTTCCACTCAGGTTTCGTGGATTTAATCCTCTGCTAGTTAAATCCTCCATCATCTGATCATCACCTGATTTTTTTTTATAATTTCATTTTAATTTTTTTATTTTCTTTTCTTGCATATCTATATGGTACCTTAATTTGTATTTCTTTCACAAATACAAAAGCCAATTTTGTAAATGTATTAAATAAATAACAATTTGTCACGAATAAGAAATTCAATAAATAAATCATTTTTATTATCATTGCAAAAAAAAACATGTATTACTTACTATGATGGTAGTAGAAAGAAATCAATATGTTTAGGTTGTTCGCAACGAGCGAGTGTTCGAATAAACCATATCTATTAAAAGAGAAAGAGAAATGCAATAATGATATTATTAGACAGCCCACTTGTTATTTTTATTTTGTAAATTGATATCTACTGCCGTGAAATAGATACTTTCCTGGCCATAGTTTCTACAATGTATTTATAACGTGTTTCTAATATGATTTTTGTATTAACATTCTTTGTGACAGCTGTATACGAACGCTATATAATAGCCAATGTGACAATGCTAACATCCAGACAGCTCTTAAATAAGCCCAGAAAAATACATGTCAATTTACTTTTCGCCGCAAAGGGGACTGATCACGTAACTTTCCCGCTTTCAGTCAAGCAGGTAAACATTACAAAAACTCTAATACGAGAATATGCATAAAATTTTAATATTCTCACGCACTTAAAATATATGTGAATGAATGTAATGTTGTTCTTACAGGACAAAATATATTATTATTATCGTTTGATTTCTTTATATCGACAAAGAAAGTAAAATCATTGAACCATTTTCCAGCTTGAGTAACAAGATGTAAAAAAATACTTTTTTACTCTAAATAGGGGAAAGGCATACAGAATGACATAGAGTTTTGTTTTATGGCAATATTAGTGCCCTCACGTATTATCAATTTAGAAAGAAAAAAAGGTTGTGAAATGACAATGTTTATAAACATTTGAGCATATTCGTTAAAATAAAGTTTTTTTTTTAAATGCAAAAAAATACAACTAAACATATGTTACAAAAAAACATACAACATATTCTTTATCAGAAAGAAAATAAAAACGTTTAGTTTTTTTTTTTAATATTTAAAAACAATATTTAATAATATGTACGAGTACGTACTTTAAATAACTATTTTAAAAAAAATGTGGTCATGGTGCTTGTCGATGCTTTTTTCGTGCATATTTAGACGCGACTGAGTCTTCAGTTGCTGAGATATAGCCACTGTGTCATTTTACCCTCCTATGTCATTTTTTACACCCTTTCCCTACTGGAAAATTCCCACAAACCTCTATATGAAAAAAGCATGTTTTCGTCCCTATCAATCAACATTAATAATTTGATTTATTTCAATAATACGCTGTCACCAACTTTAGTTTTGTGTGGCATTTTTTGTTGCATTCCCAACGTCCGATAGCTGTTGCCGTGCCATACGCGCAAATTTACGGCGTCATGCTTATAAAAACCGTCTAAAATTGAATTTTTTGTATCATATTATGTTTAACAGAGGTTCTAAGAACTCAATAACATATATATCTCGTTTATAAACCACGCATTATATTAATTTACTTTTATCTGTGTAATTTAATTCACATAATACATAGAGATAAAACATTTTTCAAATGAAAATCGTGTCTGCTCGATTAACACCGCAAGAAGTTGAAACGGCTGCTGACGAATGGTTATTTTTGGTATTTTTGACACATGACAAGGCATTAAATAACTATTAATTAACCGCGAAATATAACTGATACAATAATAAAACCGTCAACCTTATTTATAGCTCATTTCCAGTCCGGTTTGGAGCCTTAGCGACTAGGTATCGTATGTGGGTATCTTAAATCTGCCAATTTATTGGACTATATAAATCAATATCCAGTTGTGTTAAAATATTAATGAGTTACGCATAAACTACGTACGTATGGTTACTTTCGGAGAGGTGATAAGCTTCGTTCACAATGAAATTCCATTAGCACCCAAAGTGGCGCTAAACGTCATTTTGTAGCATTCTGATACAAGCAATACTGCCCATGATTCGTCTGTAAATTCATATGGTTCTAGTGAATTAAAAAATTAAGCTGTAATCTTTTAAATTCTATAAAAAACATACCGAAATTTCAGTAAAAGGTGAAGACTGAAAACCAGCGCACCCCATTACATTTTACTTAAAATTCCAGTATACGTTTCTTAAATAATTTAAAAAATTGTATTCCCTGGACACTGCACACATTTCCCTAACTACCCACATAGAATGAACAAATAAATAATTTGTAGTTTTGCTTGTACTAGAAAGCTAAAAAGTGTGTATTTTTGGGTGCTGACCCTTAAAGATGTACTTCGTCCAAGATTCTTAGATAACCTGATGTATATACATTATAATATGAGGTCATTGAATATAAAAACATTTTTCAAAATGCATGTTTGATTTAGACATGTTACATTTAGATATGTTTCCATTAGACATGTTCCATTTAGACATGTTCCATTTAGACATGCTCCATTTAGAGTTTAAACATATTAGCTATATGTAAGACGGTAAATTGCATCAAGTAGTACGATATGTGGGATTGCCTAATCATCTAGGTTCACGTAATAATATGGTCAACATCCGGCTTCGCATATTAATTATATCGAAAAAACAAACTTAATTCTGTATTTTGAAGCCTGTCTCCCGCGGCACAACCCGGCCACCATAATAAATGACTTCGCTTTATATTATATTCCGAAACATGATTTTTCACCACATTGTCGGATAAATTGCTCCTATTTATTTCCCCGCCGATTTTATCGTTAATCAACAATGGCGATGCGATATAATAATAATACCATTATATAAACCGGACAGCTTAAAATATCTGAAGCAGGTGTTCGTGGAAAAAAGACGCCGAAAAATAAAAGCCATTCAACTATCAATAAATCTACTTGGAATACAGATTTAATCTCGAAGGCACTGCTTTCTCGTAAAAAACAACAAAGTAAAACAGTGCAGAATGCAACGGTAATCCAATATCCTCTCTAAATGAATGCTTTCAAAAGTGGTGCAGTCTTTTTTCATTTGTTATTGTAGACGAAGGAAGAAAGCAAATTGAAAAATGAATGGACAATAAATCATAATTTCAAAGAAGTTAGTTGACTTAGAGTCGTTTTTATTGCTATTTTTATTGATGCGACACCGGAAATCAGAAGGTTGGAGCTGGCGTTTTTATTACACTCCCATTGCTGCGTAATATAAATGAAGCGGAAATAAGAGGGAGGTGATTATCAGGAGTACAGATCGACATATTTGTCTGTGGAGTCGAGTGCGTCGCTGCTGATAGAGCCAAAAATACGTCTGCATAATAAAATTTGTAGATTTGTACCTTGGGCAATATTCTGTTTATTATTCGTCCTTAGCCTTTGGACATAGATCTCCTTCACCAGTTTTACCAATTCTTAGTGGCTCCCTCATTTGTAGGCGATCTCTTTTTATCCCAATTAAAGATGTCTTCTTCTTTTTCCTTTTTTTATAGTGAATACCGCACAATAGTCTTAACTGCTCCCAACTGTCTAGAGCCAGTAAAAACTATGGCATCCCCAATAAGGGTACGTTGTGAGGCTGAAGGTAGTGAGGTGATGAAGGAGATAAGGAAGAGGAAGTTTGTGAAGTACCTGGCTATTCAGATCTGGTCACCAAACACGGTTAAAGTCATTTTAAGCAACGTTTCGATTCTGAATGGTGGTCTTTCACTCTGGAACCTACCGCAAATATACTATATAACTTATTATTTTATATTAATTAAATGTGTTATTACACATATTAATCAAATAAAATGTATTTGCGCACGCCGGGTTTGAACCCGCGACCTCTGGATTCGTAGTCGAGGGTCTTACCACTAGACCACGCAGGCCGTCTTATGATATTTGTATTCCAGGGGTCATCTGTTAGCGCCTGGTAACTGGTACAATACCTGTAACTCGTGTTTGTTTATCATGATAGCTTATCTGTCTCCATTCCTTCGACTTATCTTTCACGCTGTTTCCTTATGACTGACGATCATTATAATCATGGCCCATTATCTTAAGGAGACACTTCGATGTCTGACACCAAGGTGTCCATTTTGCTCTGAACCTAGTCTGTCCAGCAGATTGGAGATGTTGGATCCTTTCCATGGCAAGAAATTTTAAAAAAATGCGGGACACGTCTTTATCAGTGGCGGCTCGTGATTTTTCAGAAAACCGTGCAGTGCACCACCAAAACTGAAAAATCCTGAAAATCTTCATACAAAAAATAAAATTTTTGAAAAAAAATAAAAAACATTTTCGGCCACAACAACACTAACAATGTCGTATTTTTCAATCTTAGCACTTCTAGCATACTAAAAACTCACGAGCCGCCACTGGTCTTTATCTTGTCGATGAAAGTATTTACCTAACATCCAATACAAAACCTTTATAAAATTCTGTAACAAAATTGAAAAAGCAGTTATTTTTTTAATCCATGACACGATAAAGGAGCTTTATTCTCTCTCTTTATATCTTTGAGGCCGTGGTGCCATCATTTGATATTTATACAATAAGTCAAGCATTGATACGCAAAACGTCACTTTTATTCAAGTAACCATGCACATTGACAACGGCATGAAATAATTTTAACTTGCCAGTCATGGCAGGAAAGGGCAGGGAGGTTTGTCCTTAGGCTGGTAGGTCCCAGACAGGTACTCGCATTCATATTATAAATTCATATTAAATACCACTGACTGGCAACACCAGGTTACTTTCACCTTGACACTGCAGTTTTGACAGCTGCTTAAAGCCAAATGGAAGGGTTCTGACAGTTAGGCCGATTTGCGATTGCATTGTTACAAGTGCAGCCAATCAGACACGATGTGAAATATGTCGTTTTATTCGCCGCAATCTGCAAGAGATTGCCAGTTTCGAAATATTATTTAAAAATTGAAACATTCAACATTTACGGCTGCGCACAACGCTGCGAAAATATCAGATTTTTAACAAACCATATTCTACATTCTCATGCGAGTGTAGCCAATAAAGTAGTGTTAAAAAACATACTGTCTGAAATTTCAGAAGTAAAATAACAGAACAACGTCGATTATATATAACTTTGGAGATTTTTTTGCGTTTTGTTGTGGGGGGAGTTAATCCAGGTGGGGTTTAAACTTTATTACCGCCGCGAAAACACGGAAAAAAACGAAAAGAAATTTGTTTTTTTTTTTATTCTTAACTAGAATTAAAAAAACAACTAATTAATCTTGTAGTAGCTTTATCTCGAACCTCATTCTCCTTTAATCACAAGAGTAAATTCAACACAAACTTTGTTATTAATCGTTGCATTTTTAAATCTTATCCTTAGAACGTATTAAAATTGTTTGAATGCATTTTAGCAGTAAATGTGAAGGTCGTTCTTTGAAACGATGATTTTGTAAATAATTGACACAATAGATCCTATAGTGCTTCATCTCTTTTGTTATTTTAAAGATAGAATGAAGTGTTTTTCAGGGTGGAGTTGTGAATTTAGGTCAAGGTGATTTTGAGCATAGTCGGAGTTGGGTTAGATCAAAATTGGTGTACATTAACGATTAGTTCTTAGAAATTGATCGGGATGGGCAAGCTGTTGCTGATCCTCGACTTTCACAATTCGCAAAGTTGTTATCTTCCGCTTCTTTGTAAGCCTTTTGATTTCCAGCGTAGGATGCGAGCCTTCCTCGAATGTCTCCAATTATTGGCTTCTCTCAACCCTCTGCAGAAGGCACCTCTCTCTGATTTTCGAGGCATTTCGTGGGACGGTCAACTCGGCCTCCACGGTCGAGTGGTAAGACGCTCGACTGCGAATCCAAAGGTCGCGGGCTCAAACCCGGCGTGCGCCAATAACTTTTATTTGATTAACATGTGTTATAACACATTTAATTCATATAAAATAACATAAAGTATATTTCATAACACATTTAATTTATATAAAATAACATAAAGTATATTTGCGGTACGTTCCAGAGTGGTAGATACTCTAAGTGTCGCCCTGGTCAAAGACCACCATTTAGAATTGAAACATTGCTTGATTGAAATTGTCTTTGACCGTTTTTGTGACTAGATCTGAATAGCCAGGTACTTTCCAACCTTCCTCTTCCTCATCTCCTCCCTTTTTCACTACCTTCAGCCTCACAACATACCCCAATTGAGGATGCCTGAGTCCCACTGGCCCTATATGATTGGGAGCATTTGGGACTCTTGTGCGGTATTAATTATAAAAATAAAATAAAATAACCTAGCTTTGGGGGTATCTGTGACTGGTGTTTATATAGCATTAAAAAGGTAATTTTATCTGTAAAAGCGTCATGTTGTTTTTTTTTTTCAAATTTAACACAAATTAATTTTGGTCTCATGGGAATTAAACAAAACAATACCACTACAAGATTAGGTATTCAGATTGAGATTAGTTCCACAGTTAGTGGGTAGGGTAAGTAGGCTTAGTTCCTTGCGTAATAAGGCTTTAAATTGCGGGGCTGCATCTCTCGGCGAATTATAATGCAACGCAATCGCATTCTGGAACTAAATTGCCGCCGAGGTGAAATAATCATTCTCATCTTTGATTGCTGGCGGCTGTAATTGGCCGTAAACCTACGTAGGTATTAACTCCGCACCACGAGCCGGCACGTACAGTCTCCTAAAGGGTAAGCGGGGAAGAAAACTGCGTTTATGAAGACGTAATAATGACAGTAATCGATGGGTAATTGGTGAAGCCGTGTTTTGGTGAAAAATCACCGCAAACATGCTTTACAACAATTAATAAAACTACCTACAAAAACTGCGAAATAATATTCGAACATAGTTGGCTATCATGGCTGCAATCTTCTGCCACGATCGGTTAGTTGGTCGAGCGGTTCAAAGTGTCGGGTTCCTGCCCAAGCATCGCGGATGCAACTTTCTACTAGCCAAACCCTCTATAATTGCATAAGCAACATTTCCGCTTATTAGGGTGGCAGTAGGAAGAATTAAAAAACATATATTTATTTATTTTTACTTAGAAAGCAATCACTTTTTGTTTGAAATTTTTAAGGATATGAAAATAAAAACTTTGTATAAGACCACTGGATATTATTTTAATTTTTATGACCGACCGGTTTCGCTTAGCCTAAGCATCATCAGGGTACAACATTATACCAACCTTGGAGTAACAATGTATGGAGGGAGAGCTATTATTTTTACCTAACCTAAATCACTTTCTCTGGGTTTTTACGTCGTACACTATAAGAGAAAAGAGACAACCAATATAATACACCGCTTATATGTACTGTCGCGATGATCTTGGGCTCCTGGGTCACCGCGGGACCCCGCCCACATTTTTTATTATGCCACTAAACTTGACACAACTAAACGGTTTTTTAGATTATATGCTATATTTTTGTTGAAAACAATACTGTGAAAAAGTGGTCATATGAATAAACAAAAACATTATGTCGATATGTGATATGAATGGATGTATAAATACTCTAGCCTTAGTCTTAGCCACGCCCAAGTCCGATAAAAATCATCAAAAACTGACTACATTGCCTTGGATAGATACCACTCTATATACTCTAGGATACCAACCAAAAATTACTAAGCGTGCGGTTATATATATACGAGATATTTAAATTAAATAAGAGAACAGTGAGAAAACAATAGAATAATATTTAAATTATAACAAATGAACAGAGAGAGATAGAGGCAGATAATATGAATTGAAAGAGATGAAACGTCAACTGATTTTGCTTAAGCTAAGCGAAACCGATCGGTCATAAAAAAATAAAAAATATCCGTGGTCTTATACAAAGTTATTTTTTCATTATTGTTTAACTATTGGCTGAAATTTGTTTTTACTTGTCTAGTTCATTCAGTTACGCAGCTGTCTGAATGAAGCTATTAACTTTTATACGACAAATTAATTCCAGATTTTCAGTAAAAAAAATATTGCATTCAAAAAATATTATTTTATCCAATATATACATGTATAATGCAAGTAGGTATAACTATATTTCAATATGAACTGTGTGTTTAGTATATTTACAGAGATAGTTTTATAATTAGAAACTATGTCAAATCAGTTAACAACATCGGAAAAAAAGATTAGACCTGTTGCTTCCAGATGATTTTTAATTGACCACTTTACAAGTACCCATACAATTTATTAAAAAATCAACTTATCAATGTAACGGTTACAAAGCAAAGAGAAAAGGTAAAAAAATAAAATAACAACATATATTAAGGTTCAATTGAACCGTATTATTAGAAAAAAAAATCAAAGTATGCTACAAGTACTAAAAAGTTTGACGTGTAAATAAAGACGAATACCGATAGATAATTTATGATTACTGATGCAAATATGTCAAGAGATAGTAATAAAACTGGTTGTATGTGTGCCTTAACATGTGTATGGTATATGTAGCTTTATTAAGTAGGTAGTCAAATCGCCGTATCGTTTATGGCTGTGTTTTAATGCGAGGACGTTCGGTTCGCAGATGCATAGAATATCATTTGATATCTCGTACGATTATTTTTTTTTATTGGTACGAACAAGTGTTCCACTGCCGGGAGCTAGTGGGAAAATGATTGAGAGGAGGATTATGAAGCGGCTATTAGAATATATCGAAGCCTTGATTAATAAAAATAATGTTACTGATTAGAAAATAGATATTTAAATTTATTTGGCACTGTCCTTAACGACAACTGTAAAATCGTTTCGTCGCTGAAAAGGCAAAAGGGCTGAAGCTCCATTTTAGGAAGTTTACACCAGAGCATTTTAAAGTTTTTATTTTATTTTTACAATGAAATTCATAATTCTTTAGTACCTGGTTGGATTAAGAAAAAACTCGGATAACCCAATGCTCTCATTGGGTTATCTGATGCGACAAAAGCTAAAAAAAGTCCCAAGCTTGTGTCGTTTAATTCAAGCTTTCTCCTAAATAGTAAATATATTTTATGTTTTCTTAGAAAACAATCAATTTGTGGTTTGACATATTTAAATAAATTGTTTTCTCACTGTTCTCTTATTTTATTTTATATTGTTTTCTCCCTCTGTATTTATATATAACCGCACACTTTTTGTTTGGTTTAATTATGTACCCTGATGATGCTCAGGCTAAGGAAATCTGGTAGGTCATTTAATTTAAAATAATATTCGTGGTCTTATACAAAGTTATTTTTTCATTTCTTTAAATATATTTTAGATGACTGAAGGGCCACAAAGTCTTCAGAATCAAACAAGAGTCAGAGCTTTTGATGCAGAAAAAAAATCTGGTCAAACCTATATATTCAACTCATTTTTTTACCAAAGTGTCGCTCAAGCCTTTTTGTCTTTCCATCAACGATATAAGCTCCATTAATACTAATCCATAGAAAATGTCATCGTTTAAATCGGTGCTTTAACTATTAGAGAGTCCTGACGCCGCTACGAAAACCCAGCCAGTGTACCGCGGTCTTCCTCCAGTTTAGTATGCCTAATGTTGCAGAATTTTACCCCGCGTTGTCTAGTCACTGGGTCTCCCAATACTTTTACGTTCTGCAGGCTTATAATAGAAAAGCCTTTTTCGCAGTCGACCAGCTTCTATTCTTGCTACGTGTCCTTTCCAGCGAAGCCAATACGGTGTTACGAAGCTTGTGATTGACAGCTGTGCAAACAATTGCCATATCAATATACATTACGAGTAAAGCCATTCCGATTAACATTTAGTAACTTAATGGTTGTATCTCATCAAGGTGATGAACGATGAGTTTCTTTTTTTCAAGAAAAAGAAGTTTAGGTTTTTGTTTTTTTATATCATTATTGAGTATCTCTTCGATCGAGATTATCGATCTGTATTCTAATTCAGCATTGACGTGCTTTGATTGGACGCGCCAACTCTCAAACTAAGTGTATAAAAAGTGGATTAGCCGACATACGGAGTAACTACTTAGTTAGTGATGAACACGGTGGGGATCTTCATGTTTTTTGCCCTAGATTTTAACTTAAATTGCTCTAGCTACTGTATTAACGTGAAACCTCGCGTCTTAGCATGCTAGCTTTCTAGCTTTTCTTTCGTACTTCTTTCGATAACCATATAGCTCGAGCTTTCGCTTGATGAAGATGCAATTCCATTTCCCTTGTTTCTTGCAATTCTCCCCTCCTAGCCTTTCCTGGAACCCTAGTATGAACGCCTTAAAACTATCAACATATTGACGCTGGAAAGACAAAAACGCATAAGCGACACTTTAATGAAAAATGAGATAAATATGCAGTTTTGATCAGTTTTTTTGTTATGCATCGAATGCTCTGACTCTCGTTTGATTCTGAAGACTTTTGTGGTCCTTCAGCCATCTCAAATATAATATATTTACCATTTAGGAAAAGGCTTGACTCAAGCGACACAAGTTAGGGTTTTTCTTCTTATCTTTTTTTGCTTCAGGTAACTTAGTGAAAGCATTAAGTTAACCGAGTCAACTTTTTTTTCAAAATCCAACCAGGTAGGACTTATGAATGTTATTGTAAAACAAATAAAAAACATTAAAGTTCTCTGGTGTAAACTTATCGAAATGGCGCTTCAGCCTTGTTGCCTTTCTGGCAACGAGATATATCGTTTTGTAGAAATTTTGAGCAGTGCTAGAGAACATATCTACCTATTTCTGTGTCAACTGTGATTAGAGGTGCATTAATGATGAGATATTATTTTTTACCCAATGAGCGGGCTCCCTTTTGCTACTGTAGGGCTTTTTATGCGAGATTTTGTAGATTGTGTTTTTTGTACTTAGAAGAATCTTTCACTAGACAACATTTAAATTGCCACCATTTATGCCATTTATCAATATTGTTGTTGTTTAGTCGACTTCTGCTAAAATACACAAAATCGACATGACGTTTAACAGTTGACATCGACTCAACACCACTTGGTTATCGAACGCGTCCGTATCCTATATAAAGTTGTTTTCATGTTGGCTGTTGAATTTTATTTTTGACGGCCTCCATGGTCGAGTGGTAAGACGGTCGACTACGAATCCGAAGGTCGCGGGTTCAAACCCGGCGTGCGCAAATAACTTTTATTTGATTGATATGTGTCGTAACACATTTAATTCGTATAAAATAATTTAAACTATATTTGTGGCACGTTCCAGAGTGGAAGATACTCTAAGTAAAAGACCACCATTCAGAATCGAAACGTTGCTTGATTGAAATGGCTTTAGCCGTTTATGATCTGATCTGAATAGCCGGGAATTCCCAATCTTCCTCTTCCCCATATCCTTCCCCTCCCCACTACCTTCAGCCTCACAACATACCCCGATTGGGTATACCATAGTCTCACTGGCTCTAGACGGTTGGGAGCAGTTGGGACTTTTGTGCGGTATTCACTATAAAAAAACTGGTAATTTAATCAGATTATCAAGACGTGTTGAATATGAAACGATCCCAAAGGGTTGAGGTTCGTTAGTTCCGTAGTAGATCCGCCTCTGGACACGCAAGGCCAATACTGTCAATTCTGCTCCGAACACTCGCAGCAGGTCCGGGATTACGGTCCATTAAGATATTTATGGTTATTGTGTTGGAGAGATGAGAGATCTTATCTCGGGGAAATGGCTGAATTGTATTCTCGCTGTTTGCCGCCAAGTGTAAAGTGTATCCAACGTTTTATGTACAGAGTGCTATATTATTAATGCCCAAGTATTTAATTGTTAATCAGCGATTTATTTTGACCTCGTTTATGTAGTTTCTAAATCTATCCTTGTAAAACCTTTCCCAACCGCACAGAGTTTTGACTGCTTACGGAGCCAGTGGAACTATGGCATCTCCAATTAGGTTATCTTGTGAGGCTGAAGCAAGTGAAGAGGAGAATTCCACGGGGAAGAGAAAGATTTTACATTATCTGGCTAATCAAATCTAGTCACTAAACACGGCTATTGCAATTTAAAGCAACGTTTCGATTTTAAATTGTAGTCTTTCACCAGGGCATTACTTCGAGTATCTACCACTCTGGAACGTGCCGCAAATATACTATTTATCATTTTATTTTAATGAAATTTAATATAAATAACACGACGTATAAATTAAATTAACTATACTTGCGGCTACAGGGCCTCAAAACCGGTACCTCCGAATTTGTAGTCAAGGGTCTTACCCGCTCACCCCTGGGGTTGTATAACCTTTAATGATATTGATAAAGAACCTTCACTTTTTATCAGTTCTATTCTTTATTAAATATTTACATGAAAAATAGCTAAGTTTTTTTTATTATTTTTATTATTTATCAATTTCTTCACGTAGAAGTTTTTGTCCATAAGTCGCTAAACCACACTTTATTAAGCACAACACTAGTGGGCTTATTTTAATATTATAGAAGCGACTCTCTTCGCCGGATCAATTTTATGGAACAAAATCAAATAATAAAGAAAATCCACTTAAAAAGTAAGTACCCCAACATCGTTAAACTACATTGTCTTAAACGGAACATTCTGTAAGTAGTAGATTATTATAGACGTGACCCTCATAGCGAGGCAGGTCGGTAGGACATCCATTTATAAATGTACCAAATTCAAATATTTAAGAAACTCTAGCAAGTAAGTACCCAGGGCCGGTTCCGCGACATCTCGCGCCCTGTGCAGTAAGTACCGATTGCGCCCCCTAAGTCGAAAGAATCCCCGAAATTAAAAGCTTGTTCCATTTCATCAATGCATATGAAAATCAACAATGAACTGTAAAAAAACCTGTTTTTAAAGTTTATTTTCGAATAACACAAAAGTATAACATTGACAGAACAGCTGACGGTAGTGGTGTTAATATCTGAATTAAGCTATCCCTATCATGAACTACTTTTGGGACCAGTTACCAATAGCTATAGAAAAAAACCGATGGCGGAAATATGATTTCGTTTTTTATTTTACTGAAGTATCACATGATTAAAATAAAACCCAAAAAAATATTCCTTCTAACGAAATTTGAAAAACCAAATGAGCCCTAAGTCACCGGGACGAGAATATGTTTCATCTCGGTTCATTTCGACTGCCGGGAAGAAAAAACGGAGATGTTGATTGGTAATAGGCTTTGTGGATCGCATCGATTTTAACGTACGACACTCCATAGAAAAACAGACTTTACGTCCAAATGACTGTTATGCAATTGATAAAAAAATTTCGTCACAAAGAACTTTTTTCCATAAATTTTCGATAGTCGTTCAATGCACAGTGGTATTGCCAGCGCAATAGAAAAAATAATTATCCCATGATGTGGGTAATTTTAAAATGATTTAGGAAAAAAATCTACATCGTTTAAGGAATATTTTAAGTATATTTAACCTTTATGTGACTGAAAGGGTACCCGGATACCCTTTTCGGTTTTCAACAAAAAAATTCTAGTCAGTCTAACCGGCTAAATCTTCCTGACTTCTCCACAATACTGAAAATGAACAATTAAACAACTGTTGGATATGTGGAGGGTGGTATGTGAGTGGAAAACGCTTAAGTAAAACATACACCTTTTGATGACTGAAAGGGTACCCGGGTACCCTCGTGTGTTTGATATGTAATTAGAAGCTTGTCCATATATATTGATCATTTTATCTTATTTTAAATGATAAATATGATGTATTGTTGTGTTTAAAGTACATCACCTGTATCCTTAATATCATTTGCAATCACCTACTGAATTAAAAACCCCAAGAAAAGATTGCGCTGGGTGAAATTCCTGAACACTTCCCCAAGTCTTGAACTAAGTCGAAATGTATTACGTCATAAAAGTGGTCCAGCGAACTTCAGCAAATTACGTTCTGTAAATTATACCTTATTATCAATTTTAAAAAGGTGTAGTTTTCTTTAGTCACATAAGGGTTAAATGAGGTTTTTTTTCACGGCGCCCTTTCAGAGATGGCGCCTTTGTTTTTTGTACATTTCGAACATAAGTTGGGTCCGGCGCTGTAAGTTATAAAACTACAATGTCTTAAACGGAACATTCTGTAGGTAGGAAATTACTGTAGAGCTGACCCTCATCGCGAAGTGGGTCGGTAGGACATCCATTTATAAATGGAACAAATTCAAATATCGAATAAAATCTTGCCAGTAAGTACCCCAAAGATAAAACTACAATGTCTCAAACGGAACATCTTGTAGGTTTACCATGCTGATGTAAAGCGGCGCTCTTCGTGGGGCGGTTCGATTCGATTTATACCTTTATTGTTATTGCATTGTTGCTACCTCTGGAGATAATAACAATCCAGCGACCGTCATCGGTCATCACACCTCTGCAGAGGAAGTAGATATAATCTGTCGCCCTACTCCCATCTGACACACTTCAGGTCTACAATGAAAGCAAATAGATTGTCTCACTAAAATATAGGGTCTGAACTGACTGAGCGAAAACTGTCTATTTTTATTGGATCTATTAAATGGTTTAAATTACTGTTGTTCTTTCGGCGTAAGAATGTTTAGAGACAGTCACGAAGACAGTCCAAAGTGAGTGGAGTTCACGATTGTCTTCAAAACCGTTTCAGAATGGCTTTGATTTCATCAAAGGTCTGAAAAAAAACTTCAATTCTTAACTAGGCTTATTAAAATAATTGCTATATAAAATAACCTTCACAGCTTCCGTGGTCGAGCGTTTAAAATCCTCGACTACGAATTCAGTGGCACTGGTTCAAATCCTGGCAGGCGGAAATATACTTTATTTAATTAATTTGTGATATTTCACAATCAATTCGTTTAAAATAATATTTATATTGTACTACTATTCGCGGCACGTTCCGAAGTGGTAGATACTCTAAGTATCTCCCTGGTGAAAGACCACCGTTACTTGAATTGGCTTTAGTCGTGTTTGGTGACTAGATCTGAATGGCCAGCTACTTCCCCACCTTTCCCTTTTCTATTTCCTTCCCCTACCCACTACTTTCAGCCTCACAACATATCCTAATTGATACCACAGTCTCACTTGCTCAAGACAGTTTTTTTTACGTTTCGATTGTCAACTAAGCTTTTCTTTTCACAATTTTAATAATACTGCATAAAATTGAGACATTGTTTTACTTACCTATATGATAACCACCGTGGTGGAGCTGTGACATCCTTGGATCTGCGCCGAGACGTCACGGGTTCATAGTCAGGAAAGAGCAAACAAAAAGTTAATACATTATTTCAAGTTTATCAGACGAACAATTTCAGTAATTTTTGCATTTCGTTTCAGAGTGGGCGATCCAGTCATTATCAGTACCAACATCAGAATCAAATTGATTTTGCTACATTTAATAACTAGATACTTCCCACTCTCTTTCTTCTTCCCATCACTTTTGTGAAGTGTTCGTACTAGAAAACTTTTTAACACTGACTCGTTCGTCTACGTAAAAAATATTCAATTTTTTTTAATAGTCTGATAAATGCTCTTGGTGAAAATTTTAGCACAATCATATACGATGAAAATAGACTCAGATGAACTTTCATAAGTCGTGTTTGATTATCAAAGTAAAAAAGCTACACTATATTTAAAGCTAGAAACCGCTCGACTTTTGATTTAGAGCATTGACTGCACGACATGGAAATACCTCCAATCCAAGGTCCAGTCGACATTTGATACATAGTATAGTATATTAAATTTGGCTGCGCAAATAATTCACATTATTAATATTCAAATTCATGACACGGAATGTCGACTGCCTTCCTACCAATAAATTGGAAAAGTAGGTTTTTTCTGCAATATTTATTGCGAAATTTAAACGCTTTTTAATTATTGAGCATCCTCGGTTAAATTGATCACAACATTGAGATAAAATATAGTTCAAGGATTAAGATTTAACCTCAATACTTAGGTTTTAATAAAAATATCTTCGTTGGAAACGCAAATGGACTGAAGCGCTATTTTAAAAAGTTTACACCAGAGCACTTTATTTTTTTAATAAAATATGCAATGCACTTTTATTTTTATTTATAACACATTCTAGCAAATTGAAGCACAAAAACAAATCACTAAAAATTAATTCAGATATTTTAAAGTAATGAATTTATGGAAATAGGCCAAATAATTTAAAATTAAAATGTACCTTCACTGTGAGTTATAATAAATAAATAAAGTTTTATTCCAGAAGGTATACAGGAGAAGTGCAATGCAATACCTTCCATAATTGATAATAATAGATACATAAAGTTTCATTCCAGAAGGTATGCAGGAGTAATGCAATGCAATACCTTCCATAATTGGTAATAATAAATAAATAAAGTTTTATTCCAGAAAGTATACAAGAGAAGTGCAATGCAATACCTTCCATAACTGATAATAATAGATACATAAAGTTTCATTCCAGAAGGTATGCAGGAGTAATGCAATGCAATACCTTCCATAATTGGTAATAATAAATAAATAAAGTTTTATTCCAGAAGGTATACAAGAGTAATTCAATGCAATACCTTCCATAATTGATAATAATAGACACATAAAGTTTCATTCCAGAAGGTATGCAGGAGTAATGCAATGCAATACCTTCCATAATTGGTAATAATAAATAAATAAAGTTTTATTCCAGAAGGTATACAAGAGTAATTCAATGCAATACCTTCCATAATTGATAATAATAGATACATAAAGTTTCATTCCAGAAGGTATGCAGGAGTAATGCAATGCAATACCTTCCATAATTGGTAATAATAAATAAATAAAGTTTTATTCCAGAAGGCATGCAGGAATGGTGCAATGCAATACCTTCCATAATTGATAATAATACATAGTAATAAAAATAATAAAATAAAAGTTGTAATACACACAATAATAATAATAAAGAAAAATAAACATAAATTCATTAAAAAAATTAAAACAATAATAAAATACGTACAAAATATTAATAGAGGATATTAGGTCTCATTTCTCCAAAACGCCATCAAGAGGGAGTCCATCCTGGCAGCATTAAGATTGATGGGGCCAATAACTTAACTTTTTGCGTGCCAAAAGGGTACGGATCCCGCTGTGGGATTCAAACTCGATCCATCGACACGCTAGCTGAATAAGTTGTTCCTCTTAGTAGTGAATGTCATTTTAATCGAGCGTGCTTCAAGGTGGTCTCCGCATCATCTGCATCCATCGCTCGTTGAGAGGAGAGCTGAGCCATTCAGACGCAGCCGCGACAATGACGTTGGTTGAATTCCGTGTCCTGCCCCAGAAGCTGACTAGTCGGTGGCGAAGTAAGGCGGGGAATGAGTGCACCCTCCCTTCGGTGAACATTGTAGAGGCAGAAGTTGCCTATAGGCATTTTTGTAGCAAACCCTCAACTTGTTCCATTTATGCACAACTTTGCCTTTTAATAAAACGATTTTTTTAATGACTTTTTAATGGTCGAGACATTAAATGATATGATTTTAGATAGCCAAATACAATATAATAAACCGTTAAATCGCATCAACACAAATCTCAGCCGTATTCCATTAAATAAATATTTATTTTCATTTCGGAAACAAATCAAAGATGTCGGTCAGGATAAGGAAGCGGAAACGGGTTTTCCCGCGCCTGCTTTTGGCGGGTAACAAAGCCGCCGCCATTTTGAATCACCTGTCATCCTCACTACCCGAATAACTTCTCAATCTTTATTTGTATTTAAACGTCGATTTTTTTTCGCTCCCGCTGGTTAGTGTTTTCATTAATCGCTTTCCTAATTAAGATGTTAGCGGCGAACGTACATTAAAATATAATCTGAGATCATCATCATGACATGTGTGTGTTGGGCTGCTAGAGAAAAAACAACATCATAATACTGTAGGTATAATGAAAAATATCTGATTATAATAAAAAAGACAATCAAAAATAAAGTAATGCGTATAAATTCGGACAAACGTAATCTTTGCTTAAAAGCGAATTTAGATAAATCTGTGTTTATTTATCCCCACCATTCTTTGGTGTTATGAATTTTGTACGGCGTGGAATTTCGAACAGTTTTTTTTTTGCTAATAACTTAATAAGCTATGGAACTTTAAAATATGAATTTAACCGTAAAAATGCGTAGCTTGATTATTAAATGAAAGCACTATTTTGCGGTAAAAATTGGCAAATTTGCAGAATATAATATATATATTTTTTTTTATTTTAACCTGTGTTTTTCTTGCTGAATAATTGAGAAGTATATATCTAACTGAAGTATGCGGTCTTATTACATGTATTTTACAATTTGATTGTTATTTAAAACCTACATAACTCATGATAGGATTAACGTTATGAACTAAAAACCGATACGTTTTCCTAGAAATTAAAACAAAAAAATATAAATTGTTTCACATTGTAGTTCACTGTTCGAGAGATTTCGCTACTTTAGGCGACGAACAGATTTTTACTGAAGTCAAAATAATTAATTTAAATAAACTGCCGTGTCATATTTCAACCAACCTCAATCTTTACTCTTTTTTAATTAAGAGTGATAGATACTCAGTATCGCCCTGGTGAAAGATCACCATTCAGAATCGAAACGTTACTTGAAATGGCTATGACCAGATCTGAATAGCCAGGTACTTCTCAACCTTCCTCTTCCCCATTTCCTTCTCCTCCCTACTACCTCCAGCCTCACAAGATACCCCAATTGAGGATTCCATAGACCCACTGGCTCCAGACGGTCGAAAGCTTTTAGGACTCTTGTGCGGTATTCACTATAAAAAAATCAAAATCAATAAACAATAACTGAAGATACACACAATATGTCTTCGGCTATAACTTTTAGCCATTAATAGACTACTTTGACTATACTACACAAAAGTAGTAGTCATTTATGAATCGTGATTGCCTTATGATATTTCTAATTAGACCTGAATATGCAAGATTAACATTTGCTATTTCGATACATTCTTTCCTTCTTTAAATTCCGCTATAAAAAGTACGATAAAACGGTTAATACTCGTTGTTAAGTTATACCTCCAAACACACATGTACTATATTATACCGTCGGCTTAGAGTGAAATATTCGTAAAGCACATTTCCGTGAAGAGGGATCTTTTTTTGTTTTCAGAACATAAGCGTAGCTTATGAGGTATCCAATAATTTTATTTAAAGCCTCTAAAGTTGGACTACTGCCATCTAGTAACGGGCAAGTGAACCATTTTAAGACTATACAATCTAGGTATCTCTTTGTTCTGTTAGGGTCGGAGACCCATCTACTACGTCGGAGGCTTCCGTCCACAGTAGGTCAACCCACTCCTTACACAGCCTCTGGAGCCGCTTCTCCCAACTTTGCCAAAGGCGGCATACTGGACCTCCCTCTGAAAACATAATATTTTAAGTGGAAGTCAGTTTATCGTCTCTAAACTGACGATGTATATTATATTGACTTCCTTTTTTTTGACGTTGAACACTTAAAAATATCGTCGCGGGAAAGGCAAAATACACTTTGGTCAAAAATTTGTTAATTATGCAGTTATGAATACTTTTTCTCTGTATCGAATGCTCTGACTCTCGTTTGATTCTGAAGACTTGTGTGGCCCTTCAGCCATCTGAAATATATTTACCATTTGAGAGAAGGCTTGACTCAAGCGACACAAGTTTGGGACTTTTTAAGCTTTTTGTCGCATCAGGTAATTCAGAGAGAGCACCTGGGGTATTTTTTTTCAAAATCCAACCAGATACTGAAGATTTATGAATTTCATTGTAAAACAAAAATGTACTTTAAATTCTCTGATATAAACTTCTCAAAATGGCGCTTTAGTTATTTTACCTTTCCTTTCGCGATTTGTAACAAATAATACAAAATGGCGTGTTGTTTAAAACTCCGTTGGTTATAAACAATTTTGCTAAAGATATTTGCACTGACTGAAAAAATCCAGAAAAAAAGAGCTGAGGAAATTTTATGACGCAAGAGATCATTGTGAAATTTTGCTGCTTCAAAATTTATTATTTAATACTTGGATAATTCATATAGCGCCATTTTTGTTGCAATATCATCTCTAAAACGCTTTATGGTTAAGATTACATATTTATGTATGATAAATTATTTAATACTTTGATCTCATAATTAATTCAATGATGATTAGCTAGTTAATGATTACTTCTGTAGCCGAGCGGTTAAGATCCTCGACTGTGAATTCAGAAGTAGCAGGTTTAAATAACAGTTTGCGCAAATAATTTTTATTTAATTAAAAAGTGTTTTTTTTTTTCACATTTAATTCAGATAAAATAATATAAAGTGTATGTGCCTCACGTTCCAGAGTGGTATATACTCTCAGAATCACCTTAGTAAAAGACCATAATTCAGAATCGAAACATTTCTTAAAATTGCTTTAGTCGTGTTTGGTGTCCATATCTGGATAGCCGGGTTCTTCTCGACCTTCAACTTCCCCACTCTCTTCAGCCTCACAACATACCTCAATCGGGGATGACATACGTTTACTAGGCAGTTGGAACTCTTGTGCGGTATTCGCATAATTTTTATTATTGTTTTCAAAATATGAGCATGCAGGTAAATGTAATTTCATGGTATTTTAACGCCTGTGTTGAGATGGCAATTTACAGAAAAGGCTGTCCAGCTAGGTTAATATTTTAATAAAATTATCTATACTACTGTGGATAATATCTTCCGTGGGTACGTACGACCGACCGAGTGTGAACTTGAAACAGGTGTTAATTTAAATTGTCAAATTTAAAAAAAAATTAAAAATCTCTTCCTACCTAATAAAGTACCTACCAATAGTGTATTTTAGCAAATTATAGCTGCTATATTGGAAATGGATGGATTAAAGCAATAAAAAAATCCTTGGCACGTCAAGTTGCATTTTGTGATTTTTCAGATTTTTTGTAAAAAATTTTCATTTTTTCACTAGTGTTATAATTTATAAAAAAAAACAAACAGATTATAATAACAATTGTTAAAAAATTAAACCAATTCAAAAACATAACAGGATATAAAGAAATTAAAAGCTGTTAATTTTATGTTTGAAAGAATAAAACATTGTGTAAGTAATACAAAAAAAATATTAAATGATTATGATTGAAGAATATAGTTAATTTATTTATATGGAAATAATCAGTTCATTACATTATTCTTTGGGCGGTTTATTATAAACAATTTTACTGCCGGCAGAGTGCTAATGAGGGTTAGTTTTTTGCTTTCCTAATATTGCTGCAGGTGGGAGATGGCTTCGCTAAACACCTTTGTAATTAATATTTTGATGGTCACTTAAGATTATTGCCTAACGATGCTAAAATATTTGGGTGCCACTATTAACTATCTTCGCAGTAAGCTCACCATTTTCTAGGTTAAGTTAGGTTACTTTTTACTTGTTTCCATTCGTACCGTAAGGTGAAAACCGTAAAAATGATTAATTATTTAATTAAAGAAATGATTCACCTTGTAATTCTGGAAAGCCCCAGTAGCATTAATACCCTATAAGAGCTTCTTATTCTAACCTCAAACCATTAGTGTATTTTTTTGTGACTTTGCTCCTATGATGTAAAACGACTTTACCAAGGTTGAGATTTAAACTTTCGGTACTGTTGACTTCGTTACAATTCAATGAGAAGCGCCATTTATTGTTTTTCTCTTGAATTAGTTCGTTTTATGCTAAACGTTGATTGTCGGTCCGTTTCAGGTTTAAAATAAATTGTGATCAAATGACAAAAGGCATGTTGTTATGCTTGTTAGCTGATTACAATTTGTTCAATAAGTGACATTTAACCAAGACCGTCAAAATGTTTAAAAAAAAAAAACAAAACGGCTCGTTGAACTATGACGATGTCAAATGTGACGAAAGATTGAAACAACCCAACCTTAAGCTTTTCCGTAATTTTTGTGTTTTTAAGATGTAATGTAATGTTTAAAATAAAAGTTCGGAAAGGAACTAGATTTTATAGTGAAAACCGCACAAGAATCCCAACTTCTCCTAACTATTTGAGAGATAGTATCTACCACTCTGAAACGCGCCCCAAATATACCACATATTACTTTATATGAATTAAATGTGTTGTGACACATATTAATTGAATCAAATGTATATGCGCACGCCGGGTTTGAACCCCCGACCTCTGGATTCGTGGTTTAGCGTCTTACCACTCGACCACGCAGGCCGTCTAAGAGATAGGAGAGGGGAAAGTTGAAAAGTACCTTGCTATTGAAATCTGGTCACCAAAGACGACAATTAATTTTGTTAGTTAATTTATGCTTGTATAATATATGTTACTGCTGAAATAAACGTGGGGAATTCCAAAATTTCATTCAACCTAATATTAAGACAACGGTAAGGGTAAATATTGTTCCACGTTAAAATGTTTAATCAATTTCAACAAAACTTAGTTAGCTTCGGGCACACGGACACGCCCACAAAACACTTCGAGCGGTTGTACCTATTTAGACACGTGGTAAAGTACCTAGTCGACAGATTGCAACAAATAAATAGTAAGAACTACATTCGCCCAGCTCTTAAACATCGAGATCGCCGGGTGTCGGGAAGCGTATACATCTGCTGATGGAAGCTGCGGCTACAATGTAACATTTTATAGTTGCAGGGAAGTTGGAAGTACGAACCTAGCGCACAGATCTGGTCACGACCAAGCCTCACGAATCTGGACCAAAAACCGGTCCACTCTTTGCCAGAACACGGAATGTAGGTAAACTAAACTTCGTACTATTATTAATTCGACGGCAAGGCAGGCAGTATCTACCAAAGCGGTTAAATTTCCTCGCAATCGGCACTCTGGAGTATTCTGTTCTGGCAGATTTTCGATTTCGAATAATTATACGTTTGCTTTGATGATCGTATCATCTCGTATCGCGTATCGCGCACTTGGCTTTTCTCTTGGAGACGTTGCTTTTACCGCAATTTCATAGAACATTAAATTGCGCTTATTAGAAATCTTTTGAGAATTTAATATAGATTTTTTTATACAGCTCTGTTGCTTGTGAAAAAATCTAAAAGGCACTTTAAACTCGATTGACTCGGGTGTTCTAGACTGTTTAATTGTTTGGTTGTTGATAGGCACAATAAGTATCGCCCTGGTGAAAGACCACCATTCAGAATATAACGTTGCTTAAAATGAGAGTGGTAGATACTTTAAGTATCACCCTGGTGAAAGACCACCATTCAGAATCGAAACGTTGCTTGAAATAGCTATAGCCGTGTTTGGTGACCAGATCTGAATAGCCAGGTACTTCCCAACCTTCCTCTTCCCAATCTCCTTCCCCTCCCCAGTACCTTCAGCCTCACAACATACCCTATTTGGGGATGCCATAGTCTCACTGGTTCTAGACGGTTGGGAGCAGTTGAGACTCTTGTGCGGTATTCATATAAAAAAATATTTTAAAAAAATGGCTTTAGCCGTGTTTGGTGACCAGATTTAAATAGCCAGGTACTTCCCGACCTTTCTGATAAACTGATATTTCTTCATACGTTTCATATTTTAAACAGCTGTTGTTGCTTTCCACTACCAAAATTGAATTTTTCTGTATATTTAATACCTTGCAAGAGTCCCAACTGCTCCTAACCGTCTAAAGCCAGTGGTACTATGATATCCCCAATTCGGGTATGCTGTGAGGCTGAAGGTAGTGGGGAATGAAACGAGATGGGTAAGAGGAGGTTGGGAAGTACCTGACTATTTAGATCTGGTCACCAAACACGGCTAAACCCATTTCAAGCAACGTTTCGATTCTGAATAGTGGTCTTTCTCCGGGTTGTTATTTAGAGATCTACCACTCTAAAACGTGCCCAAATTTACTGTCTATTATTTTATATTAATTAAATGTGTTATGACACATATTAATTGAATAAAATTTATTTACACAACCCGAGTTTGAACCCGCTACCTCTGAAAGTGTGTCTGGCAACAGTGTCCTGACAAAAATCAAACTGACTTCCACGTATGTTTATTCATCATATTGTGCAGTCGGCGAATGGACACCGCTTCTGGTTTTTCCTGGTTCCACAGCGTGGATCCTCAGGCATCTGCGCCCTCTTCAAACGTGACATTGATGAAACCTCACATTTCTAACAGCTATCGATGGTTTCCATCCTCAACATCTCCACGTGTCTCCTGAGGCGACAGTGGCTTGTCAATAGTCCTGCTGGCTCCCATGAGTTTTCATCCACATAGAGTAGTTACCCGATTCGCTCGGGGCTCTGACCGCCTATGAGCACATATTTGATGATGATAATATGTTCTTATTCTCAGTTTGTAAGAACCTACGCAACGCACTTAGTGTAAAGAGATTACCATTCGTTTAGCACGATTGTATTCCGTACTTATAAGGAGAGAAAATGTATATAATAAAAAGAAATTGAAACTCTACAGAATCTATGCAAGATTTAGTGTAACTAATCTGGTAATGTTTAATTTGTGTAATAGTCGCGCGTGTTCTCCCTTTTCAGGTTTGTAATACTAACGCTTTGTGCAATTCTCATGTAGTTGTGTGGTGTTTATATATATACATGTTTAGTAGAAGACACGAGCTCGGTGTAGTTGGGTACTAAATTGGACAGTGATTACGTGTACCAGGTCAAACATGTGGAGTACAGCCCACACTGGCTGCCCACGCGGAAAGCATTCGCTCTTGTGACAAACGTTAATTGAAACTAGAATCGAAACGTTGCTCGAAATAGATTTAGTCATATTTGGTGAGCAGATCTGAATAGTTAGGTACATCCCAACTTTCCTCGGTTCTTTTAATTTCCTTCCCAACTTCTGCCAACATCCCAAGATTTCCCAATTTCGGATGCCATTTTTCCACTGACTCCAAGCAGTAGGAACTTTCGAAAATAAGGATTGAAAGCTGCACTACTTAATATCAAGTTTTGGGGATTTAAAAAACTCTTATTATTAGAATATTTTAGATGATTAATTATATGTTATTTAGCTTGAAGTAACAATATATGGAGGGAGAGCTAATTATTTTTACCCAACCTACACAAACTGGTGACAAATCACTTTCTCCAGGTTTTTACGTCGTACACCATGAGAGAGAAAGAGACAACAAATTTCATAGACCGCTTCTATATACTGTCGCAATGATCTTCAGCTCCTGGGTCACCGCGGGACTAAGCCCACATTTTTTATTATGCCACTAAACTTGACACAACTAAACGGTTTTTTAGGTTATATGCTATATTTTTGTTGATAAATACTGTGAAAAAGTGGCCATACGAATAAACAAAAACATTATTTCGATATGTGCTATGAATGGATGTATAAATACCCTAGCCTTAGTCTTTGCCACGCCCAGGTGCGCCGAGTCAGGTTAAAATCATCAAAAACTGACTTCACTGCCTTGGCTAGATACTACTCTATGTTCTCTAAGTTATTTAGTCATGCATCCTCTCTAACAACTCTTAAATGAATAGTTTATTATACAGCATCAAGCAATATAACGTTTATTTCATATATTTATAAAAGGAATGTTTTAAATGAGCAATTATTGCCATTAATCGCTTGTTTTGAAGATAATCATTTCTCACACTTTTTTCTTTAGACAAGTAATTCTCTTGTAATTAATATTAGAGAGCCTTTTGTTTTTATATTGTTTGTGTACGTACTTAAGATTTTATAGCTTTACAATCTGTGAATGTAGCTTCTTGGGAATCTGGAAAGAAATGTGTTACTCTTATTGCGTTTTTTTTTTTTTACATGAATACCGCACAAGAGTCTCAACTGCTCCCAACCGTCTAGAGCCAGTGAGACTATGGCATCCCCAAATTGGGTATGTTGTGAGGCTGAAGGTAGTAGGGAGGGGAAGGAGATCGGGAAGAGGAAGGTTGGGAAGTACCTGGCTATTCAGATCTGGTCACCAAACACGGCTTAAGCCATTTCAAGCAACGTTTCGATTCTGAATGGTGGTCTTTCACCAGGGCGATACTTAGAGTATCTACCACTCTGGAACGTGCCGCAAATATACTTGTTATTATTTTCATATGAATTAAATGTGTTATGACACATATTAATTAAATAAAAGTTATTGGCGCACGCCGGGTTTGAACCCGCGACCTTTGGATTCGTAGTCGAGCGTCTTACCACTCGACCATGGAGGCCGTATATCTTCTGAATATAACATGTTATAAAGCTTTACAGCCGGTTGAATCATTTAAATAACACTATTTACCAAGTAAACAATAAAAATAAAAATAAAAAACATTGTTTTAGTAGAAACAATAAAACAGCATGGGTCCGTGTATTTTCTCCGTTTTTAAATACATATTTTGAATATGTGTTTAACTGCCTAATACACCAAAAACCTATATTTGTTAATTAACCATCAGTTAGATACGTAAAACATTAGAGTGAAGTGTCAATGTCCATTGAAAATCACATTTATCTTGATTTTTATGTCTTTTGTTCGGAACTTTTTATGTTTAAAAAGAAAGACAAATATTCCCAAGTTGCGAATGACCTGTCAATATTAGAATTCTCTCTACTCTCATTAAAACAAAATGAAATCGTTGTTTGTGCAATGATGGAGGACTTAGCAGTAGATTGAACCCGCGACGCCTGGATGCGAACCCGACGTTTCAGAGGGCTCAAATACAAACTGGCTTACAAATTACATTATGTTAGCTTTGGTGATGAGCTTCTAACACAATTATTTTTAATTATACTCTTTGTAAGCAAACAAAGCTTTGTATTTAATGCTTTCTTTATGAACAAATTTGTGACTGAAACAACTATACTCGTATATCATTAGATAGTAGTGTGAATTTCCTATAAATTGATGTAATTATAACTTTTGAGCGTACTATTTTTTCATGTAATTGTCGTACGATGGTCATATTTCCATGATTCGGAGCCAGTAGAACTTTGGCATTCCCAAGTTGGGGTACGTTGTGAGGCTGAAGGAAGTTCGGAGGAAAAGGAGATGGAAAAGGGAAAGGTTTAAAAATACCTGGATAATCATTAGATCTGGTCACTAAAAACGGCTAACGCCACTTTAAATCACGTTTCGTTTCTGAATGAGTTTTTCACTCAGGCTATTCTGAAGGTAATAATGTATTATATCCAAACTTACATCATTACTTTTCCAGCATTACTTGTAAACACTCGGTCGGACTACCAAGTCGTATCAATATTGGTCATCTGGGCATTGCACATAAACAAATCAATAACTCTGAGTTCCATTCCCTTTGAAGTTGAAACATAAGCACTCCTGAACTAGACAATCAGCTTCATATAATAATTAAAGGCATATAATCATCAACATAAGAATAGAATTCAATTAGTTTCTTAAGACAGGCATCTGCCGAATTAGAAACTAATGTTGACTGGGTCATAATATATTGGTACTTGTATTGCAGATTACCTTCGACACACAAATCGTCGCCGGAGAGGCAAAAGGGCTGAAGCGCCATTTTGGGAAGTTTACACCAGAGCACTTTAAAGTTGTTTTGTTTTACAATAAAATTCGTAAGTCTTCAGTACCTGGATGGATTTTGAAAAAAAAATCTTTCACAGAGTTACTAAGAGCGACATTTTTTTTTAAATACCATACTTGTGTCGCTTGAGTCAAGCCTTCTCCCAAATGGTAAATATATCGTAGATGGCTGAAGGGCCACAAAAGCCTTAATTATCAAACAAGAGTCAGAGCATTCGATGCAGAAAAAAAACTGATCAAAATTGCATATTTAACTCTTTTTTGACCAAAGTGTCGCCTAAGCCCTTTTGTCTCTCCCGCAACGATATGTATATAAGCCTTGTTTACATTTGGCTTATTTTATTAAAATCATATTATAATATCTTACGTATCAAATAAATAAATGGAACAAAAGTTGAAGTGACAGTCGACAGGTCAATGGAGGCAAGAGTTTGTAGCGATCGGTTGATTTGCGCCAACTCACGGTAAGGTAGATCTGGGTAGGCCTGTGTAGACCTGGGTAGACCTCCGACCTCAGCGGCAATGAATGAAGGTCGAAGGCGAAAGTGTTTTACCTTGATCTTCGCAAGTCGGATAATGTCGGCTGTCGGCTTTAGTTCCTCGATTCAAGGGATCGCTGTTATCTCTGACGAGTCAGAGTTTTGATTAATTGGCTGTTTGATCAGAACAAGTCTTTCGCATGAAAGGAGCCATATATCTGTTTGTCATCGTCGACCCCAGCAGAGGGCCGTCGTGAGTCATCAACAAATAATTTTTATCAAGATCTATTTTTATTAATCGTTTTTTTCCTTTTCACACGCCTTGCGTGAAAAAAAAAACAGAAATTCTTGAATGTCGAATTTTACTCATCAAATATCCGCAGAAATTGAAAAACCCTTCTTCTGTTTCTGAGTTGTGGAAAACAAATCATGGATTTTATTCTTTGATCCATTTTTTTCAAAAGTAAAAAATCGAAGAACACACAAAAACGTGACTAACCTTTCCAGTTGTCAAAAACAAACCACTAATCCAAAACGGCTGATAATGCTAACATATGATAAACATTTGTGTACCAACAAAACAAAAAAAAACGATGATGGAATGTACACAGCCCGCGAAAATCCAAAATTCACCTTTTCTTTTGAACAGGCCTCGTATATATATCAAAACACCATAGTTTTCAAAACGAATTAAATTTTTGCATGAATAATAAATGTATTCTGTAAAGTTTTCAAAGACAAACTGTGTCAAAAATGAAGCGTGATCAAAATGCACGATTTTGCATAAAAAAAACATCAAACGAAAACTGCAACACAGCACGTTCTTCGCTTCGACCCTTCAATTAGATTTTTTTAACTAATTACTGCTTTCTGCAAAAAATGGTTTGAAATAAGAAAAACTGTAAGTCAAACAATGCACTGCTGTGCAACGGCATTTCTCCACCAAGAGGAAGAATAAAATAATAAAAAAAACATCTGACACGAGTGGCTGTAATTTGAGGTATCTTTCTAGCGATGGGTGGTCGTAAAAAAACTTGGTTCAAACGAGTTACCTATTGTGTGAATTGATTTATATGAATTATGGCCAATTTTGTTATTGAGTTTCATATTGTTATGCTAATGTTGCGCCGGTGGAATCGACGTTTAGATATTTTCAGGGTATAAGGTCATACAACAGTTTGCCTAAACGTATATTCTGTTTTGTCCTCAGTAAGAGGTGTTAATGTAATCTTCTAATTCTTCTTCCGGTGATCTTCCCTACCATTCTGCAGACTACAGTCCAAAATGACTAAGTGGAACTGCCCACGTAGCAGTCACGTAGGTTTCGAATCCACGAGATGCGGCATCTTCAACAGTACCCTGGATTGTCAAATGGGTGATGTTCTATAAGAGCGTAATTTTTTCATAATATGACCGAGATATTGGAGTGTTCTTATTTTTACATCCAGCACGTTTTCAGAATTTTTGACCATTCGATGAAGATCTTCTTAATTGGACACCTTATCTGTCCAGGTTACTTTGAAGATGCACCTTATCCACTTTGAAATCTTTTTTCTTCTTGGCCGTGCTTGGTTTTGTGACCAGGATTTATTTTTTTAACTGTTCCTAACTGTCTGGACCAGTGAGACTATGGCATCCCCATTTGAAGTATGTTGTGAGGCTGAAGGTAGTGGAGAAGGGAAGGATATGGGGAAGAGGAAGGTTGGGAAGTACCTGGCTTTTCAGATCTGGTCACCAAACACGGCTAAAAGCCATTCCAAGCAAAGTTTCGATTCTGAATGGTGATCTTTCACCAGGGCGATACTTAGAGTATCTACCACTCCGGAAAGTGCCGCAATAATAATAATAATAATAATAAAAGTTTCATTCCGGAAGGTATGCAGGAGTAGTGCAATGCAATACCTTCCATAATTGATATCAATACATTGTAATAATAATAGTAACAAAATAATAATGAACAGAAATTCATAAGAAATAAATAAATAAGTAAATAATAAAATAAAAATATATGAAAATAAAATAATAATAAAAAATAAAAAGTAAAAAATAAATAAAGAATGTAAGTAAGAAAATATTAATGGAGTATATTAGGCCTCATTTCTACAAAACGCCATCAAGAGGGAGTCCATCCTGGCAGCGTTAAGATTGATGGGGCCAATAATTTACTCCAATGCGCTTCTATGCTTGAGTTCGGGATCTGACGGGATTCCATGAGGAGGTTATTTCTGGAGTTGTTAATCCTTTCCCGCATTCCTGCTACCCTGGTTCTCATAAGGGCTGCAAATCCTGGAACTCGCCCCTCGGTGAACATACCGGAAGCACTGCAGTGCCTGGGAAGACTGAACATCATGCGGTAGGCGTTGTTGTACTGGACCCGAAGCCTTTCCATGCTACTCTTCTTAAAATTGGTCCAGAGCTCGCACGTGTATAGGGTAGTGCAGAACGCCAGGAAGAGTGTCCTTTTCACTGGTGGACTACAGAGCCGAAATCTTCTACTGAGCATGTTTGATTTCACACTGAGTGCTCGCCTTTGCCTGTCGATGTCGTCGTCATCCATTAGCTTGCTGGTGATGATGTGCCCTAGATATTTGGTTTCTTCTACTACCTTTAGAACCTCACCGTTCAAAAAAGCTGGAGGAATGTTTTTCGGACCCTGCCCGTATCTGATAACCATCAGTGCCGTTTTTAGCGGATTGTAAATCATGTTTGTTTCCTGAGCAAACTCTTCGCAGATATTCAGGAGGATACGTAGCCCTCTTATAGACGGCGTCATGAGTACCATATCGTCTGCATAGCTCACATTATTAAAACACTGTCCTCCGATATGGCAGCCCACCTTAGCATTATTTAATCTATGGGTCAGTTCTTCCATATAAATGTTAAACAATAATGGGGACATGCATCCTCCTTGTCTAACTCCGCTTTTCAGATGAAAAGGTTCGGAAAAATCCATCTTTCCACTTTACCAGGTTTTCTTGTTGCCGGTGCCAAGTGTTGAGAATGTGGACGACCTTCGATGGTATACCCCTTTCAACGAGTTTAGTCCATAGTAAGGGGTGATGGACTCTGTCGAACGCCTTACTGAGATCAAGAAAAAGCACGCGTAAGTAGTTGTTTTCTTTTTCGATAGTATTCCAACGTTCGTTTTACGCAAAATATCGCTGTATCCGTGGAGCACTCCTTTTTAAAGCCCATCTGATTATCGCTCGTTTTCATGTGGGGTCCAACCTGGTCCAACAGAACACGTTCAAATATTCTGGCGATAGAGGTAGCAATGGAAATCGGTCTGTAATTTTCCTGTAGAGTTATGTCGGACAATTTCGATTTGATAATCGGTATGATTATTGTTTTGGTCATATCTTTAGGAAGGTATCCACTCTTAAGGATGACAGTAAACAACGTTGCGAGTAGTTGCGAAATCGCTCCTCCTGCGTGTTTGACGTGTTCGATGCTCAATCCATCGTGCCCTGCTGATGTCCCAGCTTTCATGTTTCTGATGGCTGTGTTCACCATGTTCACTGTGACCTGGAGTTCAATATCATCGTATTCTGTCAGTGGGGTTTCGTTTGAAGAGACGGTAGCGGAAGGGGTTTTAGTGGCGAAGTGCAATTTGAAAATGTTGGCGATGTTTTCCGGATTCGTTTCTCCATTTATGTTATTCGGAACTTTACACCGTACATTTAACACTTTGTTTGACTTATTCCAAAAATTTTTAAAGTCCCGTTTATCGAAGTCCCCAGCGATTTTATCCATCTGGAGTTGTATGGAATTATTTCGGCATTTTTTCAATGCTGTTTTAAAGGCAGCACGCTTTGCCTTTCTATCTTATATACTAGACATTATTTGTATATGAATCAAATAAAATTTATTTGCGCATGCCGGGTTTGAACCCGCGACTTCTGCATTTGTAGCCGAGCGTCATACTATTCGACTACGGAGGTTGTCAAATGTCTTAGAAAATACACAAATACAAACTAATCGAATGCTTAAGGCTGATTCACACCAACGTCCGGTTCCGCTCAGTGCCGATAATGTTCCGCAAGAAAACTTATTGATATGGTATGAATATCAATCAAGGAGCATGTAACCACAAATTTGTGTGGCAGTATATCCTTCTGCCCAGATTTTATTTTAACTACTTATTTTAGTTAAATAATTTTTGAAATTAATAAAAATATTATTTTTAGTGATAAAAAATGGTTTAAAAAAATCTGCGTTGTAGTATTTTTACACTTCAATTATTTAACTAAATAAGTAGTTAAATATCGCACGGGTGGGTTTTAAATAACAAATTTGTCTTTGGCACATACTCCCTGATTGATATTCATACCATATCAATAAGTTTCTTTGCGGAACAATATCGGCACTGAGCGGAACCGGACGTTGGTGTGAATCAGCCTTTAACGTTAGTATTAAATCACGGATACTTATGGATGAGTTGATTCAACTTAATGAAGGTGGTCCTTTCCATCTCAATGCAAACCCTTGCTTCTTGAGTTGGATATTTTTTCAGTTTAATGCCTCACCGCCCTACTTCAGGATCGTATCATTGTCGTTTTTGAAAACGACAATTAATATTTATAGAGCTACTTCGATTCATAGGTATTTTATTGTTAAACCTTTGGTTCGTCCATATAATCAATGAACAGCATTCGTATGGCACGACTATCGGCTTAATTCGTTACTGTAGGCATCTGCTGGATGGAAAAAAAGCTTCCGAGGCGTGATTGAGTAACCAGAAGTAATTATTGTTGTTATTTTACCTTTGTCTCGATGCGTGCCAGAATGTGTTCATGCGCGACACCAGACCGTGTTGGCTACGTACATTTTTTGAATTATCCTATACACGCAAAGCAGGCAGGTCAGATTTAAGATGGATACTTGGACCATTTCGAACAAACACAGTTTTTCCATATTATTTATCCGTGCTACAAAGGTAGTAAGCCCGTGATTTTAATAAAATTGGTTAAATTCTCTTGAGAATGCATTTATATCTTGCCCGAAGACGGAACCGTTTTTTTAAAAAAGCCCTTGGCATCAAAATAATTTTATGTTGAACATAAACATGCAAATTATTTCCTCCGTGTCTTAAATTTGTAATTTTACTTTTAACGAACGTTTGGGACCTTCGGTGTACATGTTCATAACAGTCCGTCAGTTCTTGTTACTGGAACAAAAATCAGAAGTCAGAGGTCGTGGGATCATAGAGACCTTAACGAGAGACCCCGGTGAACTAATATGGAGAACGCGAAGCTTGTTTCAATTTTTAACATTCTTCCAACATTATTTGAAGACCTTAAAATATTCAAACTTCGATAACTAATATCATTTAAACCAATATGTCTGAATAGTGATACTTTTTCTTGTTCTTGTTTTTGTTCTTGTTTTTGTTCTTGTTTTTGTTCTTGTTCTTGTTCTTGTTCTTGTTCTTGTTCTTGTTCTTGTTCTTGTTCTTGTTCTTGTTCTTGTTCTTGTTCTTGTTCTTGTTCTTGTTCTTGTTCTTGTTCTTGTTCTTGTTCTTGTTCTTGTTCTTGTTCTTGTTCTTGTTCTTGTTCTTGTTCTTGTTCTTGTTCTTGTTCTTGTTCTTGTTCTTGTTCTTGTTCTTGTTCTTGTTCTTGTTCTTGTTCTTGTTCTTGTTCTTGTTCTTGTTCTTGTTCTTGTTCTTGTTCTTGTTCTTGTTCTTGTTCTTGTTCTTGTTCTTGTTCTTGTTCTTGTTCTTGTTCTTGTTCTTGTTCTTGTTCTTGCTCTTGCTCTTTTTTCTTTTCTTGTTCTTGTTTTTGTTCTTGTTCTTTTTTTTACATTTGTGTCGGTATTCAGCACATCAATTCAGTAACACGTACATACAAATTGTTGAACAGGCTACAGATGCCTAAATAAACTTCATATTATTTTTCAAAATAGAATGCAGGTGTACTCTTTTATAACTTAGAGGTGTGTAAACATTTTATAGTGATTATTAATCTCTTTATGGGTAATGTTACACAGTTAACGCGAAACGCCAAAGGTGTGTCTGTTAAACATGGAAAAACCAATTAACAATTAGCAATTAACGATAAATAGGCAGGTAAAATTAAATTTCATATTTAGTGTATGCTTGTCTGTGCTAATAGGGAAATGTTTGCATAAACTCACCCATAAATGTCAACGTATTACTACAATATGGCTTAACATACAACAAGCGCTTTATTTGGATCACGTATTCAAAATTACGCTCAATCCTATAATGTCGAAAGTCTGTTTGCATGTCATGCCTACGTAACGTCTAAGTCGTTCCTTCAATGCTGACGAGCGTGACCCCTATACCAATTGCATTAATGTTGCAGAAAATCTCTATTTAATCACAAAAAACCTCTGTAAACATTAAAGTTATGAGAATTGTACCTCAAGTTTTATCTGGATAGGTAAATGCATTTACTTTTAGTTTTAAATTTCCCTTCTGCGATGAGCTATGGAGCTTTATAATATTATTTTTTATTCCGAGAAATACGAGAAGACTGTAGTTTTTTAAACTAAAGAAAACTAACGTATTCTTATTAAATCATGAAAGCAGAACAAAGTACATAGAAACAAGGTGAAAATAACAATCCACCCAAATATTACACTGATAAACAAAATTAAACTTTCCTAATGGTACATTTGTCATTTCATTTTTTTTTTCAATATAAGTCATGAGGAAAATTTAAATAAAAATGATAAAACACTCTCACTTTTGTAATTCTCTTACTGAGTTGTAAAGTTAATGCGATTCATTTATCGAGGTTCCAAATGCAAAGTTACTGATTTTCTAGACGTAATAATTGTTGAGTATTTACGACAGGATTCGTTAATATATTTGTAAATATCCAATTGAACTTTCTTCTTTTAGTTTGAACTTATTAAAGACAAAGCTCTTTGCTGTCTTAATTTTATGTCCCATACTTTAAGGTACTTGATTCCTGGCATTTTAGTTATTACCAGAAGATGAGATTTTACTAGTTGTAAAACGTCCAATTCATCACCTTTGTGATGCAAAAATAATTTCACAAAGGTTGGGTTTTAATTGCATTTTTGTTTATTGTTCACAGATGCTGCACCTGAAAAGCCAACAACCGTCGAAGACTTAACGAGAAACAGATGAAGACACGGTGATATTTTAAAATCATCGGTAATAAATAGAAAACATCACAAAGAAAGAGCCAGAAAATATTAAACAAGGTAATTTCAAATACAAAAACGCATTACATCTTTTGTGTTGGTAATTACGGTGATAAAAGTTCAATCAACTAAGTGAAGTGAGACGGTTTATCCGCAAGGACCTAAATCCACCTCGATTAGAGAAAGTGTTCTCCACAGTGTCGAGGTGCTCTCTGCGTTGTCCACTTCTCAGAAACTCGTTAACTATTGACAAGGCCGCTGTCGCTGCAACGGTGGTCGCCAATCTTCTCCACCTACTCGAGTGCGATAGGTCTTCAGCCTGCGGAGTCTGTGATCGCTTTGTTTATTTCTTTTATCTAAATAATCTCAATACCACAATACTGTTTAAACCATTTAGTAAGTTACATCATTGAGATTTCGGGAACGGAGCAGGGTAAGAGCAAATACACGTTTGTAACACTCCTCAGATGCATTTCAAAAAATCTGTGATCATGGATATGACAGAATCATTCCGGCACACCGACGTGTCAAAAACGGATTTCTTCGATCTGGTGACCTCGCCGGAGCTGACGGACGCTCAGTTCAAGCAGCAGATGAGGTCAGTCAACGTGTTCCTGGAGTCAACCAGCGGCTCCAACCCTCTGCTATCTGGGGAACCCAGGAACACTACCCCCACCGCCTCCGCGCCCGCCTCCTCCGCCCCCGCGCCGCCCCTGCAGAGCTTCGACTCCATCTGGAACGTCGACCGGGAGAGAGACAGGATAGAGACCGCCATCCTGGAAGACCTCAACAAGTTCTACTGGCAGGAGGAACAGGACGATATCAACGGCTCTCCTGGAGGGGAAGCCAGTAAGTCTGACGGCGATAATACGGATGGTCAGATCTACACCCTGACCGTTCTGGAAGGGGAAGCAGCCGCAACTCCTTGGGGAAGGATCAAACAGGAACAGTTGCCCAGCCCGGGCACGGGGACAGATCCCTCGGACCACCTTCAACACTCTTCCTTAGACCTGGACTCCATACTCAACATCATTCCGAACCAGATGAATGGCTTCAGCGACAACTTCTCCCACGACCCTCTCATCAAGGGAGAGCCGTTTGGTTTTGAAGACAGTGGCTTCGCTGACCATAAAGACGTCTTAGACAACAACAACGATTGGAAGTTAGCAGATCAAAACACGGGAGGGGAGTCCTTACTGCGGAGCGCTCTCCAAGGACGCGGGACGAGGTACATCGCCCGGTCTCCTCCCGCTCCAGCGCCGCCGCCCCCGGCACCCAACAGCGATCGCCTCGTTATGACTCTCGACGCTGAAAACGGTGTCAATATAGTCCTATTCGAAGACCCGACATCCATCCTCCCCGATCAAGAGAACCGCTCATCTTCACAGAGCGTCGACGATATCCTTTTATCCCAACTCGACACCTCCTACTCGGAAGATTACGAGAAACTAAACCGGATCGCCAACGAAGTGGCTGAATCCGTGCAACAATACTGCGCGGAAGACGTCAATGGAAGGCCGATCTACAGCATCCAGCAGATAAGTGGAGGAGGACTGGTGGCCATGCTGCCGGGCCAGGAACCGCAACACCTGCAGCTAGTCACATCTCCGGTCGTGGTGTCCAGCAGCTCTAAGATGGTGTCCAAGAAGTACAAACGGTCGCAGAGCAAGACCAACCAAACTGTCACCCCGTCGAATCCCCAAGCCGCGACTTCAACGTCTAACGGGATCAGAAAAGAAAGGTCCTTGCACTACTGCTCAATCTGCTCCAAAGGATTCAAGGACAAGTACTCGGTCAATGTCCACATCCGAACCCACACCGGGGAGAAGCCTTTTGCGTGTTCCTTGTGCGGTAAAAGCTTCAGACAAAAAGCTCACCTCGCCAAGCACTACCAGACGCACATAGCGCAGAAGAACGCCGCGGCCGCCGGAGCAGTCAAAGCCGGCAAACAGAGATAACCTGGCTTTGCGAGTCTCCAATGTTGCCATTCGTCGAGTTAGACAACAGGTAATGGCCGCTGTTCAGTCATCGAGGGACTGGTCGAATTGATTAAACTAAACACCGGAGAAAATTGTTAACTAGTAGAAAAATAAGAACATTGGTATACGAAGATTGATCAGGGCGGACGATTAGATGAAAGTAGTTGGAGGTCGTGCCTGTACGTGTCTAGTTTATAGTTTAGGTGTTCGAAGCAGAAGGGTTTGGTCTGCCGGTCTGCCTTGTTCTGGCAACTCTGAAGAAAGGTTCGGCTCTCTCCTGCTAGAATCAGTGTAAAGGTAATCACTATTTAATTATAGATATTTATTTACTGAATGGCCTTGTGTTGCTGCCGTTGTTATATTGAACCTCGGCTAAAATTGTTAAGTCCTTTTTCATCGACCTAAAATCGATTCTCTGTAATTTATATAAATCTGAGAAAGCTTGCAATTATAAGGAGTTCACTCAAATTAACTTGATCGTTATCAAATTATTATTTAATATTTCTTCGAAATTGCAAAGAATGAGATTATTGGGTGTTCACAAGCTACTCACACATTGATTTTGATTAAATTTACGCGAATATATAGGTAAGTCTCTTTACCCAGTGACATCATCAGTAACTAAAGACTTAAATCAAGTTACTCAGTTTGCTTCTAAAGATCACCAAAGTACATATGAGGGGCTTAGAAGCAAAGGCAGCAATCTCCTTCATTTTAAATTATTTCTTGGAAAGTTGATTTAAAGTTTAATGTACTTTTCTTTTGTGAATATGTTGATAAATTTAGAGATAATTGTTTCAAATTGTTCCTAGTTTAATGTGCACTAACATTTTTGTACACTTCATTCTCCATTTCTTTATAATAATCATTCAAAAATTGACAATGCTACAGAACCGTATTTGGAGATTGCTGCCTTTGCTTCTAAGCCCCTCATATTTAAAAAATGGTGTCTAATTCTTGGAATATCTTCAGTAGGTCATTATTTTGAAATGCCATTAAAAGCAATTTACCTACACGATGTTAGAAGGCTTTCTCAATCATTTATAAGTAACCGTAAAGATATTAGAGTAAGATAATGCAGTTAAAACCACCAACAAAAGCTGTCAATAATTTAAGCGGCAAGCATTCCATACAATCTGTTTCTTTCGTTTCTATTTTAAACAATTCCCGGCGGAGGAATCAAAGAACAAATGTTTATTTATAAATTTGGACCACTCTGATGTTTTTTAAAGATAGGATTCTTGACCACCATTTGTCAAAAATGGCGTCTTCTCGTGACCAAAAGTAAGCCAATTTCCTTTCAAACGTCAAGATGAAAGAAAGAAATTCGCTTCCTCAATGCGGACATTTCTTTAGACGTTGTACGAATTAAAAGAAATGGATAAAATGCATGATGCAGCTAAAGTAATGTATAATTGACATCATTTTAGTATCTTTCTGCCGCACGATAAACCGTTTTTGATGTACATTAAGGTTATCGGCATGCTGTGCAAAATAATTTCAAAAAACAAAGAGTAAGCTAGAATAATAATTTAAATTACAACGTATAATACGGTTGAATAGAATTCATGGCATGTTTTTTTTATATTAATAATAATGAGAATTCAAATAACTTTGTTTCGGCCATCATAAGACAAATGTACATATCTTTACTGGTAACAAACTCATTCAATATAACTGTCATAAATACAAATGCTTCATACTTTGGTTAAATGCATTTCAACTTTTCTTCTTATTTGAAAATACGACCTTCTTATTTTTTCCGTTGAACTGTCGAGACAAAGTTAATTGATCACTCCAGGTGTCCCTATCTTGCGCTACTTCAATGGAGCCAGTACCTCCTCGCACTGCATTTCTTTAGTCTTGAATTGCGGAGAGATCTTTGTACACGAGTCCTAATCACTTCCTTCCTTCATATCGATATACATGGTAACAGATTGCCTGATTAATCAACTTTAAAGCAAATTAAAACTTCAAGTAGCATGATCAATTTAGTTCAGAAAATATTTTTTTAGCTGACGTACTATTAGGGAAACAAAAATACTTTTCGGAGTTTTCACAAACGCATATATCTTCACCTCAATTAGTAATTAGTAAGCCCATTGTGAAAAGGAGAAACAAAAACTAATGTGTATTTTAAATTGTTGAAATTCACTTTGAAACTGTTATTGATATTTTGTTTTAGGTCACAAAATGTATTTCTCCTTCTACTTTTTTTTTTTTTTTTTGTCAGGACGAAAGATTTTCTTTCTTTAAAGTGTAAATAACTTTAGGGGCTTCAAATAAAGTGTTCGTTTAATTTTGTCTTGTTATGACGAGCCATGGTTTAGCAACTATTTACAAACGCGTATCTTCTTAATGATTCTTGATTAAATATATAATTAATGATTTTGTATTTTATTGCCAAGGTGCTTAATTTAATTGGCAACTTTTTTCGTTTAAAATAACTTCTATGAATTCTAGTAACGGCTCCAATACTTCCGTTCTGCCTATCTCGCACTGAATCGTTCAAATCTCATTAAATGTAGATCCTCTGAATTGATTCAAATTTAAGAATTTGCCCTAATTGCCACTTAGTAGAGAAATCTTATTATAAAAAATGGTTCAGTGGTGCTAACAGTTCCGTGAATTTTACACCAAACACTTAATTTTGCTTGTGACAATTCTTAACACTGTCATGCTTTTCTTACGTTAAAAATATCAAAACGCACTAGGCAATCAATTCGTGGGAATAATTTGCATGAACCGAAGTAATACATTATTGGCCGTGTTTAAAAAATAAACAATTCGCATTTTATGAATAATTGGCTGTTGATAATTCGACTAAATAGAAGAACGGAAAAACAACAACTTAAAAATTCGGAACATTTTTAGGATTTTGACGTTAACTTTTTTGAACTCCACATTATTTTTTGTCATTTTATGCAAAATCATTTTAGAATATATTATACTATTTAATTTTGTTTTTTTCATTACGTGTGATAGCAAAATGGCCCAGGGTAACCTTAGAAAATATCTGATTAATTATAAAATTCTTTCATTTCAAAGTATTTGACCAATTAAAAAATAACAGTTACTTTGATTGCGATAAAATCCCATAATGTGGGTTATTCCCTTATGACTTATTCAGCCCATATGTAGGAATGTGGGTACTTTCTTTACTCAACATTAATATTAATAGGTGATTATTTAGCTAACAAAACGTCTATAGCATAAACGATGACCGGCCATTTTGTACGTACTGCAAACAATGCCTTCTAATTCAAATACAATTTCGTACTAAATTCAAAATGCTTTTATCTGTGGGCTGGTGTTGACACCATTCGGATAATGACCCGAAGTAGCGAGTCATGCCGGCTGATGGGGACGAATATCGGTCATCTGGTGAGTTTTTTTATGGACGGCAACTCTGGCCGTATTTCCGCCTCCGGAAAACGCAATTATTGCGGCGGCCGGTCACGACTGTGAGAGATTATTTCAAAAGATTTTTAATTCAAGAAGCAACCATCTTAGCAGCGGCGTTGCATATGCAGAGCCCTTAAAACATATGCTTCTACACGTCCTCCATAACACAGAGATATATCTAATGTGGCAGATCAAAAAACATTTAAAAAATTTAAAACAATAAAATTTAAAAAATGTAACTCACTTAAAAAATAATACACACATATTTATAGCCTTTATCGACCACATTCTTTTTTTCTATCGCCACTACTTAAACTGTTACAGCAGTGTTGGTTTCCTGTCGTGATTTTTTAAATTTCATACGTTAAATACCTGGAAGGAAATAGTAAAATAACATGTGGCGCCATATGAAGAATAGTCAGTACTCAACCAACCCAAAAAAAAATTCTATACGCCGCTGCATAATAGCATGGAACTATATACAAATAGATAGCAGAGGTAGGTGGGTAAATATAAGCACCACTGGCGCATTGATTTAAATTTTAGTTCATGAAAACATGATTACCTTAATTATAATAAAAACTTACTTGGACATGTTTACGTATTCACGATTATCAATAAATACTTAGAAAATTATACGTTTGATGTCAATTCAGATTTTGATAGAAATGCAACGATATTTCACGCCTACTCGCTTCTCAAACGGCATGTTTTCATAGGTACTATTTTTATTTTTGACTTATCTGCGTAGCAGGTGTCTGGAAACTATATATTTTAGATTTATTACTCGAACGATTTAATTTATTACACGGAATCTAAAATGACAAATAATAATTCACGCTGATAATAAACATTCCTGCGGTTTCAGCACTCAGCAATATGAAAGCCATCAACGCACAGATAAGCTACAAACTCACCTTAAAAAATATCAACATGTGTTTGCTATTTCACAACGTTTCTTATAGTAATCTAAATATTTCAATTTTCACAAGCGTTACGGACTACGAATCATAACAACTATGAATTTATTTTTGCCAAAAATAACTTACACCTTTCGTGAAGAGAATAAGGTATTTTGACTAGTTTTCTAATATTCTTGAAAAAATACTAATATTATTGTATTTGTATTTTATTTTTACGTTTTACGAATAAATTTTCGACAACTGTTTAAATAATGTGTATTTTGATGTGCCGCCAAAACGATATGTTTGCGCGGAAGGCGTATGTGACGTCACACAGTTTCGGGTCCCGATGACAGTTGTGTTATCAACCAGTTAGGAATCAGCGATTTTGGAGCGTTTTTAAAATCAGTACCTTTTAATGAAAATCTTACATTTTTGGCAAGTTTTGGTTCACACGTTTTAAACAGTCAGTTTTCCTCTGCTACGTTCATCTTTTGTATCAGTCTGAAGATGCCCTGATAGCAGGGTGTAACCGGTCCAGTCTAAAAGAAACAAGTTATAAACTTTCTAATTGCAATATTATTATGGACTTCCACAACATAGAGAAATATAGGTGTGAACACAGTTACATTCAGCATCCTTATGATTGAAGTCATATTCAGATTTTATTGCATCTCTAGAAATGTACTAATAGACACTTAAATAATTATTTAACTTATTTCTCCGAGAAATCTGTATTTTATTCAGCGTTGATTAAAACTGCACTTTCTAAAGGTTTTAAATAGTTTTTTACGACTTTAGCCATAAATCATATTTATGTAGTATTCTCTGTTCTCCTGGTTATTTATGTAATATTTGCTTAGTAACCATTTCGAATATGGAAGACTGATAAACTCCTTTGTTCCATACCCAGCGTGGACAATTCAGTTTCATTTTAATTATATGGAAGACTACCATTTAGAATTGAAACAACTTGAAATTACTTTTATCTTTGCGTACAGTGACAAAATATAAATAGCCTAGTTCTTCTCAACCTTTTTCTTTCTCATCTCCTCCCCCTTCCCACTACCATTCTGCAAATTGAGTTCCAAAAACATAAGAAAATAAATAAAATAACACATGTTTCTTCTTCCGGTGCTCTCTTCTATCGGTAGTAGACTACAATCAGGGCAATGTTTGTCCTCCAGGCTATCAGAGTCAACTCTTTAGATCTTCTTTCAATACGTCGTCCTTCTGTATTCATTCAACTCGTAAATATGGTGAACATATCTGAGTTCTTGTGTCATCTCTCATTTTCGACCAGATCCATCAAACCATACAATCAGAACAACTAACATCTTGTTCAGATTGGAAAAAATAGATGCATGAAACAGTCAGCAATTTACTAATCAATGCACAATTAAATTCGGATGGAGAAATCGATTGATTGCAATCGAATTCCAATCGCCTTTCAACACCAAACTTATAGTTTTATTTGCTTTTCAATTATGTAACTTAAGTGCATTGCATAGTATCTACCTTAAAGCTTTTTTAGTATTTACTTTATTTCAATTAGATATTACGATTTTATTGTATGGGTACGTTTTAAATCACATATACTAAAACGTTTTTGTTCATGTGATAAGAAACTAATTTTCAGTACTTAAACATCCTAGTAAAAAATATTATTAAATACGTAGCATTACTTGTGTTCATTACACGTTGCCTTTAGTTCATTTCAAACTCCTTTTTCAATATAACTTAGGTTGGGGTGTTTCAAACTATGTCACATTTGACTGACAATCAAATCGACGATGAGCGCCATTTTGAAATGTTGACATTCAACGGTCCTTGTTAAACGCCGAGCCTCGGCCCGTTTCAGCTTTGATCAAATTGTGATCAGGTATCAAACGCAACAGCATGACCGCTTTGGTAGGCGGTTGGTCATAATTTGATCAAAAGTCGAAACGGATCGAAAATCACCGTTCAAAATTTAAGATAAAAAAAATATGACGCTGATTGTCGATGTGATCGTCAGTAAAAATGTGACGGAGTTTGAAACACTTCGGCCTCACTGTTTTTCCTCGTTAACCTCCAACTATTTATCGATTTAAATAGTGGAAAATAGTGAATCACTATTTAGTTTTTCCATAATTAAGTACCTATCCAATTTTTTCCAAGGCTTTTTCTCGACCATTTCTATAGAAAACGGACTAGGGTTTCAAAGGAAATTCACTATTTTAACATAAATAATATAACATTAGCTCTCTCATCATTGGTGTTGTGTGAATATTTCTTTTAATATCATTATTTGTGGAGTTCGCTTCCTTTCAAAAGAAAAGTTCATGGTTTTTTTGTAGTTTTAAATCAATACTGAAAAAACCGACTTTGCACTTTTAGCACTAGGCCACAGAGATAATCACGCAGTAGGTGGGTAAATTCAATTTAAGTTGCATTTTTAAATATGTCGTGACCTTTATTATGAGATTTTTTTACCTACGCCATCTTTGTAGCCGTAAACTCTTAATGAGCGTAACGTTAAATGCTTTAAAAGTAAACACAATCAAGATAACATAAATATACGCGAGTTTATTTATTGTAAAATGAAAAAGACCAGGTTTTCGTTCTCCGGTTGACTTAATCTTGATTATCGGTTACACGGAGAGGCCGAGAGTGCTTTAGCATTGAAACTAGCATAAAAGTTAATACTTATTTGTAAATCAAATCTGTTTTGTTTACAAGCATAATTTACTAAAAATAAGCATTATTTTAAAGAAATACAAATATTCCCAAGTTACGAACAATCTGGCCAAGTCGTAATAAGCGGAAAATGTTGCTTGTGCAATGATGGAGGACTAAGCTAGCAAAGGAATCAAACCCACATTTTAACCTTAACATACTCAAAAAAGTAAATACTTCAATTACAATTTCTTAATTTATTTTCCTCCTTCATCGCGTTTTTTTATTATTTTGTCTATTTCTACTTTTCTACGTTATGTCGATTCATCAATGCATCTTAAATTTGTATCTCTATTAATACTTTCATTGTCAGAGGTTTTAGCTTCGCAAAAGTCGTAACATTTAAAGACGCAATTATTTTTGAAAGCTTCTCAGATATAGCTTAGGATATTTATTCACAATGTACACGCTTCACACCAGTAAAAAACAACTTCTCAAATCTTTTGTACTTCGTTTTCTCGTTTAGCAAAATTCACGAAAAAGTGTTGGGCAATACATGAGTAAATCGAAGATTTAAGCTATAAATCATCAAAAATCTAAAATGCAAAAATTCCATATTTTTTCTAGTGTTTTTGATGCTCTAATTTATAATTTATATTCTCTTAATGCCTTACAATTAACACCTTAATATGTACTTATTTTTTTCGATCCAAGGGTTCATGGTAAGGCATTTATCAAATAAAATTAGCACATAGAAATCGATAGAAATATATATATATATATTAGAGCTGCAGAGTTGTATTTTATGTTGTTTGGTGATACTTTATTACTCTTCGATAAAATCATATTGCGCAACAGTTTTATGTGAATTTCTCCGCTAATATGTAGGGAATAATGTTTAAATTGTAGGAAAATACAGTTATTTCAACAATCGTCTGTATGTATAAAATCTACATCATCTACTCTTGACTAACCCATTCCTTAAGATACTAGTATTTTAATTTACGGTGTTTTTATGTCTTCAGTTAAACAAAATACTCTATCTTTGAGATCCCTAGATATTAAGTTAATTGATATGTTATGATGTTTAAATATTATATTTCGTTTCTGGATTTGAGAAAAGGATTATTGAAAAATCACCAAGCTCTCTGAAGCGTTGACTGCTAAAGGGAGAGACTCAATTCAGCGGACCAATAAACGTCTTATAAAGAGTTGTGATCATGTTATACTTCAATGCGATTAGGTAGTTAATGGGAGATAGTAGATAGAACCACCTGCAGTAGACTTACCATCACCATCGGCTTGGCTCAGTAAGACAAAGCAGTAGGTAAACACTGTTCGGACAGTGGCCACTCTACACTGTACAGTGGACACTTTGTGCACTGTACAGTGAACATTGAGCAGGTACCGTGTACAGTGTTCGCAGGTCCATTCTCTCGAGCGACCCACATCCGAGAACGGCGGAGAACACGAGCGTCTCGCGGGAATTCAAAAGGAGGCTTCCGATTCACGCAAAGGTATCGCCGCCAATTAAAATCGTTTTGAAAGCAATGAATGAAGTCCATTACTGACCACGGATTTCGGCAATTGAATGATTGTGCTACAAAAAATTTAACCGTTTTTTTTATTATATAAGATTACATGTATCACAATAGCATGGTTAACTTTTTACAAGCTAGGAGAACATATTTTATTTGAAAGCGGGTTTTTTAATAAACACCTCGACCGGTTGTAGATTATTTTTCGTCATAACGAAACTGTTGTAATTTTTTTTTCAAGTTTTTGTAGGTAAGGACTGAGTTTTTTCATTTTTTTTCACTAAATTACTATTTTTTCTGAATTCTCTAAAGGGTCATCAATAATAGACACTATTTGGCTTTCTAGTACAAGCAATACTACCAATGATTTATCCATTAATTCTATACGGGTAGTTAGAAAAATGACTGAGGTTTCCAGTGAATAAAATTATTAAACGTAATCTTTTAAATTCTTTGTGAAAAGCATACTAGAATTTTAGGTAAAACGTTCTAAAATGCCTTTTCTGGTTTGAAAACTGCACCTTTTACTGATAATTAAATGTGTTTTTCATAGAATTTTAAGGATTAAGATTGTAAAATTGTATTCACTGGAAACCTTAGACATTTTTTTAACTATTTTTAAAAGAATTTCAGATACATCATTTGTCGGATTTCTTGTATTAGAATGCTAGAAAGTAACGTTTAGTATCATTTTTGAGCGTGATTATATTCCACAATATCAATATTTTTCGTAATTTCCACTAAAACATTTAAAACCAAAATTTACATTCGAGTACTCATAAACGAGAAGAAAACCAATATTGTTTGTCTTTGCCTGCGTCTTTCTGCTTTAATGAACTTTGAATATATTTGTTGACGTTTGTTGGTTTCTGGAAGCCGCTACTTGTGCCTTGCGTCGTGTTGGTTGGACCTCAGACCTGGTGGCGACGAATTTCGAAATGTCGCACTCACTACAAACTAGACCACCCACATTCCGAGCCTAGGGGATTCTTGGCAACAACCAACAAATACTACAGGCCAACAGTTTTTTAAAATATTTTTTAGGGAGTGTCTCTTTTTTAAACCACCCCCCCCCTCCCCACTATTAGTAATGTTGTGGGACTGGCGTAGGCAGAGGTAGAAAAAAATGTTGAAAATTACTCAGATAATCAATTATAAACAGTAAAAACTAATTAAATCATTCACCATTACGAGGCATCAGTTTTTAACAACATTCACAAACAAAAATCGGCTGGAATTGTTTTGCCCATTTCCAACTGCCAAAATAATTATTTAATGTGTAATTCAAGTACTTAAAATAGTCAATAATCAAGTATCTTTTGAAATTTAACAGTAGCCATGTTTTTCGGATTGCGATATTAAAATATGCAATTAATGTCAAACTAACATTGTAATGCAATTTTAACAACTTGAGACCATTGAAAGCGCTTCTACGAATAATTAACACTCAATAATAACTTTTTTCGCAATTGTATCCACTCAAAAGGGCACTCCACGCGATATGACGACTTTAATTTGAAATAAAGTTTTTGCGAGCTGTTAAATTGAAGTACCAATAATTTTGTTAAACCATAAATATTTTCTGGCACTAAATCATCGACTTATGCCTTCCTGGTCCGTTTATCGTGTACTCTCAATATTACTTACTGGTAAAAGCAAAACTATTCATACCCATCTCCAGGGTCGAACTGGCTTCGCGAACTAAACAAATTGCACAAATGTCTTCGTATTTTCGAAAAGTATTAAATACTCTATTTCCATAAGATAAAAAATCCTTCAAACAAATACGATTGTATACAATATAATAAAGTGCACGGTATTGTTTATTTATTTGTAACTCATAAATTAGCTTAAGATTTGCCGGCTAGTATGTTTCTTCCATTCTACATCATGGGTCTCTTCAAGATCTAGGTTCACCTCTTTCTTTCATTCAAAAGACCTAACACCTATCAAGATTACATGAGCCCTTAGGTAAACTTTAGGGCCTTGCGTGTGCAGATAATAGTTTTAAAAGATATGTGCATCGTTATTCATTTTACTTAATCTTTTGAACATCTGCGAACCCAAGTCCATAAGAATAACAATATCTAGTTTTCCCCGTTTGTGATTTGCTTCGTTATTTTTTAACTTGTCTACGCTTTATAACTTTAAATTTTCTTCTTCAATAGATGATTATACCTCCTCAATACTTTTTCTCAAATCATCAAACTGCCACAATTCAAAACCTTTCAAAATGAGTGAAAAATAATATGCCTTCATAAATAGTGATTTCTAGTCTGCCTCTGAATAATTCCTTACAATGATACATTCCTTCTACGAAGATGACGCTCTTTTACGAGAGAGAAAATCAGAAAAATCTTAACAGCCTCACATTAAAACAAGTCAAATAAAATGCCAACCGTCCTTCGCTGGAATATCTTTCACAAAATTCAAATTATTTGCCTTTTTGAATTAGGTTATTTATATTCCCAAAATTAAAGACTAACTGTTTTTGAAATTGAATACAGCTGTTTCAGAGCAAGGAAATCTTCTTTTTCGGTAATTGTTAGAATTCCGTCATAAAGCTCGTGCAAGTGGAAAAGCATTATTGTCCGTTGTTAAAACGCAAGATCTTCAATCACTTCGTGGGCTAGCCAATAAACTCCAATTATTCCTCGAATTATATCATAAAGCAGCTGTGTTAACATTCACTATCTTGCATTATTAAAGCCGCTCACTATTATCTTACTACAAAATGTTAGAACAGTGATTCTCAACAAAATAATACCTTCGTCTGAACCTCCGTGTCAATATTAGGTGCTTTTTTGTAAACCAACCTTCTTAAAAAATCTACCCTTCTAATTCGATACATAGTTTTGATATAATTTAACTGTAAATTCTATTTTCTTTATCTAGGTATGTGGAAAATTACGAGCCTTCGAACACCGTCTTGTTTCTGGTTGAATTTATTTTGATTCTTCTTCGTAAGTCTTTTGGCATCCAGCTTTGGTCATAGGCCTTCCATTGGATTTTTGTATTTCCACTATTTGCTAAGAAATCTAACTAATTTAAAAAAAAGTTCAATTTTGAAAACAACTGCAGACTTGTTTCTCTCTCTCTGTTCGTTAAAAGAATGCAATAGATTGGAGGTCTCTGATAAATCCATCATGGCGGACATCGTGCTAGCAAACTTTCCCGCAAATTGTTTTAATTGCGAAGAAATTTCTGAAAAGCGATGCGCCCTGACATTATTTATCCCAAATCTCTTGTGCACAATTAAAAGTGATATTTTCTCTCATTGTAGCCCGGCTGTATTTATTTTTCGTTTAATTATTTCCGAGTCAAACGAGTTTCAACTAGCAATCGCCCGAAACATAAAACTTTTTTTTCCGATCCCATTAATTTTTTAAAAATAGCTCATTAATTTTTACGTTTTGAAGTGAGAATCTTTTTAATGATATGACTGCCGCCTCTTTAGTGAAAACTTTAATGCTTAAATATTATTTTCTCCGAAAGAGTAAACAATGATGAAGAAATATATGAATACTTTTGTGGAATCAAAAAATCGCAATTCATCTGCAAAGTGGCATGATCAAAATTCCTTTTCCCAAAGGCCTCTCATCACTTGTCAAGATGATTGGTTCGGACAGTAATGAGCACTACATTCTTTATGGTAATGAAAAAAAGTCTTCATTCCTTCGAAGCCTTATTGGTCGGCGACTCCTATTTTATTATCCGTTGCAGCAATTTAGTTTACTTAAAGTCATTTATTTTATTTATTTCTGATGTAAATCAACTCGTCATTGCTACCAAATTTGAATCATTAACATAAAAACATAATTTTTAATAAAACAGTTATACTGTAAAAAATATCGTAAAATCACTTTCTGAACTTTTAAAGTTGCCTATTTTTGGTTTTAAAAATAGGTGTATTTACATAGATAACATACGACTGGGTGATATAGACTCGATAAATGGTGTTGTTTTTTGTTTAATGCGTATCGTGTTACAAAATCAAAGCCATAGATAAAGTGCTATCAATGTGGTTATTGTGGATTATACAGAATCTGGATTTTGGATGATGCTGTTCAAAAAGTAAGTTAAAAATCTGAAACCCTTTTACTCACCGTCGTCTATTTGCTAAGTTAGGGATCTATGTAGGTATCAATATTTCAGATTGTCTAAATGGGATAGTAAAAAATACTGTTATTTTTGCAAAAAAAAATCAATTTTAGCCTTTGCGAATCAAGTAACGTCATATTAAGGGTGCGCATACCATCGATGAGTTTGAAAAAAATGTGTATTGAGGATAGAGGATGTAACGGCACTCAACGTAACAACTCCTCTCACTTAAGAAATTAAACAGTAATAAATAAAGAGAGAGAAAGAAACAATTAAATGCGAAGATCAAAAAGCGTTAATTGCGTCATAAACGCTTTATTAGCTCGTGAAACGACAAGTGCCAACTTAAAAAACACCTCTTTCAGGATTTATTCCTGAAATGCGGTCATTCGGAGGAATGTCCATCAAAGCCAGCCGGTTGGTAATTAATTACAGAGTCGATTTTAACGGTGGCTAATGAACCTCACTCGTTAATTGAATTCAATTCAACTGAGGTTTCAGTTTTAATTATTTGGAAGATAGTAATTCTTTGAAAGGGACATGAGTTGTATGACAACATTTTCCAAGCAATTTCTTGCTAAACATACTTTAAAACAAAGTTAGCTTAGCAACATCACCATCATAGTGATAACTACCTTAATACAAGCTTAATATTGGCTTTTGTACCTACATATTATTTATCTACTTCGTCGTCTCAAAAGGCACTGGTATTTATTATTTCTGTGTTAGTATGTCTATTCCCAGTTGACGTTTCGAACAATCGGTGTCAATAATCAGAGGAAGATGAAGAACGTTAGTTTGTGTTCAGAGGGATCGGCAATTAATGCAAAAGCCGAAACCAAATCCAACCACCAATAAATATTAAAACTGAAATAAATATTAAAGACACTCAATTGAAGGTTCCAAGCAACCCTGCCATTCAGTATAAGTATCCACCGTATGTGTAAAAGAGACAATATCTTGTGTACATATTTTTCACATTGAACAAATTACGTTTGTATCTTTATTACATTTATAGACTAGTTTTAATTTATGACATTATAAACATGACATTATTTAAGTCATGTGATTTTATACTCTAAGCAACTTGTTCCTAAGTGTATGAAACTATAATATTATTTAATTTTGTGAAATTGACATTACATTTAAGTCTAGCTAAGTTAAATTTAAAGTGTTTTAAGGCACCTGCTGTGATTTTTGCTTATGTTCTTCCCTTATGCATATTTATAAATTGAATAAAGTGCCTTGGTAATTAAATTTATGGCTTGCAAGTTTAATTTCACGTATGTTAAAGCACCGTCAATATTCGCTTTTTTTTACTTGTGTATGATTTTAATGCATAAGCCAGTATAAATCTGCTTGAATTTCATGTAACACTAAATGAAAAATGTGTAATTGTGGTATTGATAATGCATTAGGTATTCAATTACACAAACATTCTTGAAATGTTGATTTTATGGATTTTACTGTTTTTTTTTTGCTGACCTTTTAAACGCCTGTCAAACCACGAACCGATTAACTTAAGTCACTGATTGAGTCATGCATTCATACTGTTATTGTTCTTGGATTAATTATTGAATTTACTTTTGTATTTATTGTACAGGCACCTGATTTATGTCACAAGAACAGTTTGCTAAGTGTTTCAGATCATTTAAAAATTAAATTTACATCACAATAGCCCACACTCTGTTGACCGAGAAAATTAAAACACATATAATTCACAAGTGTCTTGCAACTTTGAGAAAATCATATTCTCATAAATCTCCTGAAATTAAAATAAGGTTTCTTGCATCCTACCGAAAAAGAACAATCAAATAATATGAGATTACAGTTAATAATAAGCTCCCATTAAAAATGGACACTCAAATGATTTCGTATTACTTACTAAACACTTTGTAATAAAAATCGAAATTGTGTGCAAAACACATTTCCTAAGTTTCTTTACGAAAGTGATTCGTTTGCCTTAAAAATACTGATTCTTTCTCAGTGAATTTGGTAAAAAGTGTTTTTTTTTTATTTCAAACATAAATTCATTAGTTTCCGAGTCCAATAAACAGACAAGAGAGCATGAGTTTGAGTAATATCGGTGTACAATAAATTGCCACAATCTTAGGTCTATAATCCACGCCTCAACGCGTATTGTAACATTAAAATATAATTGTATGCAGTGTAATGCTCTCTTGCCATCGCATAACGCAGAGTTATTTTTACGATAAATACCATTTAAGTTTATATATACTCTTATACATATTTTAAATACAAGCTTAGATGTAGTACGCCTTAATTAAGTTTATTTTATAGTGCCAACTTATATTATGGGCTCATGACGTACCATTATTTACAACACTAAGGTAATTACGAATATTCCAACCATCGAATTTATTTTTCCATCAATTGGGTACTGTTTATATGTAATTTTGCAAAAATGTAAATTGCTTTTAAAGTGACAAAATTATCTATTTAAATTATTGTATTATTAACACTCGTGTAATTATGTTTTTAATTTATTTATTTCGTTTTTTTTATTAACCCTTTTTTACTCTCACACAATATACTTTATGAACATTTTATAATTTATGATAATTTTTTTTGTACAGTTTTTTTTTTATAAACGTTGATATTGATCGATATTTTTAAGATATTGTGTTGATTTTTTTATAATCTTTTTTTGTGTTTTTAATAAGTAGTTTTGTTACCGTATTTAAAAGTTTCTAACATTCATTTGTGACAGACGAACATTGTGTAAATTATAATATTGCTAAAGCTGTAAAAAGTATTAGTTTCACCGTTCGATCAAATTGCTGAAATCCAACGAGCATTAATTTAAAAGTTCAAAACTTTTGCAAAGTTCCATGGTTTCGTTACCATTCTTTGAACATTGTACATTGGTACCCCTCAGAAAGAAGTACTTGCTAGTTACTATTAATCAACCAATTGCGTATTCGTTCTTACTCGAAGTTACCATATTTATTATACGTCGTATTTATTTTTGAGTTACGAATACCAATACCAACATCATTCAACGGGAATATTACAAATACAGATCAATTCTCGACCGTTATTTTGTCTAATACTTCTGTTGGGCAAATCGAATATTTCGAGTGAGAAGACATCGACCTTAATTACCATATCTACTAGATAACTATGTACAAAAAATGTAACAAACTATATTCTTTTTGAATAAAGCTCATTTATTTGTGAAATGTCGTTTTTTAAAATGTCGTTTGTAAAATGTTGTTTGATGTCTAAATTATAAGTCATTATTTAAACTAGTTCAACTGGTTCGGAATTGAACTTTCATGCTTGCCCAGACCGTCTGATTTACGAGTATTCTAATTGCCTTATTAAATTATCTGATATTAAAAATAATATACTCAAATTACAAAGGCACGCCTGTTTTTTGTTAATACTCAAAGATATTATTTTAATATTTTCTATATTGTGACAAATACTCATTTTTAAAGCTTATTTTTGATTGTATTTTCTAAAAGTATTATAAATTCAGTTGATACTTATTTTGGTCGAATTTTAGAAATCACAAGATGGTATATTATTATAAATGAACAATAATTTAATCCGGTTTACTGTTTACTATTAAACAACAGAATGAGAAATTAAAATGATTAGTTTTCTAAAGATAACCATTCAAAATTATTTCCAAGGATGGTAATTTAAAAAAAGGGTTTTTCATATTTATTCAAGGTACCTACAAAAGGTAGTGTTTTTGAAGCAAAATTTGACATTCCGTAGCGAGGCTGTGATTGTTGAAAGTGAACAATTATGTATGTAATGTTGTCTTATATACGTCTTAAGTACGTAACTTCTTACGGAATTATGATAAATAATAAAGGATAGCCAACACTGCCATAGTTTTATCGTCAAACTATTAAAATAATGACTGTTCTTATTATCTTTGCAAATTTTACTAATTCATTCACGAAAATTTGTAAGGACAATGTATATTAAAATAATGTTACCCATTTAAAAAACAGCTTCATCGTTTTACTATTTATTTTCTTGATAATTTTAGATTACTGTATTTTTAAACAACTTTTCAATTCCGTTGTAACATTTGTTTGTATTTGACATTGTTCGCCTAGTTATCGATTTATTTTAATCGAGTAATCATTTGAGGCGGATAAATATTTAAAATTTTTAATGATAATCGGGTATAGTTTGATACCTTACAATTGGTTATAAATATTGGGCACAATTGACTATTACTGTAAAACAATTTTCCTGTAATGTTAGTTTAACTTTTAACTCTAAAGTTTAAAATATCATGGCTCATTTCTGATACTCAATAAACTAGATTTTCCTAATATTTAATCTTCAAAGTCTTTCTTTTCCATCAATTTTACGGCATCAATACACGCCAATTTTTTTAAGTTGGCGTAAATTTAAAAAAAAAATCTTTATATTTTGAAAATAAATCACTTGAACTTTATGTACGTACATTTTATTAATAACAATGTGTCAACCGGTATTGGCCGAACGATGTCTGTAGTAGGGACCCTGACGCGTGTCTACTAACGTGTTTACAAATTACATTGATGTACACAAAAGTTACAACTTTTCATTTGAAAATTATTTTTAACATTGTCTACGTGCTAATACAGAAATGAAAATAAAAACTTTTTTTTTTTCACTTTCTTAATACTTTTCAATACAGCCCATGTATCAGCATTTATTTTATGTTTCACCAGTATTAAAATTTTACATTTACACTGCTAACTAATATAATATTGTGAAAACATTTATTTTCCTGTTTAAATGTGTAACGCTGAATTGAAAAAAATGTTTCTGTGCTGAGTTTTCAATGGAGGACAAAAATCAAAATGAGTAATGTTTAGTATGCAGACTGTCGGACAAATAATAAATAAATTCCCATTATATGGGTGCAATTTCGATTCGGTATCTAAACTGTAAATTGCATTACAGATAACTTTCGAATCTAGTAATTTAATTCAATAATTAACCCGTACTTTATAGATTTACATCTCCGGAGCTCAGCTAGCAAGCTTCAAAGAGATTTTACCGGTGAGGCTTTCGATTAACTTGGAAGTGATAGTTCATTGGCTCATTATGTTAATTAATGGTATTTACAAAAGATTAACGTAATCCGCAGCGTTTTGCTGGAAAATAACAGTTGTTTATAATTTTGAACGTTTGTTATCACACAATTCATTACAATTTTTATTTTATTTAAATCTTAATTAATAATTTGCTACATTTGAAATCTCAGTTTTTCATGAAAAGAAGGCGAAGATTTAAATGAAGCTCTGACGAAGTAATTACACTCTGCCCTTTGTCTTTGCTAAGAATCGTATCATATTATCCTTCACTCCATAAAAGTCCTGTTAAATGAATATTTAGTTTCATTTATTTTCCTTTCAAGAGATGTCGGTAACCAATGAGCGATTTTGCGACTTAACTCAAAACTCTTTTGTTGCATCATGTAATATTGTAATTTATGCAGTGTTATATATTTTTTTAATTTTGGTGTATTTAAAAAAAGCCCAGTTATTAATTAAATCAGCAACGAAACTGCCTTAAAAATATAAAGAAAGAATTTAATATATAAATATGTTTTACTTACGATTAAGAAATGAACCCTTTTAAGAAATCTACATTTGACCAATTAGGGTGTATAAGACTTGACAGGGCACACGAGCCCAGATATTAACGAATTTATCAGCAACGAACCTGCCTTAGAAATAATTATAAACTATAAATAATTTCCTTTGTAAGTGCGTACAAGTGTGAACTTTTCAAAATTCAACAATTCCATAGTTGTATATTTTCTTCTCGTATAGAATTTTGTGTGCTTCTTGTGAGATTATTAAATATTATTATTTATTTTAATTCAGGGTGAAGTTGTGAAAACCAATGCTGAGATGCAAATGTATGAAAATCTAACTAAATTTCCAACATTAAAAAACTAAAATTTATAAATTAGGGCTCTAATTATATGTAGATCTCAATTATCGAAGTAAATATAAAGGATGTGTTATTTTTTGAGTTTTCAAAATGATGTTTTTGTATAAAAGATATTTAATAATAATAGTTGTATGATGTATGTGCATATTTATACTATTTCTTTTATTGTTTTTTTCTACTTACTTTTGTAACTTTTTTTACAAATAATTAAATTTTTCATATATCAAAATACAATGCTGTTTCATTTAATGTTAACCTTTAACCGCTCATACTTTATAAACCGGAGTGCCTGTGGAAGGAGATCAAGGTCTGGTCAAATAATATTGGAGAATGTCTTAGTTGAAAGAATTATTTAACCCTTAAAATGCCAAGAACCGATTAATCGTTGCTTGTGGTACTGGTGAGAAATTCCAACAACGACGTTGTGTGAGACATTTTTTGAAAAGAAATTATATGTTTATTTTGAATACTCAGCTGTTATATTCTTGCAGGTAATTTGAACATTTTATAAATACTTAGTAAACATACCATAATACTTTTTTTATCACAATAATTTCAACTGCCCGGAACCAGTGGAACTTCCGGCTTTTCCATCTGGAAAATGCTGTGAGGCTTAAAAAAGTGAGGCAAAGGAAGAGAGGGAATAGAGAAACGCTAAGCGATAACAATCGTATAAGGTAATGTACTGATCCATAACTCGAATTTGATTCAATATATGTGTTCAATAAAAGGTTTTATTTTGATCAGAAGGCAAAAATCTAATTTTATGAAACCAAAAAACCCCCCAAACTGATAAAACCATTCTTCGAAGCAAGTACCTACATGCTCGATGTCTATTAGGAAATTGGACACAACGACACCTTGCCTACGTACGAGTCACGAATATCTTGAACAGATCTGAAGTCCGTAATCTGCTCTTCAATCTTATAATCACGATTGCTGTTGACAGCAAAAAACTACACTCAAGCGTAATGCAATGCAGAAATCATGAGACACCGATCTATGTTCTTAGATGCTTGCTGTCTAACGATATGTCTACTACCTACAGAGAAACATTGCTGTCTAACTGTCTTCCTAAGGATATTTAACATAGATTGAAATATCTTCAGATAGGAAAGTAATTCAGAAAAAGGTGAATAGAAGCAGGTTGAAGATACATATTTGTATTACGAGAATTTTAAAGGTGGCCGGTATTACCATATCAATCTTTTACCTCAAGTGGGACTATGTTGGGCACTTCACGCGACTAAAGTTGTGTTGGAATGCAAACTTCATCGAATGACTTCCTTGCTAGGGAATAGAGACAGAGGTTTTTTACAGCTGATATAACTGCCGTTTTCAGATGGGTGACAGCCGCCAAGAACCGTTAAAATAGGAGACATTTCAGGTAAGTCTATTTCCTATGCAGGAGGCTAGAAGGTTAACAAAGGAGCGGCCTATTCTAATGACAGCTAGCATTAGACCGAACCTGATCATAGACTCAATTTTCAACAAAATTATTGTTTTTTCTACTTTTTATAGACCAACTTATAGTCCACATTGGAGAGCTGATACCAACCTTATCTTATGTCAGTATGGCATGGAACTGGCCAAAGAAGGACGAATGTAGACTGAATACCTTGGAAATGAGATCCCTGAGACTCGTGTATGGTAAGACCATGTATGAGAAAAGAGCGTCAGGAGAATATATGACGCAAAAAGGAATGAAAAAGAAGTAGGTAGTCGGGGACGCCCGAGAAAGACATGAAGGTAACGTCAAGTTTTGTTACAACAAATAGAGTGTTTGGCGGTTCATTTTTTTATTTTTATATGAATACCGCACAAGAGTCTCAACTGCTCCCGACCGTCTAGAGCCAGTGAGACTATGGCATCCCCTAAATAGGGTATGTTGTGAGGCTGAAGTTAGTTGGGAGCGGAAGGAGATTGGGAAGAGGAAGGTTGGGAAGTACCTGGCTATTCAGATCTGGTCACCAAACACGGCTAAAGCCATTTCAAGCAACGTTTCGATTCTGAATGGTGATCATTCACCAGGGCGATACTTAGAGTATTTACCACTCTGGAACATGCCGAAAATATACTTTTTCATTATTTTATATGAATTAAATGTGTTACGACACATATAAATTAATTAAAAGTTATTGGCGCACGCCGGGTTCGAACCCTCGACCTTTGGATTCGTAGTCGAGCGTCTTACCACTCGACCACGGAGGCCGTCATACTTTCTACCCACCCTTCTGGAAAATAGCGTGGTAGTTTTTTGTTTTTGTTTTAAGAAAGACAAACATTCCCAGGTTACGAATAACCTGACCATATTTGAAAAACTCCTACTACCAACATAATAAGCGGAAAATGCTGCTTGTGAAATCACGGAGAACTTAGTTAGCAGAGGAATTGAGCCCACGACGCCCAGGGGAGAATCCGAAAAGTTTTTCCACTCAGCTACTAACCGGTCGTTATTTTATTTAGTAAGTAAGAGTTCAATCCGCTTTTGTTCAATACCGATTTCGCACGTCACAACATTAATACCAATTTTGCAAAGAAATTGTAATTTTCAAGTCACGTTTCCAAGTCAGTTAAATTTAATATCGGTAGGTAGGTACCTACTCACGATACCAAAGTAGGTTCCCAATCGTCCTTGCACGGAGACCCAATACTCGTGGAGTTACAAAATGATGCCTATTCGATATTCAAATAATATCTCATTCGATAATCGAACGTGCTCTGTAAAACGAAACCGGTAAATACAAAACACGACAAGAGATAATACAGCTTGACACACTTAACTTTGCTGTCGGTGGCGTCACTGGTGTGTACATTTTATGGTTGCGAAAAATCTATGGATCTAAAACTCCGTCCGTTTGTTATTTCCCTGTTGGCCGCCTGCAAAGTTAAGTATGTCACGCTATATTTTGAGGGTTTTTTCAACAAAAGTCATAAATGAATGTCTGGAACTAAAAACTTCTCTTTTTATTTCTTATCTGAAGAAGGTTAAGTTTAACCGAAACCGGTCGAATTGTTGCATGTGTATAAATAAAGTGGCTTAAAACTAAAATATGTTTTATTTAAATTAAAAACTTATCTATCCAGTCAAGGGGCGTCACCATTGTAGATATTGTGGAAACAAAAAAATTTATAATACTTTGTTTAAATGGTTCGTCGGTTAGTTCCTGCTTTGGCCGCCTGCACAGATAAGCTTGTAATCCTGTCTTGATTGAGTTATTGTCGTCATAATCAGAGCGTATGAGTATATATATTATGTGTCGTAACTAGAGTTTATGAGAGCAACACATTCTTAGGATTGTGTGTATTGGTGCATATATTTACACTTCTGACAGCGGTGTCCTTGAGAAAAGTCATTGAGAAACAGCCTTTTGTTTCATTTACGTCTACTTATTGATTAGTAAAAAAGGGACTTCTATTTATTTATTAGTTCGAAAAAACAAACACAACCGAAATATTTATTTTTTTTATTTAGTGGAATTTTCTTTTCTGGTGTGAAAAATAAGACCTTGCTTTATGCAAGCAATGCACATGCTGAGTACTGTTTTCGACTCAATATTTTTTTCATTTAGTTTTTTTTTGTCAACGCTCTTAGCTTTTTTGGTACCCGGAGCGCAGAAGTCAACAGAGATTGCGGGGAGAATAACGCCGAATAAAATCAGCACTAAAAATTACAAATAAAATTAGCCTTTTCACCCGGAGCGCAGAAGTGAACAGAGTAAAATGTGTACAGAATAACGCTTGAATGAAAGAAAAACCCCAGCACTCAAATAATATTACAAATAAAATTTGCCTTTTCGGTACCCGGAGCGCAGAAAAAGCAAAGTTAAATGCGGGTAGGATAACGAGTGAAATTGAAATAAAATCAATACTGAAAATTACAAAATAAAAATTTCTCTGTCGACTTCTGCGCTCCGGATACCGAGGCAGTGATAAATTGGAATTGTCCTCAATATTTCTAAAATACATGAATAACCCCACTAAAATTACAAATAAAATTAGCCTTTTTGCTACCCGGAGCGCAGAAGTCAACAGAGTAAAATGCAGCGAGAATAACGACTGAAATTGAAATAAAATCAGTACTGAAAATTATTAATAAAAATTACTCTGCCGACTTCTGGCCTCCGGATACTGTGGCAGTGTAAATAAATTGGGATTGTCATTGCTCGATTGTATCAATCGAGATTCCTATTTTACTTTGAACAAAATACCAGGATCGCAGAAATATGCTTGGGTAAAACTGACTCGTTTAGTATTATTATCATTATGTATTTATTGCTTATGCATTTATCACATTTTCATGAAACTATGAGGTATGCAAAATCATGAGGTAGGTAGGTACCTACTGCAACAAGCAAAAATGATTATGTATTTGATACCCACGACAACATTTGTTATCAATTTCATAACATTTTGTTATTTTATCTGCGCACCTGTTACGAGTAAGATATTACGAAGAAATAACTCTTTTTCTTTTTAAGAAAGACATGTAAGTTTTAAAATAAGTTTGTACTTATATTTTAAGCAGAAACGTAGTCTTAATTGGATGCATTTAATAAAATTAAAATTATCACGTTTTTCCCATCTGCTCCCAACCGTCTAGAGCCAGTAGAACTATGGCATCCTCAATTGGGGTATATTATGAGGCTGAAGGTAGTGGGGAGGGGACGGAGATAAGGAAGAGGAAGATTGGGAAGTACCTGGCTATTCATATCTGGTCACAAACGGCTAAAGCCTTTTAAATCAAACAACGTTTCGAATTCTGAACGTGCCACAAATATACTTTATACTATTTTATATGAATTAAATGTGTTATATGACACATTTTAATTCAATAAAAGTAATTTGAGTACGCCAGGTTTGAACCCGCGATCTTTAGATTCGTAGTCGAGCGTCTTACCACTCGACCACGGAGGCCGTCTAATTAATGACTAATTGTTAAAGTTCATCGGAAACGAACTTCAAAGAATGACAAAGTCTGCGAATTGATGAAGTTTGGGGGTAGGCCTTCATCCAGCAGAGGATAGACAGCAGCTTATAATAATGATAGTTGTTATATTTTATTAAGTTCTGTTACTTGACTCATGAAATCAAAGCAACCCGTTTGCGGTTTGTAGTAATGGACTTATAAAGTTTCGATTATTAAAGTAGTAATTAATTAGACTAACTAACCATCGCGCCGTTTCCCCGCAGGGTTAGGCAGAGAGTACGGACCGCCATCCAACTCTGTCTTGGCACACACTCCTTGCTTCACTCACATTCAACTCCCAAAATAACTATTCAAATCAATAATTTTTAACTGATACGTATTTACCTACCTACGACATAAATCCATAAAGATACTAGCCAGCCCTGATAAGTGAGGGCACCAGAAGAAGAATATTTGATGTTTAAAATATCTAGTTATCGGATATGTCGATTTTGCACATCACTAGCTTTGAGTAGGTACCTGACAAAGGTATCTAATAGTTACTAATATATCTTCGAGTAAGAACTATTGTGTTGTATCTATGCGAAGTTATTGAATGTTGACCTTTTCGCGGGCTCGTAACAATGGCGGCCACACCTCGCTTTGCCATTGGTCGAGCTGTCGGGGGACCTACCCGCGTGACCTCAGACAGATAACATTATTACATTACATTGCTTCAGTTGTTTATTAGGCTAAGGTATTTAGGAATTCCCAAGCTGTAAACTGCGTGTTTTCGTTTATTAATACTGTATGTTGGTTTAATATTTTTCTTCGTGTTTCTCTGACTGAAAAACATGCAACGGTACCCGCTTACAATATTATAGTTTAAAATATTTTTTACAGATTGACACAATGTCGGATATAAGGGGAGCCAAATGGAGTTAGGCACACCTAATGGCACATCTGGGAGAGGGGAAATGGACCTTGCACTTTACCAAACCTGTACATATATATATATATATATATATATATATATTTATATATTATACCCTACAGGAGGGTAAAAAAAACCTGACGGTCATGTTGTTACGCTTGTCAGCTGAACAGGTCTAGAATCTATGTTTAACTGGGATCATTAAAATGTTTACAAAACAAAAGGGGGTAATCGTTGAATTGTGAAAATATTAAAATCAAATGTCACGAAAATTAAGAATTGCCTACCCTTTAAGATGTTTTTAAATATATTTTTTATGTTGACTATCAGCTGATAAAGGTGTTCTCGCCGTTTTTCACGGGTACGAACTAATAATGTTTAATTAATGGTAACACCAGCTGTATGATTTATTTCAGATCGAATGAAAACATTTTGAGAAACAATAAAAACAAGTCGTAATCAGCACAAAATAATGTCCAACACTGCCTGCTTGGTATTATTCTGTACACTGTCTTCTACAATAATAATTATTAGCACTGGTATTGTAGATTCTAATGGGATTATTTCGCAATCTTTCTCAAATCGTGCCACAAAGGCCGCGCGTTTTAGGTAGGTACCATTCTTGTGCACGCGTTCGAGATGAAAACTGCGGCGTGATCTCGAACTAAATCTGCGCGGTAGGCATAAACTAGATATGGCACAATGTTATCTGTGTATTGTAGCGAAATTGAAGTGGGTACCGTAATCTATGTTTTTTTTAGATATAGGTCGCGATATATAGAACTGTGTGTATTGGTGCATATGTATACACTTCCGACAGTATGTCCTTGCGAAACAGCCTTTTGTTTCGCTTACGCCTAATTGTTGTTTTTAACGAAAAAGAGTGTATACGTCATTCTAATGTGAATATTTTATTTTTTTTTACAGTTTTTAGAAATGTGTACAGGGTATATTGTTACTCTAAGGTACAGGGTGTTCTATTTATTATATTAAAAATGATCATTTTATCAATTTTACTGGAATTTTCTTTTTTGAAATCAATGCTTTATGCAAGCAATGCATCTGTGTGAGTACTATGCTTGTGTCAACTCACGCTGTGATACCTACACAGATCTAAGTCTGCAGGGGGTAAAAAATATTGATATATTCGTTCCTATACTGGCCTGCTCCATACTCTAGGAGAGGGAGCCCAAGTGTGCGAGGGTAGAGATGTAGAGAGTAGAGTGCACGCCTCAAAATTTTTCGTTCTTCAAGTTGCCACTACTGCGTTCCGCCCCGTGTCTTTTTTCGTGCTCGAATTAAAAGATCGCTACCGTGGAAGGGTGTAGTTGTAGCATTTATGCTTTCTCGCGCAGGGAAAAGTTCACCAAGTGTCTCAGGGGTACTGGTGCCTCTTAAAAGGACAATTCATTGGAGTCTAGCCGCCTCTTAGAAATCTACAAAACCCAACACTTTTTGTTTGAATATATATATGGCGCTGGGTATACGAACAGGCGTTATGGCAGGTGAGCACTGTACTTTGTAGGTAGATATATGGCTTGACAAATACGGCGCCTCAGCAAAGCTTCGCCCAGGAGGCCTGCATAAAACCTGATAGCGAAATAGTGCATTAAGCCACTATCTTGTAGAACACACAGATTTTGAATCAGCCTAATGTCTTACCGCCGACAGCTTCATTTTATCCTCTTCCTTTTTTTCATAAATGACACCATATATCAAGAAAGAGAGGTTTCAACGGAGCTTTAACTAGTTGTTACCTGTGAAAAATCACAGGGTGTAAATTGACTTGCCAAGAAAATATTAGCTGCTTTGATACACTCAATGCCTGTTAAAATACATTATAGGTAGGTCTGATACTCACAAAGAAAATTATTCATAGTTAATGCTTTTGAAGCAGGGAACATATTATTGTGTATAAAATAAGAAATGAAAAAGAAGAATGCTTTTAATAAAATGGTATTTTAATTTCGTAATCACTTAGAGAGAGATAATAAAAATCATTTTAAGTATAAATTAAAAAACAGTTCTAATCATTTGAGACATAAAATTTGTGACATTTTGGTATAGTTTTTCCTTTGATAACAGTATAAATTTAGCACCTAATAAATAAATAAAAAGGTTATTTGCGATACTGTTCGCATCATTTTTTAAAAGAAAATTCTGAAGTTGAAGTAAAAAAAGATTACACAATTATATTACCAAGTACATAATTATATTGCTTTCAATGCTGTGTTTTATATTTTGTACAATATTGTTCATATTATACAACAAAAGGCTTTCAAATAAATGCATTTCCAAATACTAAAAATATTGATACCAAAAATTTCAGTAAAAAAGGTAAAAAATAATAACTCCAGAATAAAAAAACTTTTACATGGTTTCATTATCAATTTCACGTGACTTTTTTTTGAAGCAATGTGTTCTTTTGAAATTTATACCAAAGCAATAGCAACTTTACAAAATATGGATAATTATGATATTCTCTTAATAGATCAATATTTTACATTGCATACTGATTACATACAAAACTGTTTTTATTTTTCATCCAAAATAAACTTTGTGAAAACATTCATTTTTGCTGAGTCATCATCGGACTAAACAATTACAAAAACAGAATCATCGATCATTATACAAATGGGAACCAACATAAATTAATACACAAGACAATATATCTAATTCAATACAAAATATCATCATACTGAGTAAATTATTACTATTATTTTGTATTCAATAAAAAATCATAAATACACGAAAAAAGGGATATATTTTATATAAAAAATGTTATTTACTTAATCTAACTTGCAGCAAGTCTTATACACTAGGATTACAAATGAATAGAAATCATTCAAGTCAGTGGTAAATATGTATTTATGTTTACAGAAAAAAAATTGTATAAAAAATTTCCTAACTAAAAATAACTTTATTTAGCGAATACGATATAGGTTGTTTTTATTAATCTTTAATCAGACGGTAATATCAAAGGAGTCTTTTGGAAAAAAGTTTAGACAGGCATCGTTCAAATACTAAAAAAGTCAGTACAAATGCTATTCCATGTTTTCTTTATTCAAACACAATATTTATAATAAGCTAATATAAATGATTTATGATTTTTATTGTATTTATTGCGACTGCGGGTTGATAGAAGCTCACTGAGGGAGCTAGTGGGGCTATTAACAGGACACTGCCACCTCGAGAGACATGTGCGACTGTTGGAAGTGAAAAACACTGATAGCGGTAGGAAATGATAAGAGGATTAAGAAACACTGATTCATCTATGGTGCCGATATCCCGCCTCGATGTGAAAAAGGATCGAAGATAGCTGGAAAGCCATGATGTGGAACCAGGAGATACTTAATGACAACCCTGGCCAAAAGGATTGGGCTACTGTCAAGGGAACAATGTGCAACACGGGAGATTACACAATGGACCTAGGGCCTGAGTGTAAACGGGAGCTATGCAAATGTTACCAATCAATAATAACCATCATTGCAGAAAAGCGTTTTTTGGTTTGGACATGTAGAGCACACAAATTAAAAAAGGAGTTTAAGGAGAATATATGACACTAAAGTGAATAGTAGGAGTCCGGGACCCCCGAGGAAGAGATGACACGATCAAGTGAATCAAATACTTGAGTCGGGTCATGTCAAGTGTCAGAATAACAGAAGAGTATGTTCAAGGCAATGTGTGAATGTAAATAAAGCGAGGAATGTGTAGCGGTCCATCCGCTCTGCCTACCCCTGTGGAGAAACGTCTAGATGGTTAGTTAGTTACATAATATAGGAAAAATAAACAGGTATATTCAATTGGCTTATTGTAAATGTCGGTACATTTACGTTACATAAGAGCAGAAAAAAACAGGAATTAGCATTGGCAGACTACCGTCATAAGAATTTACCGCACATCAAATAAATTTAAAACAGCTTAGAATTTGAGAAATGCCGCATACCAATGAATCAGAAGCATTATTCAACATGTCATGGAAAATATACCAATAGCTTTATGAAAATAATTATTATTTTTACCTTATAAGGTTGATTTTTCAGCAACGTGGACCGACCATCAGACCACCAGCACGGACCGTCTGTACGCGGATGATCCGCACTCCTACCGTTTTAGCATCACACTGAGAAACCTGAGGTACAGTCCAGTCGTTACATGAACCTGAACATTTCCTCACACGAATTTCCCATATCAATATTACGAATATTGACTGCGACTGCACGTCTAACCACGGCACTGTGCAACGCTCACTGCTTGTAAAAGAACTTGGTCACGCGGACATCGATGATTCACTTTGCGTCTGCGCTGACGGTCTACGTGACTCTAAAATAGGCCTAATTATTATTTTTTTCGTATTCTTTGGTATATTTTCATGGGCACTTAATTGACTTCAAAACCTCTGATTAATAATAGAATAATTATTGATAATAAACAATATAAAAAAGATAGTATACTTATTTATGATTATTTTACATCTTGTTTTTCCAAGTTTAATGTACAAATGAGAAAATAAATTGCAGACATAAGTAGTGAAGAGATTTTATTTTTACTTTTAAAAATCAACTGATGAATCACCAAATTCTGAACTATTACAAGGGATGAATTTTAAATGGTGAGATTGTTTATTTTCATTTGATGTGAAATGTTAAATTTCAACATTGAAATGTTCAAAATATTTGGTTCACCAGCTCGTTGATTTATCATGAAAAAGCAATGTTCTAAAAGTATTTTTCTTCATTTTATTATAAAGGCAAACATGAATTTGACACTACAGCATAACTCTTATGTGAGTCATGTATCATCATAAGTGTTACTCTAATATTAATAGTACAGACCTTTTTACTGAACATAGCTTGTTCTGAAAAGGGAGGAAGCCAGTATCCGTTATGGGAATGCCCCTCGAACCCTTTTGACTGCTAGCCTAGCCTCCTACCCTCCAGGCTATCAATCAAAATCCACCTTACATAAAGCACCCATCTGTGTACCGAAGAGTATTTTCTAGTTAATTTTGACCCAAAAGTTGTTATACTCAACTGTGTTCATATGTTTAAGTGATTTATTCCTACCTCTATAAGAAAATGAAGAAGAAACAAAGAACGAGACATATTTTCAAAGCAGTAGCTCCCAGGGGAACGAATCGCATCTAGCATTTGGACTAGATAAAAAAGACTGGCAGTCATGGGGTCTCCACGCTGCCCCTCTAACACCAATTAAACAATAATAATAATAATCATTATTACAATAAAAGCTTTTTATTAATATTAAATATCTATATTACTTTATATAATATATTCTTTAAATTTATTTACAAAATTGTTCATATTTCACCGTCGTTCATGTACAGCTAAGTCAATTCACATCTGTGAGACATGGTTACTTCCCGGGAAAAGGTCGGCACCCAAGCAATATAAAGCGGGACATACACGCCATCTCCCCCGAGCACACACTAAATGTCCGTACTTACTAATTACGCAGTACAAAATATCTTTAAAAAATTGTTACATTATTTAAACCTAATATAAATGCAGGGGCAATAATTTTAAATGATGTAAACACACTTCACTTTTTTGCCTAGATTTTATCGTTTCAAACTAATGAGATCTCAAACTCATAAAAGAGACAACTGATGCCTGAATCATTTGACACGTTATTCCCTTGTATCGAAATGACAAAATCTAGTTTCTCCTGACTATGAAATAATACCATAATTCACATAATTACTTGCCTAGATTTTATCATTTCAGACTAATGAAATATAAGACAACTGATTCATGAATCATATTAAAATGTTATTCCTTTGTATCTAAACAATAAAATCTAGTTATCATAACTACAAGAAATTGTTAAAAATGAAGTTTGAAAATGTTTTTAAATGAAGGTAATGAAAATGAAATGAATGTTGTGTGGAACACAAAGAAGTGGAAATTTAAAGTATATAATTCAAGTGAAAACGTACAGATAAGCTAGCTAGATAATTAGTTAATAATACCCAGAATAATGTCTCGTTTCTATATTCATACTGATTGCTTTGATTCGAGTACCAGTTTGTAAGTTGCACCATATCAATTTGTTTTCATCTTATTCAAAATGCAGCTTTTCACCAGTGCACCATTTGCATCAAAACATTAAAAAAAACGCTTTCTTTCGTACATAATAATAAAAGGCTAATCAATGTGAAAAACATATAAATAATGCAAACGCTGCAATGCATGAAGAGCTACACGTGCAAATGACGATGATTTTGATTATTTCATACGTCAATTTTGAAAATATCAAAAAAAATACATTAAAAAATTGCTAAAAAGCATTTTTGTACAAATTTTCATCAGCTTATGGCAAAATCTACAATTCTTTAATACTTTTTGGCACATTGCAGACGTAATTTTAGCGTGTTTTTCCAAATAACATAGTTATATTTACAATATTTAAACAAAATAATAATACACTATAAAAGTTAACATGGCAGCAAGAAGAAAATTCATTCCTTTAGAGAAGAAAGTTTTTAAAAAATTGACGATCTACTATTGTACGATTTTACATTTGATATTTTCAATTTCGACGCACAAAATGATCAAAAGCCTAAACTTGGACCGACTACCTAACGCTATAAATGCGCCTACGTTACGTTTTGTCAACCTTACTAAGTGTCGTAGAAAAATGCCTACAATTACAGTAATATTTTTACACCTAACAATACCTAAAGTATAATACGCCTATAAAAACTGTAAAATCGTGGGCACTCTCTTTATACTTGGGTTCATCAATAAGGATTGGTTACGTTACTTACTAATATAATAATTGGAAATTAAATGCATAATTGTTATAATCTTGCCTTCTAGACTTCTGTTCAAATTGCATTGGTAAAAATAAATGATTTGTAATATTTTAACTAATTTTTGGCCGGTTCATAAGAAAAGTGGGAGAACACTAACTGTGTCATTTAGGTGAATGTGTTGAGGTAGCAGTTCTACTTCAAAAGGTCTAAGGAAGGTCGGGTAATGAGATAAAACTCAAGCATTAAATTTTGTGCTTTTATAATTTATACATACAAAGTACGCAGTCTTATTTTAAGAAAGGTGGCGTGAAATCATTTTTGTCTCTCCTGAACAATCAGAAAATTGTCACAAATACCTGTTCACCTAAATGCCAGACTTGTTCGAATCAATTCATACATTTACTATGACAATGCAATGAGGTTAAAAACGCAAAAATATTTTTGAAATGATAAATGTTTCACATTGGTATGTTAATTTTTTTTTTTTAAATCCAGTTAATATTTCAAAATTATTTACCAGAAAGGAATGTATCAAGTTGGCCATTAATTTTATTGTGAAACATTTTTGGTATTGCCATAGAGGGAAAAGAGTTAAATATAGGGAGTGAACAAGCGGGAAACGTAAATGGGGTAAAGCAATAGAGCAGGCTCTCTCTTTCTCATAATGGATTCCGAGCATCGATGGAAACAATAGGAATTTTATCAGTAGATTAAATAATTTTACAATTTTTTTCAAATTTTACTAATTGCTTTGTGGTCATGATGAGAGTAAACTGACTGTGCTGAAAATGATCCATTTCTTGATCTATCTATGTACTGTTTAAATCAGCACTTTTGCAAAATATACTCTTTTTAAATCGGAAAACTAATTAGTCGACAAGCGATAGAATACAAATCTACCGCTTTCACTAAAATATCGAAAGAGTTTTGTTCGGGATAAACGATATAAGACTTTGTACAATAATTATTGCCATTATGTTCATAATAATTCACCTAATTCATCGTAGATAATTAATGCAGCAAGCAAACAGTACTTAAATACAAGAACAAAATAAAACATTCCAGATTAAGTTGGCAACACTGACAGGAAATTAGGCCAAGAACAGTTTATTGATAAATATCGTTTACCAATGCAAAGTGAACTCTAGAAAGCAGGTCATATGAACTAAATTCAAAAGAATACTATAGACTTTATCATTTTAGAATAATTGTTTCAACGTACAAACTATTTTATGGATAATTAATTTATAGTACATATTTCAAGGTAGGTAGCTAGCTCAGTTTTTTTTTTACAATATGTTTTTTATAAAAGATTTTCGTTATGTTTCAAATTCACAAAAGCAAAATGGAAGATGAATTTAGTATAAGGACTAAGGAAGGAAAGGTCGAAATCGTTTGAGCAAAGTAAATACAATCAGAGTCTCTCTTTTTAACTATCAGAGTCTCTAGTACCTCTAGAACTATCCACTCACACGCCTAAGCGTTAATTATTAAGATTTTGTATTTAAATGGCTTAAAATGCAAGATTTTCTTACTCCACCATTGTTTAAAAATGACTTAACTGTATACATTTTATCGCTTCAACTTTTTTGAATAATAAACGTTTCACAACTTGATTTTGACTGAATTGGATCTTAATACTTACACTGCAAAACATATAACTATTTTATTCACAGATCTGTCGAATGTAGGTGGATTTTAATACAAGTTGATTTTATTACTATTAACACAGATTCAAAAATATTGAGATAATTGGTTTATTTTTCCTATAAAAATGGAGAAAGCAAACTTGCAGTTAAAGCCTTTTTTCATTCTTAAAGTGAGTCTTCCTAAAATAAAGCAGTCTTCTGTTTTATCTGTTAACATGAAATATATTTAACTCGAAATTTCAATGAAAACGGGAAAAATAAGACACTTATTTTATGAGAAGACTGCACCATTAAATTAAAAAAATTATTCACTTTTTTCAGTCTCAAATAAAATTTTCCTGGAAAAAATATTGTATTAAAAAAAGTAATTATTTTACACAAAATATTGAATGTAAAAAAGTTTTACAGATTTATTTTATTTTTCAAAAGTGCATGTTGCAAGCCGTTGATGGAAATATTTCCACCAATGAATTGATTTATTTAATTTAATAATTATGTATCTCTTATTTAAAGTTAAGTATGTATAAATTATGTATGTATGTATATTTCTTATTGTTACATAATATAATATAGACAGTAGTGTTTTGCCTAATGCTCAGGTGACGTATAATAGATGAAGGTAAGAAGGGGGCACAAACGATAGTTTCAGACTTCTTGAGCTTTCACTTAACACAATAGTTGTCTCTACCGGTTCCCGTATAAAAGTAGACCGACCAAGCTACAATACCTATTCAATCAATCAACAAAATCGAACGAACACTAGTTGATTGTACCATCTTACATAATTAGTTTACGACTTTGTCTAACTCCTCCCAATCTCAACTACAAGACTTGTGTACCAACAACATAACGATAATAACCTTACCTCAATAGTAAAAACACCAACCACTTATCCGTTCCATCACGTATACACCAATCTACAAAACTCTACCCATCACAATCTGTCGAAGCAACCGAGATGTTTGAGGCAATGTAATACAATGTGCTAGGAGAGCCCTTTGCTAATAAGCATCAAAGGAAATTGGGCCAGCGATTTATTAATTTTGCAGACATTCCGAAGTAGATTGTATTCTCAATTTAATCTCGTACGGTAATTTGTTTTCTTGATGGGTATATTACAAATTATAATATTTTATGAAACCTTTCCAAGCCATGCTTGTGTTGAGAAGACCACCATGGCTCACATCAAACCTTGACCATACGGGGCTACTCAGGGTTACCACCTTAATAATAATATAGTTTTTATTACAAGTAGGAGGGGTCGATATAACCTCTTATAACTACAAATTTATTTTTTTTGACCATGGTTATAATTTCTCTTAGAATGTGACATTCGCCTGCAGGATACTATGACCAGTTAAAGCGTCTTCAGATCTTTACCAGCCGTATACTACCAGATTAATTATCATCAATGATATTCACTAGCAAGATACAAAGGTCCACTACAGCATCAATAGATAGTCGCCAGCAGAATACTACGGGCTGATATAGCACCAACAGATCTTCGCCAGCAGGATACAATAATAGATCACTTACAGTAGGATACTGTCGGCTCTTGGAGCCTATCTAATAAATCAAGAATCATTTACCAATAAGTTAGTATGTATTCAATAGGTCTTCACCAGCTGAATCCTACGAGCCAATATATCAATAGTTAATTTACAACAGGATACCGATGGCTCTAGGAGCTTGGATAGATCCGTAATATCCACCATTGGCCTGCTGAATCCTGCCCGAAATGAGTGCCTCATTCAACCATGGTCGTCCGTCGTATCACTTATAAGTGGGTGTGTGTGAGTGTGTTCACCAGTTGGCCATGCCCGGCTTGTTGAGGGTCATGAAGTAGATTTGGCAGGAGGAGCCGCCCTTGGCCGAAGAGAAGAAGACCTTGTCGTTGCGCTCGCAGAGGAACTTGAGGCGCTGCGCCTTCTTGTGCATGAACACGCCGTCCAGGTGGCCCGACTCTACGGAGCGGATCTCAATGGCCTTGTTGCCCCAGCCCATGATCTGGCCGGTGCCTATGTAAGCCACGGAGGTGGGCATTTCGCCCCACTGGGAACAAAAACAAAAAATTATGTGTTAATAATATTTGAATTCACACAAAATGTTCACACAATCATCAGTAAATGCACTCGGTCCCAACTGCTGAGAGGAAAGAGATGGGGAAGAGGAAGATTTGATAACACCTGCTTATTCAGATTTGGTCACTAAACACAACTAAAACCTACTAAAAGTGTCTACCACTCTTAAGACTGCCGATTGCAAACAATATTTTCGTTTTCAACAGGTGCTCTACTAGTTAAGGCCAATGAGGGCACCGATACATTGATTCCTAGTCTCAAGAGTGTCACAAAGATTTAGTAATTTTTCAAGGGGGGTAAATACTAAGTGAAGTTATGTTAATATATTTATAAACTATAAAACCGCTTACGGGCAAAAAAAGTCTTAAGTACAATGCCATTAAGCAATTCACTTCTCTGCCCAGCACCATCAGAAACATACAAACCAAAAGCTTCTTTAAAAGCAATATCATTACTCACCTTAAAAAACAAGTTTAATTTAGTTCTTAATATGTAGATTCTATATCTTCAAATTTTTCATTTACTTATTTTATTTTTATTATGCGTGTACTATATTTTCGATATTAACATGTTACTATGTAGCTAAAAAACCACTTTTTCAAATTGCCATCCCAACACAGGCTTATTTATGCCTAGTGGGATGGGCAATTATACCAACCAACAAAAAAAATGTATTGTCAAGTAAAATAATAAATAAATAAAATAAATAATAAATAAATAAATAATAAATAAAATGTATAAAATAAACTGACATTGTCAATTTTTTTCCTATGGGCATTAGTTATTCCTTATTAGATAGTCAAGAGATAAAAACAAAAAAAAAAACAAAAACAATTTACTGAATCATTATCATATAATTTAGGTGGTCAAAGTTACGTCAGCTTCACTAGCAAACAGCATTGTATATTTCACTTGTAAAAAAGGATTCAAATTAAAAAGAGGGATACAAAGTTAATCGTTAACATGTTTTTTTTAATGGCCCAGAAGTGAATCTTAAAAAGAATGAGATGTCAATTTGTAATATCTTTAATTTTAGAATAAAGATCGGGTATCGAGGCCATTTACAATAATACATAATAATACTGAACAAAGCTGTAGGAACAGTTTAAGAACGTTAAATTAGTTAGGTTACCTGCAAGACGATGTTCTTGCTGACGCGGCCGTAGGTGTTAACGTAGACGCCTTCGTTGTCGTAGCACAGCAGCAACTGCATGCCGCTGGAGTTAGGCAGAGGGACTATGCAGTGGGGAGAGATGGCGCCAGCAGTCTGGAAATCAAGCAATATAATCAGAATCAGCCACTAGGTATATTTATTTCACCGTGCAGAGTTAGTAACCATATACAGCGAAACTCTCTCCAAGACATGAAAAAAAATTATGTGTGAAAACCTTATAATAATTAATGACTGTTACATAGGCATTAATGTGCTTTGATGTGATATACTCATTAATGTAACATAAGTGTTTGTGGCTTAATTCTTGATGTGACACACACATTGATGTAACATACAATGCTTTTGCATAAACTGGTTTTTCGTTATTTTTTTAATTGATCACTTATTGCTGAGGATTGTGACCCTTCACCAATTATCCTGATGAAGCAGGCTCCTTTATTCCTTCATGCTAGGCTGCATAAAAAGCTGTAGGCACTATTGTTTCAGAAGTTTTAGAGAATAGATCGGTCCAGCACATCGGTGACCTTCCCCTTTGCTTCTCCTGCTTATCCTTATTGACATGGCAACATAGCATGGGTTTCTAAAGGGTTAACCGTAACCCAAGGGGTGTGTTAAAATATATATATATATCGAAGCACATGGAAGCAAAAACGAAGTTCAATGGAATCATTTAGTGTATCAATTGTATTTAAAGTAAATAACTTACATGTTTAGGAAGGTAAATATCGTAGACAGTGGCAGTATCCAGATCCACGGCGTGGAATCCATCCGCAGAGCCATAAATCACCTTCAGGCGGGTTCCTTCTTCTATCGTCAAGTCCACAAGCAACGGTCTGTAAGAACGGTATTATTACACATAGACAGTATAAAAGCAATGATTCTTTTCGTGAATTTAAAATGTGTTAATCACCACAAAAGCTATCACATGAATTGATTATATTGTTTGTAAATTTATGATGTACACAAAATTTTTGAAATGGAATGCACAAAATTATCTTCACCAAGCAAATAATCTAAAAATTGTATGTCTCACTAAAAACTCTGGAGTCTTGTAATTTGCAGTATTTTCTGTGTATAATTTATAGATTAACACAGCCTTAAGCTCAGAAGATCATGTCCATTATGAGCAATGGAAATAACCATTAATACTATTGATAAATAACTGTCAAAATATAAAAAAGGCTGCCATATTTTTCAAATGTTTAAGGTTTAAGTCAGGGGAAGTCAACTACTAGTGCACATGTATATTATAAAATAATAATTTGTATAAATAAAAGACCATTGTAAGATTCTGTAGATCCCAAAGACTGTGATGGGATGGAAAGGTTGAAAAAATGACATGACAGGACAACAAAAATCAAAATCACGTGGGTGCCCTACTGGAAGTGAAGAAGATTGGAGTTTGACGAAAATAACTGAGGGCAGGAGGTGATGACGAGGGACCGCAGCCAGTGAAGAGCATTTGCGGAAGAAACCAAATCCCACCCTGGGATGTAGTGCTGTAATAACGAATTTTGTATAAAGATCAGCTGACCTGTGAGTCAGTTCTCCGAAGTTCTTGAACGCCATGAACTTGTGGTATGGTTTGGGCGCCCCGGCGTAGATCTCGATACTGTCCTTCAGCGCAATGACCAGGAACTTAATGCGCTCGTACTTGACAATTTTGAAGTGGACAGCACCCTGAAGGTCGCCCACGTTGATCCAGCCGTTGCGTCTCTCCACTTGTTGCTGGAAAGAAATTAAATATTTGTTGGAATTTGTTGATTATGACGCATGCGCAAGAGTACTGTAGACTATTGGATGCATAGAAAAGTATAATTTTATGAAACCACAGAATGAAGTACGTCAAACAAGCTGGTTTTAACATGTCCCGTGTTAAGAATAATTGTCACTATTAATTGAAAAAAAATAAAAATTCAAACCGGAGATTTTTTGTAGAAAATTTTATATGATTTTTCCCACAAAGACAGCATCTATCTTTAGAGAAGCGGTGTGTAGGGTATTTTTAAGAAAGGGGTATAAGTGAACCTGGGTCTAGAAGAGACCCATATTAGGAGGGAGAAAATACAACACCAACAAGTCATTCCACAGCCGAGCAATTGGGTACAGGAATGAGTCGTTAGAACAACCCGCTCCCATGCGGTAGTTGTGGGATGAGTTTGGCGCATCTCTCGGCTGTTTACTGGTGCCGAAGATATCAAAGATGTTAGTTCAAAGAATGCAAATAGGGAAGTCTTCGAGAACATGACCCATATTCGAAGAATATCATTACTGAAAAAATGAAGATGAACAGGAATAGACCCTGAGTGAACTCCTTCCTGAATACTGTAGAGAATTATCTACTCACATCCGTGAGCCCATCAGTTCTCAGGATCTTGCTCTTGAGCCAGCTCAGATAGTAAACCCTGACGCGGTTCTTCTTCCCGGAGACGGTGACGAGGATGTTCTGCCCCTCCAGCACCTCCATCTGCTGGAAGCGGCGCCGGGAGATGAGCTGGTACACCTTGCCCTGCCCAGAGCGGTCCAACAGCATCAGGCCATTTTCCGTGCCGATTAGTAGATTCACACCTGGAAATGTTAGATATAGTTAAAAGTTAAACAAACAGAGGTCAAGCTATCGCAATGATATCAATATAAATAATTTTCCAATTGTTTAAATGTTTTTTAGTGGGACCAGAAAAAGAAATGTGCTAAAATCTTATAATAGAGGAGTTCCAAATTAGGCCAATTTTGAAAATCAACTTAGACAATCAAATTACACCACAAACACTGACACGCAGTGAAGCAACTGAGTACTTAAATGCACACTCTGATATCACGAAAAAATCCCACCTGTAGTAGTGCAGATTTAGAAAGGTCTTTGAGTTGCTTTCATAGAATAATGAAACACTTGGGTTAAATTCTATCAAAACGCCATTTGAATCATTGATAAAAAAAAGTTTATTCTATTCTCGGATAACATTAACACGTCAATCAGCTTCGGAGTGCTGTTTCAATAATATTCCTATCTCTATTTTACATTAATTGGCATTTTCTTAACAACCGAATTGTTATGTAGCACTATAAACTCGGTCGACTGCGATTTTGAATTCTCGCGCTAATTAAAATCTATTCATTATGGTGTTAGTTTTTGTTTATTGGCCCCCCTGAAAAACTAAAACGTGGCAGGGAGGGGTCACAAACCGGGTCGTGTGGGCGGCAGAGTTAGTTAAGATTGGACAGCCAATCAAGGCTGAGAGGTAGTTGAACTGAGTCCAAAGTGTATTATATCGCGGCTACTACTGCTATTGTGAAATGATGACATTGTAAAAATCGCCTAAATTATGTGTGAAAATCAGGGTGCCATAATGGCTGCGCCGCAGGACTCCAGGGCAGCCGAGCACCCGATTACAGTATCGATGATAAATAAACAATTTCGTATAATAGTTTGTCTCTACGAGTATCCAATTCTAACGTACTCCACCAAGTTAACCAAGCTTTTCCTGAGGGCGTAAATTCACTATTCGCAAATATAACCTCGAGAGCATTTGCGAGAGTGTATTATTATTAAAATTCCTAAAACCCTGTCCAGTATGAGCCCATTTTGTAACTCCCAACTTTGAGAAAGAAGGTCTTCTTTGAATCAACATAAACAAATTTCGAACACGACAAACCCCCCTATCTGCCAGAGCTACCGGGATGGAAATTAAGTGGATCTGTAAGAACCACGAGTTTTCTGTTATTATTTTTGGCGCATGTTTGAAAGTTGGCGGGTCTTCCGTGCCTATAACAGAATACTATACAAGAGTTCTGCTGGGACTATGATACCCCCAACTGGAGAATTTTGGTGGAACAGAAGGAAATAGTGGATGTTTTCAAAAAAATGTTTTCTTACCCCACAATGCGGCGCATAAAATTTCCGAATTGAATCGCTTCTTGTACTTCCTAATCTCGGGGGTGTCCGACCCAATGTCGTGGCTCGTCGGCGTCACATTCACGTTCACGTGGCTCTCTCTCCTCGAGGGACCCCCTGATCCACCGGCGCCAAACCCGAAGGTCAGGAAGCTGCGCTGCTTCTGTTGAAGGGGGAGGTACTGACTACTGTTCATATGGCTGCTACCGCTGAGGCTCGTGTTCAGGTGGTGGGGGTTGTTCATGCCGGATGGGGATTGAAAAAAGGAGTGTTGAGGTGAGGAGATGAAGGATTTGGAGGGGGTGGAGCCCACGGAGGACGGGGGAGTGGCTCGGGGACTGTGGCGCGCCTGGCGGTGTAACTGAAATAGTGAAAAATAAATTAGTTTGGAATGTTTACATTTACAGAAATAATTATTATCATAATTATGCCGACAGAAAAACCATTGGAGATGTAAATTATACACTATTACAAGGTGCATTAAAATAACTGTAAGAAACAATTTTTTAAATGATTATATGCATAGAAAAGGTCTAAACCATAATGACACCCAAATCAAATAGTATTACCACTAGTCACAGACAATCCCTTTAAACAAGGGTTACAAATTATTATTTTTCTATCATTAAATTTATTTTACCAATAAATGGCAAGAATTAATAAATAATTAACATCTGTGAAACAGAGAAATATTTTTTTATGGTTTTACATCATTAATTCCTTCAATTCCAGCAAATATTAATAACTAGTATAATGTTGATTGCAAAACTCCATTCATTATGTACTACGAAAACTTTAAAACTTGAAAAAATTATTTGAAATCAAAAAGCATTTCTGAACAGCCAAGTTAGCAAGGTATTAAAGTGATAATGAATTGTTATGTCTCAATATTAAAATTATTAAGGCCGGAGAAAATTAAAATACAAAATTAAACCATTCCCACCAGTCGACCAAAACCACAAAATAAAATTTAAAGTTAAAAATCGTTATTCTGAAAATAAAATTTTATACAGAAGTAATTTTTTTTTAATTGTTATTGTTACATTGAATAATATGAACAATACACCAAAGCAAATAATATTCCTTAAAAAAATAAAAAAATACAAGTGTTCCAATGGCACAAATCATAAATAAATAATAAATAACAAAAATATTTTGTTCACTGCTTTTATCTTCAATGTTTTGTTCTGTGTGAAAGAAATACCAACCTAACAAAACGATTTTTTATTATGTCAATATAAAATTAACTTATACAAAGGAGTGAAAATTGAAATCCCTGTGAAAATTTCCTCAAAATGATAAATTAAAAATGAAAGTGAATTATGATTTTGCAAAAATCAAATTTGTAACAATCACATGCAGTGATATGTGAACATTGATGCAAGTGGTGCGTTGATGGATATAATGATTAATGAACAGATATGTTAAGTGGAATTTTTCAGAAATACACAATTGCCTATTAACAAAAAAATCATTAAATTGTGTAGTAACAAAAATGCAAGTGAAAGTGAGTTGAGTATTTTGATTGATCGATAAACCATGTTTTTTTCAGTAAAGCTTTACTGGCTAAAAAAAATAAATCATTGAAGAACACAAAATAAAAATTTCATAAACAAATAGAGAAAGTCATCAATCAATTGAGAAAATTACAGTCACATTTGTGAGTCAAAATAAATGTAAATTATAAACAAGTTAACAGAAATAAGCTTAAAAATTAAAACTAAACGATTAAAGGGTAGGGGTATATTATAAAAGGAAGACACAGAGATAGGTCTATATGGCAACAAATGAAAACAGATATATAAAAATCGAATGACAACATTATTTAATTTTGGCTGGTTAATACTATTCTTTATTTTTTCTTTGTCTATGCCTAGCAATGTTCTGATGAATGTTTTAAAACATATTTTTTTAAATAATGCCTTTGCATCAAGTTTAACGAAAGTTATATTTTACAAAAAACATTAATTTAGTTTGATAGTAGATATTAATCTCTCAATTTTCCTTCTGATAGCTGTAAAAGCATTTTGTAAGGTCAATCTAACTTTGACAAACAGCACTCATATAAACATGCACAGGTATAAACTAATCAGCTATCAAAGCACTATCCTTTGATAAGGGCACATGTCAATATATATTATGCCGCAGTGGCAGAAATCGAAGCTGTCATCTAGCGATTCAAAGTCAAATGAGATTACTATTGTGCCACAGAAGCCGTTTCAGAGAAAACAGGAAAGACAGTTTGTATGAGAAGACACTCTGGCTACCAGGAGTCAATAAGAACAAAGGAGGTATTATTTATTGTTTTCATTTGCCGCCACATTGACAAGCCATCATACACCAAAGTTCACGAGACTGGACACCTGCTGGACTGTTACGGTTACAATGACAATAATACATTACAATGATGGATGATGATTACAACATGAGGTGCGATACGTGTTGGTACTTACATGTGTCGCCATTGCACGCCCCCTCGAAGCGGACTCGTGGGAACTCCCGAGTAGCGTCGCCACAGCGATGGGAGGGCGGGAATAATAATAACAGTACGGATATATGTGTAATGAGGGTCAAGCTCACACGCAAACATAGATATATATGTATACCAAACCAGTGGACCCGTGTGTATGTTTTGAATGGAGATGTGAAATCGTTCATAATCAATCAGTCTTAAGCGTGGAATGCTCAAAATGCACTAATTAAATTGCAACTTTATTCAAAATAATTTCATTGAACTTGAATTAATGATTTTGGTTGTGGGCCGTTTGTCGTGTTAGGGGCTCTATACTGCTTTTACAGACAGCAATACAGCATCCATTGACAATTGCTATAATGCTATCAAGTGTTAGCAGTAAATGGAGAGAGCCCAAACAGAGCACAACATCCCAAAAGTGATAGAAGATTTTGATTAGTGGCAGTATTCTCGTTGTATTGCACAGGATCGAGTTAATATCTGTACCTCAGAAGCCAAAGGTTGGACCTCACATTTTTTTGTTCAGGAGAAAGGAAATATAATCCACCTGTGTAAGTAAAAAGTTGCATCGGAACAACAGACATATTTGACTTCTGATGAGAACAATCAACATTTTAATATGACCTAACATCATTGAACATTGCCATAGGACAACTGACTTTATACCTTATTAGAAGCGGTTGACATTTGATTTCCAAGGTACAAAATGTAAAGTACAGAATAGTAATACTTGTCCTGCAATTTAATTGTGCATTTTCAATATTCAGTGGCAGTTAAACCCAGAAAATGGTGACGTACTTAAAACTAAAGCGCAGTTACTCTTTCGAGTTGAAATTTAAAAGTGACCTTGTGCTTCATAATCCATAGTATTTTGTGCTGCAGAATTGCATAAAGTTTGTGTGGGGCATTTTAAATTCAGTACATACTCTGCAGTTGCAGGAAGTAAAATAACCATAATTTTTTTTATCAAATATTTTTGATACAGCACCCATAGACATACCTATAAAATGACAACCTCCAACGTAAAACAATGGATGAAAAGCACGCAATGCTGACAATATTAAAATTAACATTGCATCAAGGAATCTCATTTATAATAACATACAGCAGACTTTCAATTTACCGGGTTCGAAGATCCAAAAAGAACTTATTAAAAGAAATAAATACTCAAATCAATAACAATTACGTAAATGCACATAAATATTCAGTAAAATGTTTGTTTTAGCCGCATTATTTATGTTTGTATACATTAAATGTGAAAGTTAAAGCTCCCCTCAAAAAAATTCTGGCTAGACGCATTACCAGTCTCAAATTTTTTGATAAAAAGAAATTTGAGATTTGCAAAACGTTGGTCTCTGGACACCCACATAGTGTGGTAGCAGGTTTTTGTCTTGAAGATTTTTTACATTGTTTTCACCATCTAACTCGCAGTAAATCGAGAGTCCACTGTAATTGTTTTGAAATTGATTTGAAAATATAAATAATCATAATAAATGGTGGTATCCAATTGGTTGAAATACCTTTGTAAATTTCACATCTCCATTAGAATGTTGACTAAGAATTAATTGTAACCGGTTTAGGACACAAGCACAGTACGTATTATTGACACATTAGGAGAAACCAAAACACAAGATACTAGTATTTAAAAAACGGGGAACAAACAATGTATATGTTTATACCAAATGTCAGTAGACTTGTAAATAAGGAATATAGTATGTAGCTTCGATGAGGGCAAAATATACTAACTTATTGGATGTTATACTGATATGGAAGTATTATAAATACATACAAGTGAATAATATTCTCTCTGACTTTAAATATCAAAAAGCAAATTCTCGAAATAAGTCAACTTTTACTCCAAAATTTCAGTTTGGCAAATGTTATATTTTTACATTTAAGTATTTCAAAGCTAAAATACGCACATGGATAACTAACCATCACGCTATTTCTCCACAGAGGCAGGCAGAGCCATACAACTCTGTCTTGGTACATGGTTTTATACCATATAAAAGCCTCAGAGACCTAATTTTAATTGCTACTTTTGTCTTTCCGTCCATACCTCACTGCTAATACATACGTGCATAGATTAATTAACTGGTCTATAAAACACAAAACTTCAATTTCAACACTCAATCATATTATGGAGAATATCTTATTAACCTTGATCTGTAATTTTATGCGATAGCATGATAAAATAACATCACATTAGACCCCCACAAAAAGAAATAATAATATTGATAGAATTGGGATATAATAAATTTGGTGTTACAAACCTCTTCGGGCTGTGGTTTATCGTGCCTCGGGGGCGGAGTGGCTGGTCTTCCAGCCTGGCTGAGGAGGTCTGGGAGAACGGAGCTGGTCCTCGAGCCCTCGGCTCCGGATCTGGCACCCTGAAAAACATGACCGGAAGATGAGATGACAGTTTGATAATGGTCAAGTGTAGAACGTGGTAAAAATATAAATCTGTGCACCCTCCTCTTTTGACTGGCCAAAGAATAGTAATTATGAATTGGTCAATAGCTGGAGAGCCATTTTTGTAAAAATTATTTCAGAAAAATGCATGTCAATATATTTTTACATTAGATAACATGTCAATACAGTTCAGGGGTAATTTTTTTTTTTATCAGCTTTGATAGTTTACAATTAGCCCCAATGATTTTTGTCCCAACCCTTAGCTAACCCTTTTGTGTTGTCATCATCGAGAGATGGTAACTTTTTCCATGCTAGAGGCAAAGATTTAAAGAAAAAAATATTTTTACTGTTGTAGCCGAAAACCATGATCTTCTTTTGAAACAGTGTTACGTTGATGATAAAAAGATGACTTTTCGAAAGATAAAAAAAATCCTCTACAACTATTTAAAATAAATAATTAATTTATTCCCTCTAGCATAAATAAGGTAGCCGACCGCTATAAGTAGTCTTGGTTTTAATGAATATCAATAAAGCTTATATCATGAATGATTGTCAACATTTATAAGTCCAGTAATAGAATAATTATGTGTTTTATTGCAAACTTATTTTTTGGATATTTGTTCATTCATTCAGTAAAATTAAATTTTGCAAAATGGAAAAATTTGCTATGCTCTATATCTACGATCTTACATCAATTCAGGACAAAAATAATTTTGTACATGCCTACGTAAATTATGTACACACAAACTAAATTCTATCTGCTGAAAAAATGACAAAACAAATCAGTAAATACACAAATCTGTTCGTATCAGAATAAATATCATTCATACATACATATTACAAGTGCAGCAATGAGTGTTTATAATGATTCAATATTCATTATTGATTAAGTCACCATACTGCCGAATGAAAGATTCATAAAAAGGCAACAGTGTACAATGTTTTTTGTGAATCTTTCATCAATAGAATATAATGCAAAGCTCCAAAGATGGTGCAAAGTGTTGCAGACAATATAATTATGGGTTTAAAGAAAACAAACTTCCAAACAGATGAATATTAGTTGGTTAACACAACATTGAAAAATGAACACAAATCACTTTGGTCACGAGCACAAGAAAACTCCAAAAGTGCGGCAAACGCAAACAGTCACAAGAAATAATACCACAAGCTCTGGATGGCTAAAATCCTCCGATTATTCTTCCGGATGGTATTATATATTTTTAGCCGCCATTTTTTTGTATCCCAGCATATCAGAAACGGAAACAGCAAGCAAAATGTTCTTATTGTTCTTTTTTTTCAAATCAGGTGTTGCCATGCTTTGCATGCCGAAAATCATGCCATTGTATTTTTCATTCTGTTTCATGCAATGTTTTATTATTTCGCCGTAGAAACATTATTAGGGAAATTCATCGGCATTCCATAGACAGAATGTGATTTCCATAGATGTTTTTCGAGTTCCTCCAAGAGACGAAAAGATGATGAGTCAGCATCGCTGATGGGATAGATTTGCCAAGCTGATACAAGGGGATATGATGTGTTAGGTATGTAAGCAAATTAATTTTGCAAAATAAATTAAGCGTATGCAGGCACGTTTAAGCTTCAAATTATTGATGGAAAATATTTTTTCTATCAATAAAACTGAAACGCTAACATACCTACACACTATTAAAGATAAAAGGAATAAGCTTATATGAGCCATAACCAATGAATGCTCGATTGATTGTGATTTTTTTTTTTATGTAATGAAAGAACAAAGTTATTGCTTTGAATTTTTGATAACAGAAGGTAAAAAGTTGGGAATATGAGGATACTACAAAATAAAAACGGAGTAATGTAAATAATTATGAACTTCACAGAAAAATTAAAAAGAAACTACAAAAATATTCAAATAATAGAAAAAAATAAAGCCCAACAAAAAAAACACAAATTTTAGTAAAAGCATACATGTTACAAAAGCAAAAAATATATATTTAAAAAAAATATGAAAAATGGAAAAAAAATAAAAGGGTGTGTGTCTTGTTGGTAAGAAAAGCAGAAGCAATTTGCTTTGGTTAAATTAAGAAGCAAAAATATCAAAACAATGAAGTACAAATAAATAACTAAGTTGAAAAAAAAATGGTTGTATCCAAAAAGAATAGTGAAAAATAAAAAGTTATTCAGAATAGATAGGTTTTCACTACCTTTAGAGGTTCGTTCAGTGATGGATAATGAGAAATCTATGAGCGAAATGGAATGTATGAAAAACTTTGAAATTGGATAGCAAAAGCCAGGGAAAAAAAAATATCAGTGTGATTGGGTTTATGTTTTATCTTTTGACACTGTCGTTGTCAATATTTCAAAGTACATAAAGGTCTGCCCACAGACGTCTAAAAATACAGTGCGAGTTGTAACCATGTACACCTAATTAATGATGACTATACAAGCCTTCACACTATCCGTTTCCCAATGGACTCAAATGGTGGCTACAACTGACATTGTCTATTTAACGGTGTGTGTACGCAAACCTTTACATTTCATCAGCCATTGATTAAAGCTGTGTTTTCAAAACATTGTCAAACAGAGTGAAAAAAAAACATGTCAATCCAAAAGAAAATCAAACTGAGAGGTGTTAAACTTATAGAATTTGTATCAAATCTGGTGGAGTTTGTTGCGTCATTGAGCTAGAGTGGGTTGGTTAGGTTACAGAAGTGTTTGTTACAGTGTGTGGAATGCTTGCTGGCCCCAGTTTAGTATCACTTGTTAGGTTAGGTGAACACAGATGGGCGTTACAGTCAAACCAGGCGGCGGCGCAGTTGATGCGTTACCTGCAGCGCGGCGGGGTCCCGTATCAGGGCTGAGTTGCGGTACACAATGTCCGACTCCGTCTTCTCCCGGCGCTGTGGGCGGCGAAGGTACGCCGGTATGAACTCGGATGGCGTGCGAAGAACCGGCGCTTCCCCTTCGGCCCTAGGTGGCGCAAATGCGATACTGCTAGCGATGCTAGCCGTCGGCGAATCGTCTCCTTGATTTCCTGTGCTTCCCGAATCGTCGCATCCGTCCAACATCCCGATATTTTTCAACGTGTTGTCTTCCTCGGTGATCTTGTTATTGTTCTTTTGATTGGTGATTGATTTATTTGTTTCTCCTTGTCGCGACATCTTCAGACTATCGTTCATCTTAATAAAATCAGTCAGGATCGGTTCACCTCGTGCGGGACGGCGGTTATTATTAAAAATCCCGCTCGATCGTAGCGGGTTGACTTGAGGAGAAACTCCTTCGTTTTTCGAGATGTAAATGGCAGAATGGCGTGTGCTCGAAAGCGGGAATAGATCCGAGTTCTCTCGACGGAATCCACGGAAGAACGGATGGGAAACTTTGGAATCCGATTCCTGTCGTCTGTGGAGATTAAATACACTTGCCAATTTGTCTTTGGTGTCTGATTTGGGGACAGGCTTACTGCGCGACGATTGGGTGATGTTGTCTTTGTATTTGTTCTTCAGCGCTTCCATGTCGATTTGCGACTGTCTTTGCATCAGGTTTTTGTTGCTGTCTTTGCGCTCGCTTTGCTCACTGTTCCGTTTGTTTCTGTCTTCGAGGAATTTGGTCGGGAAGAACTTGGCAAAGTCCCAGTCTTTAAGTAAGATGGCTTCTTCCAGTTCCGAGTGCCTATTCTCTCCCACGGCTCCATCTACGCCCCCCAAAGCCTTCTGTAGCCCGGGTACATGGTCGACACCGAGGCAGATGTGGTGGTAACACAATGATGGAGGGAATTGTGAAAAAAAAACATAAAACAAATAAAAAAAAATAAACATACATCATGCAGAGTGCGTGAGACATACATTAAATATAACATTGACATGTTGCACATATTTATAGATTGCTTTCTTTTAACATTCCATACCACCAGTTCAACATTATACTCGGAGATTATAAAAATCTTCAGTTTTATCCGAATATTCTAGTATGTAGTACTTTTTCAGTTGATTTTTCTTAATATCTGAATGTGTTCCAAGTGTAATAACCAAACCAAAGTAATCTTGTTGACAAATAGTTTATCGTAGAGAAAATAGAGTTTTGGAGACAAAAAAGTAGGGTTATAGAAAGGGTTGACATATTGTCATTTGGATGTAATTTGAGGAAAATTAAAAGCATAAGAAAGTAGATCTATTAATTTTATGAAAATAATGATGTAAAATAAACACACAACAATACGAAAAAGATAATACCTTGACCAGTGACTAAACAGTGCTGTCAAATGACAAAAATGATTATTTATCCGTTCTGATCGCATGAAATGTTAATAAAAATACAATATGTGAATGCCAGATGGGACAATCTTCAAACACAAATACTGTTTCCTGTTTATTCTGTCCAGAGTTGAGTTAAAAAAGCAAAAGTTTTAATTCAAAAATGATTTGTAAATAGGAAATGTGAACTGCGAATGCAGAAAACAGCATTGTGGGAAAACCTTCTTGTCTGAACAATATCTAATTCTATACACAGAGCACCCATTTCATTGTCTTGTGAATGCAATGGAGAAGTAAAGTGCGCACTAAATAATCCATTGAAGTTTTTTAAAACACATTGCTACCATGACCACACTTAGGGCTGAAAAAAAGGTGAAAATACATATTGTAAATTTTTTTTAAACTCATAAAATTTTATGAAAAATAGCTTTTAAAACTTTTAGTTCAGAGTATTTTTTTAAGTATTTGAAAATTTACAAATAATTTATTTTTAGGTCAGCACTTAGAGTAGTTAGGTTAAGCTAAGGGGAACAATGATCGAGCTGCAGAATGTTAAGGATGAGTGATAAGATATACAACAGCGTCTACACATTGAAGCGGCTTAGCGCATTAGTGTCATTATGACAGGGGGAAGCTCAGATGATCACAAGGATGAGGATTCTACACATCGATCATGATACATCATCAAATCATTTTTTAAGTAGCTCTTCTTATCATCATTAAATAGTAAGCTAATCAACACATCTCTTTATCGACAATCGGCGCCACTCTTTATCACATCATTTCATCGACACATCTCTTCATCAACACATATCTTCATCAACACATCTCTTCAGCAAGACATCTCTTCATCAACATGTCCCTCCATCAACACATCTCTTCATTAACCCATCTCTTTATAGAAACATCTCTTCATTCAAATGTTATTTTATATGAGCCTCAATAAAAATGTGACAAGTATTAATAACATCTAGAATACCTTTTCACCAAGTCATAACAACTCAAAACTTCATACCAACGAAACACCTCATCAAACTGATTAATTCCAGCAAAGTTGTGAATGGAAAACCAACATGAATTAACTGGATAATTTTTTAAACATGACAGCTTTAGACGTACACAGCTTTATGAATATGGCATAAAACATTCCTGATTCATGCAGATTCGAGACAACAAAATAGGGAGAAAAATGCACTATTGTTAAAAGGTATTTATAGATCCTCTCTGCAGAGATAATCACTCTCATTTCTAACAATCAGACAAATTCACAATACAAAGAGTGGAGAAGATACTTTCAGTATGCCCTGGAGAAAAAATCATTCAGAATCAAAGCGTAGCTTAAAAAATAGCCTTAGGTATGTTTATTAACCTAACCCTCCTCTTTCCTCCCCTACCCCACTTTCTTCAGTCTTACATTTCCAAAATAGAGATAATAATACTAGGCTAATTTATATACCGCCATTTTTGTGAAATATATTTAGGGCATTTGCCATAGTTCAACCGGCTACAGTCACTTGGAACCATTGTGCAGTATCACGTTAAAAAAAACTAAGTGTTTGTTCACTCCCAACATATTCTCTCGAGTGTCGTAGAAACGTGTATCAAATCCACCAATGCAAACAAACTAAAGATATTATCTACAAAATCAACAAGTATCGGACATACCCGTTTCATGACTAGCGTCCTATCTGCCTGTCCGGTGTGCGTGTCCTCGTCATCGGGTGTCGGCGGCAGTGGCCGATTGGGCGCGCCGCCGGTCCCCATCCCGCCACCGCTGGACACGACCGTGGAGGTGGCGCTGCTGCCGCCACTGGTAGCGTTGCCGCCGCTGTTGTTGTTGGGCGTGGCGGGCGCCGGCGCGCCGGTCGCCGAACCGACAGACGCCGAGCCGGCAGCGGCCACGTCCTCCACGAGGGAACCGAGACCGGGCCTGTAACAGAACTCGGGACTGATGGGGACGAAAAAAATAACAAAAGAATTGTGGGTGTTTAAAATAAGAATGTTAATGTGTTAAATTGTTAAAGTATAATTTTGGTAGTTTTTAATGTTAAAGTGTGATTAATGTATTTTGTAAAATGCATTCAGTTTTAAATGTTCAAGTGTGATTTATGTGGATTATGGTTGCCATATGTCAATTTTTGAAATTTAGATTTTTGTGTTGTTTTTCGTGTGTTGTGGAAATAAATCATAAAACCAATTCATGTTAAGGGTTAAAATAAAATTGATAATGCAAAAATAATTGTAACAAAAATAACAGGAGGAAGGGGTGTTCAAAATGATTAGTAGGTATTCAGTAATAATGTTAGTACATACACATTCATACATAGATAAATCAATGATCTTTAAAAATACATTTTATAGTTAACGATAGTATCGGTTATATCGTCTTTTCGAGAAAGAAAATATTTTAAGAAGTTATGTCATAAAAAAAACATTGCTGATTGAATTCTATCCCTTGCCTAAAACAACTACACTGAATCGAACTGCAATCGATTATACTCAAGTTTTTCCAGTTCTTATTGTATTGTTGATCTACCACATCAAATAATACAAAAGGAGAAGAGATTAATGTGTGTGCAAGGAAAATAGAACGATTAAAAATTACAAACAAATAAAAAATTTAAGTATTGTAATTTAGATACATATTATATATCCTATCACTTTGGGGCTCCTGCCTTAGTGGCTACTTACAGAGGTTTGGGCGGGTCGCTGGCCAGAAGAGTGCCGTCGTTCCGGGATCTGCCGTTGTTTTCCTCAGGCTCGGAGTCCGTGTCCGAGTCCTCGACGGGGTCCAGAATGTTGCGTTCCACGGGAGGGGGTGGGACCACTGCAACAATTCAATATGTTTAGTCAAGTTGTATCTCATTTAACAGCCTTCCAGATAGCCACGGGCTGTGCACGTATTACTGCACAGACCTGAGGACTCGATAAAAATGGCTGGCGACCTGAAAAAGGGCAGGACATTTCAAGAAAATCGATAAAATGATAGATTGATATGATAAAGAATTACCGTGAGTATGTCCGTTGGCCTGCGTCTGGGGCTGGGCGCGAGGGGCCCCCGAGGAGGGCCTGGAGGCACCTCCCCCGCCACTGCTGTTGGAGCGCGGAGGGGCAGACGGGCCCGACACCACTCCCAGTTCGTTGAGCTGCGCAGCCAGCATGTCCAGATCCTAGAATGTACTAGACAGTTTAGTAAAGGGCCTTGGCGAAGATTCCTAGTGAAGATTCTTAGTGAAGTGTCTTAGAAGTTTGTTACTCAAGTGTGGATTATTCCTTAAATGAGATCAAAAATAATTATTTTAGACGTATGTAAACTTAGGTCATTTATTGATATTTTAATGAATTATTTATTTGGTCAATTTACAGTAAAATTCTGAACATAAAATTTATTTTTTGTAATATTAAGGGAGGCTCTCTTCAATAAATGTATTAATGCAATATTGGAGCTGTATATATATTTTGTGATTAAATGATATGATTGTTGAATAATTTTATTGTATTTTTATCCGCTATTCTACGGATGTTTCTGTGTTATGGCAAAATATTATTATTTAATTAATCATATGTAATAGAAAAACAGAAGAGGTTATTGCCGGAACCAGAATTCAATTTTAACCGCTGAACTATTGTGTCGACCTTAATAATAATATTTGGATAAGTTGTATAAATAATGTGATAAAATATGGCGTTTTTTTATTGTAAACATTCTTTAAGTATTTTCCACAAAAGGCAAGCAAGGTAGTGGAAGTTTTTCCCACTATGTTGAGAAATAAGTTGATGTATATCATCACTGGAGAGATAAACCGATAAAAGTATGTTGTGGGCGTGGCAGTGTGCCCAAAGTAAGCTCAGTTTTCCCCTACTTCTGATGAAATTGATCAAACAATTTTATTGGCCTATCCGAGGCCCAGGAGTCAAAAGGTAAATTGGCGACAACCATCTTTTTTCAAATAGGTACAGACCAGACTTCAAGGGGTTATCTGTTCAGTGGAAATCACCAATAAACTATGCCATATCCCAATATTTTCACAAAAACATTTTAAAATACATTACTTCAAAGAAAAGAATGATTCAGGGGAATTTCTGAAGAAAAAAAAAATGGCTACTCGATTTATAACATAAAGATACACGAAAAAAAATGATATAATTTGTCTAAGACTCACCTCTGGCCTCCTTGCCGGAAGCTGTATTATCGCGCATGTTTTAATAGCGTGGCGTTATCGTGTGGGGTATAATAAGCACGCGTGACATACATGGAACGCAACATGAATGCGGCAACACATGAAAGAAAAGGTAATTGAACAAAACATGAGAAGTCAGCACTAAATAATATCATAAATCTAAGTTGAAAGCTTTATCTTTTTTTTTTATTGATATATCAAATCAAACGAAAAATTGAAGCAACTACGTTTTGATAATATGGCAAAGAAAATAAGCTTCAAATTATACAAAGTTATTTTAAGTTAATATAACAACAAAAAAAACTACAAGACATAATGATAAAAATGTATATTATTAAAGCAATTAAAGCTTTGAAACAGAACTCTAAAGTAATGAAGTTCCTAGATTTATTGGGTTGCTTGAAATCTGTCTGAATAAAAAATGTTCATTAAACTAAATAATAATAATAAATATTCAAATAATAAAGGCTTTAAAATTAAGCTAAATAATATAGTTCAAACAGTATGATGAAAAATGTTTCAGATTTTGTTTATGTATTTAGTAAGATGTAATCTTAGAATATTTGTCATGTTGACTTTCCTAAAAAATAATATTTATTCTATAATATTAAGATAAGATTATATATCAGAGTGAAAAACACCATTTTTTTTTTCAATACATACTAAACTTGGAATGTTCATTCAATGCTTGATATTATAAAAATGTTTATTTTGAGATGTTCAAAAGATTTACATGATTATTTTAAAATATTCAAGAGGTTTAAGTGTTTATTTTGAGGCATTCTAAAGTTTGGTTCGATTATTTTGTGATATTCTAAAGTGTTTTATATTCATTTTAAGACATTCAAAGGCATAACTCGATTATTTTGAAGTATTCAAAAGTTTTACGTGTTTATTTTAAGGTATGTACGTATTCAGAAGATTAAAGTATATTATATAATTTAATAGGAGGCCCTGATGTGGGAAAAAACATGATTATTTGGAGATATGCACAGTCAAAAGTTAAATACACGCCTAACCATCGGCTGTGAGAATCTATCTACTTAAGTATAAATACATGATGAATCATACTTGTCTCACTGAATAATCAACTTGTTAACAAAGCCATCAATTATCCACATTTCCTCGTGAATAATTGATATTTGACACTATAAAATACTGCTCTACGTCTAAAAGCAAGTCGATCATTGGCATCCTACAGTCAGTAGTGTTACAGAATGGTAACGGCGGCTTACCATGGGCTTGAAGATGTGTTGGGAGTTCCTCTGGGGTTGGGGGGGCGCGCCGTTTGAGGCCCAGGGGCTGCCGCCGCCTCCGTTGCTGGAGGGGCCGTTGCCCGAGCTATTGGAAGAGCCGCTGGAGCGGGGAGTAGGGGGGAGGGGTCTGGAATGGAGAAATTTCATGAATTATAATTTCTTAAGTTAATTTTTTTCAAGTTTCTTTCCCAGCAATAATCTCTAATAATTATATTTATAGATATCAAGGTGATTATGTGAGCAAATTAACGGAACCTAAAATAAAATGATTGATTAATTTTTTCTGGGGTTAGCTAGGTTAATCTCAAGCGATTTGTTAAAATGACAATGCTGATCGGAAAGAAAACTGATTTAAGTTATCAAAAACTAACCTAACCTATTTTATTATAATGACATTTGCCTGAAAGTTAAGCACTTCTGCACATAATCATGGAGTTTTGAGTTGCACAAACATTAACACAAATAATTATATGACAGTTGTTTGCGAAGCGAAATTATTCTACATGCAGTTTTTATAAATATGATACTTTGCATAATTCTCAGATCTTTTAATGGTTGACATAAAGATAGTTATTATGATTTTTTTTCTGTCTTCGTATATCACTAACAAAACTTTTTAAAAGACTCATACCTGTATCTGTTAGGCTGCGGGGGCTGTGGGGCCTGTGGTTGGGGGGGCTGGGGGTCTGGCACAACAATAAGTCTCTGGGGGACAGCAGGCCGAGCTGGGGGTCCCGGTTCTGCAAATATAAATTTATCACTTTAGTGTTCATGCCAAAAAAACAAATACATGTCTTCTTTTATGTGAGACGCCTAGTAAGAGATCACCTGGCTGTTGGTATCTCGTGTGTGGACCAACCTCGAGTTCTACGCCATCTGTCGCGATGGCCTGAGTGACTCACAACTAAGTTGCGTTGCCGCATTCAGAACCGGTATCAATATCGAGTTCGATACAAATGTCATCAAATGTGCCCCGCAAGGTAGGTGAACTGATTTCAAGCCTTCCCATACCTTCCCTACCCCAATCCCTTCTGTGGTGGTACCCAAAATTCAATTTTACAAAACCACCCCAGAGTTCATCTACAACATTCAAAATTCGGTATCTCAGAACTGAGAGTTATAACTAATTGAGAATTATATTTTTACCCATTTGAGTGATGCTTTAAGACAGGTTTGAAATGGGTTAAGACAATATCTTCCGACATTCTTCTTTAACTGACATGAGACGACTTCCACAATCTCGTTACCTGGTATCTCCGGGTGCTTGCCCTTGTGCTTGGGCGGCGGCACGGGCGGCTGGTTGAGGGCGCTCTGCTGCTCCGCCGCCAGTCGGCCCTCCTGGATCTGCTGGAAGTTTCTCCGCAGGGTGTCTCCACCGCCTGCCCCTCCCGGGTGCACGATGGAGGAAGGCTCGCCAGCGATGGCAGTCTCTTCTTCTTCTCCCTCCGAACCAGAGTATCTAGAATAAAAAATAGAAAATGTCAACTAGGAAAATATGCTTTAAGTTCTGTTTAGTAAACAAATCAAAGTCCGTATTTTAACGCATGTTACCGTGACCATTGATAATTAACCATATATACAAACAGTTTTAACATTTTATTAGAACTTTCAAAATATGCCCTTAATAATATGACACGGTAAAAGATGGAGACTTAGGTTCTAAGTTATTGTAAAAGATGCAACTTTTTAAGTCTTTCCCTCACAATAACACGCATTCTTACACCATTTTTACAAAATAAAATATACACGTTTAGAGTACCTTTGTACAAAATTTCACAGCATTAGGATATATAATTATTAGTTGTTAGAATTCATAAGTTTTAACCTTAAATGTCTCAGAAAGAGTCCTGTCAATAAAGCCCTGGATAAGTTCACTATTTAGATTGAATTATTAGTTGTTAGAATTCATAAGTTTTAACCTTAAATGTCTCAGAAATAGTCCTGTCAATAAAGCCCTGGATAAGTTCACAATTTCAATTTCTCCTAAATTACGTCTTTTAGCATTTCACATGGAGAGATCAGAAAGTCACCTTGTATACATTTAAAGAAAAGTGTTTTACCTGTAGTCTTCTCTGACACAATTCTCCTGTTTTCTCTTCTTGCACCTGTCAATGTGGTCTTTCAGCTGGATCCTGACCTGACGCTCTGTCGGCTGATCTCTAGAAAGGCAGAATTCAAAAAATAATAAGACTTTGGTTGAGCCGACTCTGGTGAGACTAGAACCGTTTCTTATAAAAGTTGCAAAATCCCATGTTCCAGAATACATCATCAGACTCTGGCATGTGTTTAACAACAGAATTTGTATATACCTGTGTACCTTGCCATAATTAGATTAAAGGAAATTACTACTTTAATATTAAACAGTAATTATTTTTGATTATTACTAAATAAATTATGGAAACAATATTAATGATTTTCAAACAATGAAATTCGGGATCCTCGACCCATTTCGGCATTTGATCAAATTATAAATAGGTGTCAAGCATAACAGCATGACCATTGATATCACTAAGACTTAAATTTCCTTGCAAAAAATGTGGAATAACGCCATTGACCTAAATACAGTCAAGAATGAAAATAATTTGAATTTTTTATCTACGATAATGGATAATAATGCATTTACAATACAAATAAAGCGGAGTGGGTTAAAAGTCGGGTTGGATAGAATATAACAGATCATATGATTATTTACTTAACTCGGCCGTCGTTTAGCCACAGCTAGGTAAATATTCAAAACACCGGCTGTAACAACGCCATCTTCGGATGACTGCAAATATGAATCGGCATAATGTGCACTATATCACGGCTGTCACATGTTCAGCAATTTGGCGCACAAATGACGGTACTAAGACTGACATTTGCATTATCTTCATACATCTCGAGATCTTTGTCGTTATCTATCTTTTAGCTAAATCATGATTAAAAAAGTGGTTAAAATTATTTGATATCAGTCGTCAATCATTCATCAAGATACCTCTTTTAGCTGAATTTTTAAATGGTTTACAAAAAAAAATTACACACCACAATTGCATTATGTCATTAATAATGTTGTGTACTATAAATAAAACGATTTTATGAAAAGAAATTTTGTCACAGTTGACCTCAATCACATTAGAATGGTTCGTTCCTCCAACTTTTTCTTAAAACTTTATGCGTACAGAACAAGGCGTCGGCATTTGTCTTTCTTCCCTAATTTAATCTGGGCCACGTGAAATCCCTTAGGACTAGGTGTTGAATCCGCCTCTACTCAATCATATCATCCAAACAGTCCAGGTGTTGAAAAGAAACAAAAAGAGATAAATACCTCAAGGGGTTGTTCGAAGTAACCAACCTGATGAAGGAGTGCTTGAGCAACTGCTCCGTGTAGGGCCGCTGGTGATAGTCCTTCACCAGGACTGTTTCAATGAAGCCGTGAAACTTCTTGGCCCATTTCTTGGATTTTAAACGGGGCGGTGGATTCCTGGAACGCAAAAAATGAAAAGGGTTATCATTGGGTCTGTGAGATTTTTTATGAATATTATTGTATGGCAAGCGTGTCAAACTCGCGGTCCACAACAAATATCTTTAGGTAGTCAAGGCAAGGTGTCAGGTAGTAAAAGAGTGATGTAACTTCGGGAGATGATTCTACATTCATTTAATAAATAACTTGAGTAATTTATCTATTAATTTGTGCAGTTGTTCTATGGCTGGTATGTTAGTGTTTAAGAAAATATGTTTATTATGTTGTGGTAATAATTACTCATATATGCCATGTCTAATCGAAACCAAGTGGAAAAAGGACTAAACGAGAAATTGTTGAGAATTTAAAAAAACATTGGGAATTGGAGTATTTTGGCTGTGAAGTATAAAACCATCTGTTTGATATGTAATAATGCTATCAATGACCAAAGTTATTTAACATTAAATGTCACTATGAACAACATAAATCAAAGTATGATAATTATGCAGGATTAATGAGACAAGAGGTTGAAAGAGTTCAATCTGGGACTGAAAAAATAACAGTTCATGTTTACTACAACACTCTTGAGGTGATTTTTCACAAAAACGGCACTATATAAATTATCCAAATATTATTATTAGCAGTGGTGCGTCCAAGCTACATCTAGTCAGAGTTTCACTTCCCGAGAAAGGTAGACTAGGTTACATTTGACGTCAACATTACATTTGGCAGTACATTAGGCAACGTTAAAATTGGCATTACACTGCCCAAATGCAGTATTTGTTTTTATTTTTATTTGATGTGGCTTTGATTGAAAGATCTAGTGATTATGTTTATGTGTGTGTGGGTTGGTAGTTTTTGTGAGTGTAAAGAAGCATGGTTTTGGAATAGAATTATTTATTCCATCTGTCGTTAATTCAAGAATTGTGCCTATGAAGGTGTTTGGCAGGCTTGCTGGAGAATGTGCTACGAGGGGTGGATGGATGGATTGTGATGTACCTTGGAATGAGGAATAGCGCCCGCATGGGGTGCAGGTCGCACAGCGGCGGCTGGCTCTCGGCCATCTCAAGCGCGGTGATGCCGAGCGACCACAGATCGCTGCGGTTGTCGCACGTCGCATCAGGGTTCTCGTCGCAGGCTATCACCTCAGGCGCCATCCAGTAGGGCGTGCCGATGAAGGTGTTTCGGCGGCCAATGGTGCGGTCCAGTTGGGCGGACACTCCGAAATCAACTGGAAAAAGGGAAATACCGTGTTAAGTTTTCTTAATACTTAAAATGCAGTATTATGTACATATATAGGGATGCTAACCACAAGCTAACTGAAGGGAATCCAACCACAAGCCATACCAACTGTTTGAAAAGCCTTCGATAACAAGATTCATAAAACTGGAACTGTTCCACTGAGCAGAATATAAGATAATCGTTCCCCGAATAGGATTCTTAATAATAAGCCAGCAGGATGGAGGACTTTTGGGAGACCCAAGCTTTGGTGGTGGTTGGACAGTGTGGAGGCAAACACCGCAACCTTTGGATAAGAAACTGAAGGGAGAAAGCAGTGGACCAGCTGGAGAGAAAGCATTCCCTAAAGACCGTAAAAACTCTTCAAAGTTTGTAGCGCCGATGAAGATAATGATGAATAGTATTCTTACCCAATTTGACCTCCGCATTGTCCGTAAGCAGAACATTCTGTCCTTTGATGTCCCTGTGGATGACCTTGTTGGAGTGCAGGTAGCTGAGGCCGCGCAGGATCTCACGGCAAATGTACGCAATCCACTCTTCCTTGAGGGACTGACCCTTGGTGGACTTGACCAGGTCTGTCACGGAACCTGGAAATAATAAAGTTAGTGGGTCAATTTTTATGTTTGTCGATATATAAACCCATAAGGCTTGTAGTACAGGCCTTTTCACTTAGTATAACATGTGTTGAAAGGGTAGTAAGTCGGTTACCCACTATGAGAATCAAACACATGAGTTCGACTGCTAGTTGAAAGACCTACCCACAGAGTTATCGACCACATCAAGAATCTCATCATAAATTTAACCCTTAATAATAATTATAACAACTTCTATTGAAAATTATCAACAAAGGTGGCCGGGTCATTTTCTCAAAAAAGGCTCAAAAGCTAAGTTATAGGGGATAGAAATTTACTAATTATAGAATGTGTTCTTTAATAAAGTTACCGTGTTTAATTTAATAATGTTCCATCATAAATTTAATAATTTGAAATCATCGATCTCAACCGTATATGAATGGTGGGCACGTGTGTTTAGCATGCTTCCCGACTGTGGACCAGTGCAGAAGGGTTCACTGAGGTTGGAGCATTCTCCATTGAAATACCCTCAGAACAAACTCAGTATTCTTTCTCATCATCTGTGTTCCAAAGATTGCAAAACCAGACGGTAAGTCATGAGCTAAAATTATGAGTTGTTGCAACTTGTGATAAAATGACATACTTCAACATTGTAATATGTATAATTAAAAGAAGAGGCATTAGAGAAGTGTTTTTTTTTTCCAGCTGCAGTAGTTTGCTATCCTCTTTATCTATCCCTATTCTACACGGTGTGGTGATGTGTACCATGACTTATTGTGAATGATGAAAATAATATTGTAAGTATACGGTGTACTAAAATGAATGTAAATTAAGACCTTCGTGCTTATAGCAGGTCAATATAAGAGGTACTAATTTATCACAATCGGATTGATAACTTCTGATAAGCAAGCCTTGTTCATCCAGAACAATATTATCTAATCAAATACAATTAAATAGTTGTTAATACTATCTATTCTTTGAAATCAAAATATGTCTTAGGAAATCGAATATTATAAAACAAAAAGGTGACATATTTGTGCATTATGACTATGTTTGAGACCAATCAAACCCTAAAAATTGCCTTAAAATCTCAATAATATCCACGCACAGGCTTTGCCATTTGTGGGATTTTTTGTTTATACATATTTTTTCTCAATTACCCTGTGTTTTATATTGTCATTATTATGTATCAAGAATTTTCGATAGCGATAAATAATGGATAAGTTTTGTAGCCACTTTGTTCCGAGGCAACAAGTGCTCTAAGAAGAAATTTTATTAACATGTCAATGTCGTATTAAGTCACACTATTGTTTAGTGCCGCGGCGATAGCCAACCCCCGATAGGAGAGGGTATCAGAAGGAGAAATGTTTCAACAACTATGGCTTGAATTTTTCATAAGCTTTACTGAACTACGAATTAAGGCATCAGAGGCCATTTGTGTCATTTACGGGGTAAACGTTCATCAGATTGCTAACATGGCAAAGGTGGCTATTCAATATCTGTCAAGAGGTTATTCTCCATCTGCTATATTCTCCTGATCTTGCTCCATCAGATTCTGTCCAACAATCTCGGAGGAATCTGCTGCTCTTCAAACTTGGTTTGACGACTTCTTCACTTTTAAGCTAGATTTCTTCACGCACAAAATCAAAAAACTGCCTGAGACTTGGAAGTCCATCATGAACAATACAAAAGAATGTATGGTTTTGTTTGCTTATTTTGTATATTACTTAATAAAAAATTACAAATTATGTGTTTTTTTTTTTTTCAGGGTTACGAATAACCTGACAATATTTGAAAAACTCCTACTGCCATCATAAGAAGCGGAAGATGTTGCTTGTGCAGTGATGGAGGAATTAGCCAGCAAAGGAATTGAACGCACGACGCCCGGGTGGGAATCGGACGCGTTTGTCCACTCAGCTACCGACCGGTCAATATGGAAACAATATCATTGATCAAGCAACTGTATTAGAAAAAACTATGAAAGATTTATTTCCCTCATTACATTAAACACTGGAACAATAGCCAGTCCTTTCATTAACTCCTTCCTCTATATTGTTAAATTCAAATTACCTGTGAGGTAATTTTTCACAAAAACTAAATAATTAAATCTTTAAGTATGCACATTGAAAGTTATCGAAATGAGCTGCTAAACAATTCTCAGGAACATAAAAAGACAAGCCATATGTAGTAACAGGTTTCTCAGAAGCGAAAATGAAGTATGTTTTATCATCGTTGTGACAATAGAAGTTGTTGTAATGAAACTTGAAACATAGGCGCACCAGCTGATAAAGACATTCTCCGCATTCAATGTCCGTTGAGATGATAACCTCGAAATAGGGTGAACACAGAGGCAAAATTTTACTAATATTCAGAGAAAAGATATCAAATTGCAACGGCACCATGTTTTTATTTTAAGTCTTGTTTGAAAGGAAGTGTCAGTTTGTTTTTCTAAAGAGACGTTTGACACTATCAAGAGATTTCAAAGGCATTCATAAAGCAAAAATAATATTTTTGTGTTAAGCAGTAAAAACTTTTTAAAAGTTTCGTGAAATTTGGACACCTTCTGCATGGAATTTCTAGGCTAATGAAATTATTTTCAGCTCGCAACGTAATTTCTATCATAAACTAAGGAGCTTTGAAATCTCTATTTAACTGTAGGATAATATGCCATATTGTTTGTTCCACACTTTTCAGTAAATGTATTAAAAAGTACACAATAGTCATAAATATAAAAACGATTGTAAGAAATATAAATTACAATGAATTTAAAGTATAAAGAGTAAAAATTAAAAAAAAAAAAAATTTAAACATAATATTTCATCAAATTGATGCATAAAAAAAGAAGGTATAATTGCTTGTCGTTTGAACGAAGCTTCATTTATGCAAAATATATCGACATCCGAAGAGATTCGATTCAACAACAAGATTGCCCTCCCCACCGGCAGACCATTGGCAAGTTAGTCCTGCAGGCCGGGAGATAGGAGTGTATGTTGTCGATGGCGAAGATAACGATCGGGAACATAGAAATGAATGCTCTCCATGATAGTTGAGTTTTCGGACCATCCACAAATCAATCTGAAGAAATGTGTTGCAATGTACACATCCCTTCTGACCTCTAGATGGTATGTTTCGAGCAAACCCAAGAGGAAGTCAGTAGGATAGAGCCATGGGTAGTAACCATACTCCTTCAGTAGAGAAATCTCAGAATTTTTTTCTGAACCCTCTCCAACATGAGGCAGTGCTTGACCTTGTGTGGACTCCAAACGATAAAACGGCCACACTTAAGTCTACTCCTTACTAATGAATTTAATAAAATGTTGAGAACCCGGGTGTCTCTGAACTTCCTTGCAGTGCATAGAACAAAACCCAGTATTCTCAATAAAGTGCTACAAGCCATCTCAATGTGAGCATGAAATGTCAGCCTTATATCAAACATGATTCCAAGATCCTTCATAGTAGAGACACGTTTTAAACTTCGGTCATCCATTGTTTACCGGTGGTACCAGGTATGACACGCCTAAGTAAATGACAAAATTAAACATTTAGATATATGGAACTCAATCTTATTATTTTTACTCCAGTCAACAATTGTATTTATCTTTGTCTGACTGAAGTCAATTGCAGTCTTTTAAAGTTTGTATTTCTGTGAATAGTTTTGCAAAACATCTTGGGATCATGCTTGATATCGTGTTCAATGGAATTTAGATATGCTTGGAAAGCAGTGCGAATATTACGCCTTACCACGGCTCTATGAACAGAAGAGTGTGTATGAGACGATGCATGAATGTGAATGAAGCAAAGAGCATGTGACAAGGCAGAATCGTGTGACGGTCTATCCTCTCCTCCAAAGAAAAATGTGAAAGTTAATTAGTTAAAATCGTTAATAAAACATAAATGCAATTAATCGATAAGGCAAAAAGTTTGTCATAAAAACCAATAACATAATTTTACTATATTATTGTACAATAAATTTACTGCCAAGCATAGCATGGCAATTCATAAATAATATCAACAAGTAAGCACAGAAAGAGTAATCAAAAATTGAATACATCACTTAACTGTCACTCTCAATAATATTATTCAAATTTATAAACAATAATATGCACCTACCGAGGCAATGGAGCAAGTCTTTAAAATTACAATGTACATATTTGATGAAATGTGGGCTGATAGTTTATATCAGAGACTGTAAGTCACAGCCGAAAGAAAATTCTTCATTCCACCACATACGGCAAATGTCAATCGACAAGGTTCACGAATAACCATGCCATGGTATCTCAAGACTGATGAGTGAATTAGGAGAAAGGCAACCTTCACAATCCCACACTCTGAACATGATGGGCACGTAGCACGGCTAACAGATGACCGTTGGAATTTTGAAATGATAAGATATTGTCTTTGGTTGGGAAAGAGAAACTGGGGTCGTCCACAGAGAAGATGGGCTGACAATCCTTAAAAGAACTACCAGCTTCGCATGAGTAGATATGTGTGGGGGGGGCTACATGTCAGAAGGGCTTAACCAGGAGGCGCATTAATAAAATGGGCTTTGAGTCATTATTCTATCATGTTTTTAAGTTCATTTGCCTCATTTAGTGAAGAAAACATTGATAGGTGCAGAAAGCCAATTAAAATTTAACATCACATTCCAAACCTTAATCATAAAAAAATGTCAAGTGATAAAGCTTGCATGATAAAAGGGGGTATGATATTATTGTTATCAAATTATTGTGAAACCAATTATAGAGGAAATGTTTTGTTTTTATATTAATGAATATTTGTAATTATGTGATGTGTGCAAGAGATGGAGGATAAATTATCGCAAATAGTTGTGTGTTAGGGATTTAATGAAGTCCTATAATCGAACAATAAAGTGAGTTTACGCCTGTATCTGAGAGTTTTATTTATGAAGAACAAATGGGAAGAACTGTACAAAACAATTTATATGGTTGTCAACCCTGTAACTGTATTTTTTAGATAGAGCCTTTAACTCTTACGCAACTACGCGCATTCATGTATGCGAAAACAAACTGTGCCCCTAGCGCAACGCGTATTCATTTACGTATTCTGACAAATCTGTTGTATACACCGTAAATACGTCACGAATTTAGCCGATAAGTGAACCAAAAAATAGTTCAATCCTTCTTCTGGTGACTAGTGAAAACTTTAGATTTTTACATACATAAACCTGATTCAAACCGTTGATGATATTTGAGGGGCATCTTTTGTATATTTATGTATTTCATCTTACTTAGATGAAACAGGGCACACATTAAAATAAGCCAATCAAAAATCTGTCACGAAATAAGAGAGTTATAGCAGTTTAAAGTGATTAGTTAGGAATGTCAAAAAGAGTGCAGCGGCTATGGATGTAATTTTGTTTATGTAAAGGTCAAAGACATTTTAGTGATAAACAAGCATACTCGTATATAATAATAATTATATGAAGTTCGACATAGTTGTGCAAAAAAATCTATAAAAAGGACAACTAAACTGTAGTGTGGTTTCACTGTACTGAAACAAAATTTCTATAGCAACCCCAATGTTGTGTGACACAAGAAAAGAAAGTAGGTGAAAAGATGAAAGTTGAGAATTTCTGGCAATTCAAACTTAGTCATGTAAAATTGCTAAAGCCGTTTGGAGCAAAATTTCAAACATGAATGGATGTTCACCAAGACTAAGCTCATACTTTAGACATTTCTCCGCAGTTATAATCTTTCATCGTTGTGCTGCATCCAATGCAGTTTTCCGGTGAGAAATTTGTAATCTCACAAGGCCAGCGATAAACAATTTTCAAATAAAAATAACAATACATCTTATCTATCTATGTGCCTGTAATGCAAACACTGTTCTTGATAATCTGATAATTAGAGATAACCTTCATAGTGTTAAGTGACTAATCGAATTCAAAGAAAGATTCGTTTCAGTGTGTGGAGTCTTTTCTTAGAAAAGTGGTGGAATTATTAATCGAGATAAATTAAAATTGATCATTGGAAATGTGACTAACGGTGAAAATAAATTCCGAAAACAAAGGTTAAGCAACATTCGTAAAGTCAGCACATGGGGAGAGGTGCATTTATAAACTAGGCTTCGCCCAAGTTTCAAATATCTTTGTTACATAGCCTGTTCAAAAGAAAAGGTGAATTTTGAATTTTCCCAGGCTGTGTACACTCGACTATCGTTTTTTTTTTTGTTATGTTGGTACACGTATGTTTATCATATGTTAGCATTATCAGCCATTTTGGATTAGTGGTTTGTTTTTGACAACTGGAAAGGTTAGTTACGTTTTTGTGTGTTCTTCAATTTTTTTACTTTTGAAAAAAATGGATGGCGGGCAAAATAGGAATTAACGAATTAACTGTAGTCCCAATATCTACAGTGACGACACCTCCAACTGCACAGATAAATATGTAGCCCTGTAAGAAAGAAGTTGTGGAGCTTAGGAGATGTGACTCACCAGCCCCGCAGTACTCCATGACCAGCCAGAGCTGGTCGTCTTTGCCGGGCGGCGACTTCTTGATGAAGGCCCCGTAATAGGTGGCGATATTGCGGTGGTTGCTGTACTTCTTCAGCACGTTGATCTCCAGCTTGATCTCTTCCTCCTCATCCTCCGTCACGTCCATGACCTTGATGGCCGCCAGCTGGCCCGTCTTGGTGTGGCGGCCCTGATCGATAAATCAAATTATACGGTTAATTATTCAAAAAAACAAAGGCAGCCCTGGATGAAACAAATTATATTGTCAACAAGGAATTATGATTTTGGAAGCAAGATAATAATATATAGTTACAACATACGGAAAAAAAACGTAAATAAAAACATATTACAGCTTGGTTAGGTCATTGGACATATATCTGGAGACTAGTATGTCAGTGCGGATTATTAGATTATTATTATAATTACACCCTTAGCTTCTAGTAAATTATTACACTTTTTTTTTTTTTAACGGGAATACCGCACAAGAGTCTCAACTGCTCCCAACCGTCTAGAGCCAGTGAGACTATGGCATCCCCAATAGGGGTATGTTGTGAGGTTGAAGGTAGTGGGGAGAGGAAGAAGATGAGGAAGGGGAAGGTTGGGAAGTACCTGGCTATTCAGATATAGTCACCAAACACGGCTAAAGCCATTTCAAGCAACGTTTCAATTCTGAATGGTGGTCTTTCACCAGGGCGATACTTAGAGTATCTACCACTCTGGAACGTGCCGCAAATATACTATATTTTATTTTATATCAATTATGACACATGTTAATTAAATAAAATTTATTTGCGCACGCCGGGTTCGAGCCCGCGACCTCTGGATTCATAGTCGAGCGTCTTACCACTCGACCACGCAGGCCGTCATTGCATTGCGTCACACATGCGCTGTTATACCCATATTTGAACAATCTTTCATGACTTATGATAACGATCATGATTTTAGATAGTTTTAATTTGCATACATCTCCGTCATATATTAATTAATCATTATTATATTAGGTTAGGTTTTTTTGGGTAAAGAGCACTTGAGGTGAACTATCACAAAACTGCGCTATATAAATTCACTGTTATTATTATTAGATATTTATTTATTTTATTTTATTTGGGAGTTCAACAGTTTATATACAAATCAGGTAAAATATTAAATGGGTGATGTAAATATGACCATTTGCAGGTTTGCACTTGAGTAGTTATATATGGGTAAGTGTATATAATCTTAGTTGGGTGTTACATTACCATGGTGAAATCTCACTAATGTTAAGTTTCACTATGGTTGAGTGTCACTGTTACCGAGTATCCCTAGTCTAATGTCACTATAGCCAAGTATCACTATAACTCAGTGGAGCTATAAGTATCGTCAAAACTAAATGTGACTATAGTCGAGATTCACAATGGCTGAGCAACTTTATATATTACAGCAATTTTATTGCAGTGTCACTACAGCCAATAATAATAATAAAATTTGGATAATTTGTATAGCACCGTTTTGGTGAAAAATCACCTTAAGGGCGCTGTACAATCTTATTTTCTACTTAATATTAATTCCTAGTTTATATAAATACACAGCAACATACTTACCTATTACCATAAAACGTGATGAAAATCAAAGAAAAATGAAGACACGGCATATTCATACAAATTGAACGATAAATATGGCACGGTCTGGATTCATGTTTCAAGGCTCATAACGCTTATGAAAAGGATGGATTGCCATCCTAAAACAAAATTTTCCCTTGACAGCATGTCTGTCGAACGACTGTTTGTGTGATACTGAACGCAGTAAATCTCAGGTATGTCTCTCAGACTCAGTTTAGTACATTCACGCGCGTTGTCTCAGTAACGTATCTACATTATTTCATTCATCTAAGTATGCAGTAGTTGAAATATCAGCATTTGAAAATATAACGATTCTAACCGGAATAGGTAATGGAATAATCAGTAAATCATCGAGGGGGTGAGGAAAAACAAGGGAAAATCTACCGCCAAGCCATCCATCCCCAGTTCCCCTCAGTCATAGGGGGGGAAATATTAGGTTATCTAGCCTATTTTCGTAATAGAAAGAGAAAATGTCAACACTTTAGTTCATATTTTGACCTTGCAAAATAAATGACCGATTTTTTTTATAGATGTATTAGATATAACAAAACTTAGATAAATATCAATAAATAAATAAGCATGAAATGAACGCCAACATTGTTTGTTATATATTACCAGTGCTACACATTAGAATGTGAAAGGAGTTTATAATGAAGCAGAGATATGTGAGTTTTTTTTACTTAGTAGTGATCCACTCATATAAAAATAAACTTTTAAAATAATGAAAATGCTCAATTAATTTTTGTCAGTTGTCATCCCTCAGGGGCAATATACACTAGATTTTTTCTTAATGTGAAGTCCCAACTGCCTTGAACCAGTGGGACTATGGCATCCCCAATCTGGGGTATGTTGTAAGGATGAAGGAAGGGGAGAAGGGAAGTCGATGCGAAATTAAAAAACGTATTTGGATATTCTGTTCTGGTGTCACTAAACGTGGCAAATGCCATTTCAAGTAACGTTCTGATTCTGGATGGCAATCTTTCACCAGGGCGATACTGAGAGTACCGTTTACTACTCTGGAACGTGGAGCAAATACTACTGTAATGTATGATTTAAATTACATTTGAAAACAAAAATAAAAGGATTAAAAAAAACGGTTGAGAATGAAAAAAAAAACACGTTGCACAATAGTCAAAAAAGAAAAATAATATTATAGAACCTTTAGGAATAACAGTTCACTTTTTTTAAGTAAAGTGAGTGGGACAAAGTTGAAAATGTAAAATCAATGAAATAAATAAAGAAGTGAATGGAAGAATAAATTTATACGACCTGATTGAGTCAATCAAATGTTTCAGTCAGTCAAATATTTGAGTCAGTCAAATACTTTAGTAAATTAAATTTAATATTTTAGTCGGGTCTTAGTAGACACAACAGAAAAGTATGAATGAATGTGAATTAACAAGGTGTGTGCCAAGACAGAATTGAGGTAGTCCATCCTCTCTGCTAATGCCTGAGGAGAAATGACGTGATAACTGGGGTAGTTGATAATTATTTGAGTAATGAAATCATCAAATTTAAAAGAATTCAAAAGAAAACCGGTGAATGAATTTCAACTCATCAAAAATCAATCATTCAATTCATAACACAACATAACATACCGAGAAAATAATATCATGAGAATAATAAATTAAAATTGGAACAAAAAAAATTACTGCATTGCATGATTTATAAATAAAAACAAAGCAAAAACAAAAAATTAAACAAAATAAATTACTGTATTGCATGATTCATAAACAAATAAAATAAACAAGGAAAAATAATTTAAAAAATTGAAACCAAATAAATATCTGTATTGCACGTTTCATAAACAAAAAAATAATTTAAAAAAAAAAAAAAAAAAAACAAAAAAAATAAAAATAACAAAAATGTTAACAAAACAAAAAAAAATAAACAAAAATATTAACAAAACAAAAAAAAATAAAATAAAATAAACAAAAATATTTAACAACAAAACAAAAGAAAGAAGAAAAACGGTCACATTATTAGAAATAAACTAGGTATCATGTGTTTCTATATTCGTATTGGAAAGTATGATGACTACTATTTATTTATTTATTATTTTTAAGTCAGGACATTGTGTTAAAATGGAACATTGGACAACAGCTGATCGGAGTTTCATCATCAATTAACAGGCAGAAACAATGCATGTTTAAACCTACCATAACTATCCTAACCTAACCTAACTTATTATTACTACAGTTGTATGTGAATTTCAACAATTATGTGCATATATGCTAAGCTCTAATTTTTGCATAACGGTAGATTTATAATGGTAGACGTGAATCTGATAAGAATCAATGTCACTATTTGGGAAACAATTCAAATTGATTATTAAATTGTATCCAGTAACACTTCTTTGTATAGGTACAAAATATCTTATTTAATTATGATTTATTATTTTTAGATCAAAATGACTGTTAAGGAAAAACTTACAACAATGGTTCTGCAACCACTTGGATGGAAGCCAAGTTAAGTTTCCAGGAAGAAAATATGATATTGTATAGGGTTAACAACATAAAAAAGCTTTTAATAGGTCTCAATGTATTTATTTTTATGAGTATGGGTTAGGATTTAAACTAAATTGGAGGATAAAAATAATTGTGGAACAGACAGTCAAAAGAACGAAAAAAAATTGTACAAGTTTTCGAAATGTCAATTTAAAAATATTTTTTTAAAATCTCTAATTTAAACACGTTAATATCGGAAAACATATCTGGAAATTGCATATAAAGGTACAGGCTGATAATCTATTGGTGTACTGGCTTTTTTATTAAAATACAAATCATTTTTACACCCCGAAGTGGGTAATATAAATCTAACACAAACAATGCACAAAAAAAACATTTTGCTTACCTTATAAACTTGGCCATAGGTTCCATTGCCGACGACTTCAATAAGTTCAAATATGCCAGCCGGGTCCTGAAACAAACGTCAATTCATCATAATTAAGGAGATCGGAATCATAAATTCACGAATTTGTCAAACAGCTCTCAGAATTACTCCGGTGAACATGAATCACACCCGAAGTTGAGGGCCCGCAAGCGTGAGATGAATGGAGGTAACTTGCTATTAGAAACTCTGCCGGGCATACTCGGATCGAAATTAGCATTATTATACTTGACACGAACGTTTTACACTGCCGTATTAAATTTACCTTCAGCGCATTCAAATCAATGTCATCAAGGGAACAGTTCACAGACGGAGCCAGTTGATGCGCCATCTTAAGTGTATATTGTCACCCACGAAGACAAAGTACGAAAAACTCATTAAAGTCTGAGTACACGCACAATTTTTACACTGCACTCGATTAGAAAAGTTCTGCTACTGCTACTTCTTTAATCGTTACTTTCATAATGTTGTAAAAAAGTCATTATTTACAAGAAAAACACTCTGAGCGGATAAAAACAGACGTAACATGGCTGACGCGCCCCGAATGGTCAATTTATAAATCTAGGTGTTTAGAAAATCACAAATGTCACCACCGCGCGATCGCCACACTGGCCGCGCTCGCGAACACCCGCCAAGTGCGGGCAAGCGGGGCAACCGCAACATTATTTTAGTAAAAAGTTTCGAACACACAAAATGCCCAAATTATAAATTAGTCAAATTTTAACTAAGTCTGCATTCAATTTTTTTTAAACCTTAAAAGCCTACGAGCCATATAGGCAATGGCATATTTCGTTTATAGTTAATGTTTTAATAAGGTAATATAATTACAACCAGCTATGTGCATACACGAAGACATAATATTTTGCAAAATTAAATATAATACCGTAAAAAACTACAAGAATTCTAACCAAGTATACTCTACAAGCACCTCAATTTCGTTTTAAGGGTGTTATTTAAAAAAAAAAACGAAAATTTCTTCTTGTTTCGCATTATCAACTTGTATCATTATTTCAACAAATACATCAATTTCAATTTGTAGCAAAATTTAATTTAACTTTCATACGTATGTTTACCGAAACTGATTTGTTTTGGTAAATAGCGCAGCGTAAAATGGGTTACGTTTTTAATATACTTCGTACAGTAATAACTTGAAATTGTACAACTTATTATCTTACTGCGTGAGTTCTGAAGACATTAGACATCTGTTAGAAGGAGCTTATGGAAAAGTCTGGCTAGTAATATGTCAATGACTGGTCGGTAGCTGAGTGGACAAATGCGTCGGATTCCCACCCAGGCGTCGTGCGTTCAATTCCTCTGCTGCCTAAGTCCTCCATCATTGCACAAGCAACATCTTCTGCTTCTTACGATGGCAGTAGGAGTTTTTCAAATATTGTCTGGTTATTCGTAATCCGGGAATGTTTGTCTTTCTTTTTTTAAAAAAAATTTAAAAAAAAGAAAAGATCGTTGTTTACTCTATTATTAATTGTTTGTGACATTAGTGGAAAACCGTTTTCGGATTTGGTGAACCTTCGTCATATGCGAACAAGAACGCACAAAGACATCCTTAGTCGTATCGAAAGAGAGATCGGGAAAGGAATGAATCACTTTCTGACAACCACTTCTTTCTGAAATTCACTTTCTCGAAACGCATGAAGCTCAGTTATCATAATTATTGATACTCACTTTATTTTGTTTCACTATATTTCTCACAAATTTGTATAATAATGAAATATTGTTCAAGCCCTTGCTGTAAAATTTAATTTTTAAAAAAGGATTTGTTGTCAATGTTACTTATTTGATTGTTTTGCGAACGAGTGTGAAACTGGAAACAATACTAGTTTAGTAGTTATTCCCCAGGTCAAATTAGTGTTTTAAACCAGTGAAGGAAAATCACTCAATATTTTTTTAATCCTTTAGAAGAAATCATAGACTAAAATATGTTGTATATTCGTAAAAAGCATTAACTTTGTGGCTTGCCATATTTATAAATAGAACATATATACTTTGTTTTTAACCACTTTTTTATTTAATATTTTGTCTACCGGTTTCGGAAGTACCCTTCCATCATCAGGACAATATTAAATTAATCTTTAGATAATAACTTCATCTCTTCTGGAAGAAACATATGTGGAGATAAATTCTGTACACGATAAATAAATTCTGTACTTCCGAAACCGGTAGACAAAATATTAAATAAAAAAGTGGTTAAAAACAAAGTATATATGTTCTATTTATAAAATATGTTGCATTAAATAATAACGAAAGCGTCTACAGTTAAAAATAAGGACATTTATTTTGGTAGTAATTCGTGCAAATTTTAGAAGGAAAATTAAATTTAAAAAAATGATTTATTCCGCAATACTTTCCTTTGTGATTTTGCTTTTATTTTAGATACGTGTTATGTATGTATACATTAAAGCTCGTACCCGTTATTATGAAATTGAAGAGACTGTGTAAAACATGTTTTGATGTTGCATCAAAATTGTGCCAATTGTATTTTTATAACGGTCTTGCATATTTATTTGTTTTACAAAATATAAACGATAGAGATTATTATTTTTTATCTGTCCATAAAATGAACATATTTTTTCTGGCAACATTTTTTCATATGTCATTTTGACCATAGCCAAAATTTAAAAATTATTATCTTGCTTCGTCTCATTGTGGCAGTTCAGTTGCATAATTATTGTTTTTCGTCTTTACTTCTACAAGTGAAGGACGAACCTGACTAATATCTCGTGATAATCAAAAAGGGCAATAGACTCTCGAAATCTATACTTCAAAATGGCTCTAAGTGCTCCAAGGGGAAGCATTGGGAAGTTGTTCAAGCAGGCTTGCAATGAGATTCCCGAGATCGTGGGAGCCACTGGAATCGGTATGGTGGGCCTGGTCTTGGGATTCATTGGAATCTACGACTACAACAAGAACGACGGAGAAAATAAAAAGTACAAATACTCATACGTCATCATGAGGCCCGACGACCCTAGGGTGGCCAAAATACACAAAGATTGAAGGTTCTTTTTTGCTTTTTCAATAAATATGTACATAATAAATAAACAGTAGAAAATAAACGCAAATGGTTTGAAATTATCAGTCTTTATTCTCATTTGAAATACTAATCTTCCCTTTGTCTGATAATCGTAATTATGTCTTCAACCAAAATATGTCTATATGCATGAGTACATTTACAGTGCAGGGGCCTGTCTCATATTTCGGGGCCGCTTGCCTTAAGACAGGGGGAGTGACAGTTTCATTGTCTGTTTACCTGCACCGAGATGTTGTGAACCTCTTTTGGGAGAACAGTGTTTCTAGTTTTTATTCTGTAATTATTGTCTTGTAGCTTTTGGTTTGACGTACTTATACGCTTTACCATTACCCTTTTCCCAGAGATTCAGGGTAACTTTGGAAAGTGGGGCCTCTTCGCAATTTCAACATTACCAGTAGGTAAGTATATTGTGGGATGGAAGACACAATAAACTAAAAAAAAAATAAACATAATTTTGACAGATTTATTGTAAAAGAATCTTAATAACATTCATATTTTTTGATATCAAAATGTGAAATAAAAAAATACAAAAACAAACATTCAAACAGATGATAACAAAAAAATCTACATAATTTAAAACATGACAGCGTCTCAGATGAATAATTAAAAAGTATACATTGAATAGAAATACACAACAAAAACATAAGTTTAAAGTACAACTGGGTTAATTCTCAGCAAGAACTGAGATTTTTTAAAAAAATATTGTGATGTAGAACCTGAAACAACACAAGAGCTTTATATATGAGGGGCTTAGAAGCAAAGGCAGCAATCTCCAAAAACGGTTCTGTAGCATTGTCAACTTTTGAATGATTATTATAAAGAAATGGAGAATGAAGTGTATAAAAATGTTAGTGCACATTAAACTAGGAACAATTTGAAACAATTATCTCTAAATTTATCAACATATTCACAAAAGAAAAGTGCATTAAACGTTAAATGAACTTTCCAAGAAATAGTTTAAAATGAAGGAGATTGCTGCCTTTGCTTCTAAGACCCTCATATTATGTACGGATTTACATCCTAAAAATTAATGCATCACAATTAATTAAATCCCAACATAGATGTTCAACACATTCAAATATGTTCTAAATTATGCCATGAATTTTATAATTTCGTAGGGAGTGGTGCATACAGAATGACTGTGTTTTAGAGATCTCAAGAGCTCAATTTTGAAGAATAAAATGGCTGAAATGTTAATGATGAAAAAAGGCTCAAATATGCACTATGCAAATGCATATAATCCAATGTCTAGTAATAGCTATAACTAGTTTCATACAATTTACTTTGTCTCTTAGTAGATTTCAATACTCTTTTTTTATACAACAACATAGTGAAAAATGTGGAATAAATAATATGGCATCTCAACACCGAAATTTGTATTTTAGAGCTTTATAGCACGAAATGGAAATGATGTAGCGAGCTGAAAAAGTTGCGTTGACCTTGCAAAAATTCTGATAGAAAAGGCTGTATAAATTTTATAATGTCAGAGCTCACTGTCAGAAAACAGATTTACTGGTTTATAATTAAGATTAAATGTATATTGTACTAATAATTAGGAACTTTTAAATTACAGGTTTATAGATTAAAGTTTACCCGAACAACACATTTAAAATTGTGTGTATTGGTGCGTATGTATACATTTCCGACAGCGATGTTTTGTGAAAAGTCACTGAGAAACAGCCTTGTCTTGCTTACACCTACTTATTGTTATTAGCGAAAAAGGGACAACAAGCACATATGATGATCGATTTATAATATTCTAAAAGTTTTGAAATTGAACAAGTTTGAGACATGCTGTACGCAATCAACTCATCTATATGAGTACTATGTTCGACTCAAAATTCGGTAAGATACCTATACACATGTAGCTACAAAATTTTTCAGAACAGCTGCGTATTTGATATAGGCAAATAATAAAATATTCACAATATTAGGTATAAAGTTAGATTTTTTATCACTATTTCTAATACTTGACAGATAATACCAATATGCAATATCACTAAATGATGATGTTACATGATTTTACATTAGAATTAATAATAACAAAGTAGTGCTATATGTAGCATCGGAAGTTGTTACAGATTTACAAACTTAATTTCAATGGGCCACCTAGTAAAGCTTTTAGTTATAATTCTGGCTAGGGAAAAATAAAATTTGAAATCTTTAGATCACAGATTCTTGGAAAAAAAGACACTCACGATTGAGCGGTTCAGGAATAATTTAACATACCTACTCATGATCGTGCGAAGTGCACAAATTTGGTATAATTTCTGACACAGTTCTTTAAAATAAACAAACACTTCAACATTAAAAAAAACCTTCACTTATATTTTTACACGTTTGTCTACATTTCTGAATCTTATTCCAAGATATTATATTTTGTGGTGTTTAAGAACAAATTTTGTCTCGAGGTAAACATTCCATTTTTCGCAACGTATTTTAGAGCGAATTGTGCAATTTCCAAAGCGGCGGGCTCAAAAAATGGGAAATGATTATATCCATCATAGTGTTAGAAATTTAAAGGATAATAATAATGAATTAAATATATAGAACTACACACAAATGCTTTTGAGCTATTACTAAAAATCTTAGACTCGGAAACAATACACAATATTACAAGTTTATCAACGACAAATAGCCAAAATATTTACTTACTTCTTACTGCCCGCAGTTAGGTCAAAATAGACGGTCAACTTCCTGGGTCACTGACATGTTCAAACTGGGCTTATTAGGGCAGCTTCCGTACGTTCGATCGACACCGATTCCGTTCCCAAAAACGATTTTATTTTTCGTCAGTTTTTTCAAAGAAATTCATTATCTCAATTGTAAAGGGGTATGAAAGTAGTGATATACTATTAAACTGTGTCAGATTAGAATGCAATCTTAACAAAATGTAAATTAGTTGATAAGTTACTGTTTAAATTATGTTGACACAGGATGCTGTTACAATATACGTGACACTGGATGATGTTAGATTAGAATTTAGAATACAATATACATGACACTGGATATTAGAATTTGGAATACAATACACATGACACTGGATGATGTTACATTAGAATTTAGAATATAATAAACATGACACTAAATGATGTTACATTTGAATTTATAATGTGATAGTGGTGATATACCATTGAAAGATGTTGCTTTAGAATTTATAATACGAAATTAGTTAACAACCATTAAACGGTGACACATTAGTATTTACAGTACGGAAGTAGTGATACACATGTAAAAAATGGCTACATTTGAAATTAGATTACAAAAATAGCAATATATTTCTGAATGATATTAAATTAGAATATGTAGTACATTTGAATTTAGAATACAAAAATAGCGATATATGTACGACTAAATGATGTTAAATTAGAATATTTAGTAGATTTGAATTCAGAATACAAAAATAGTGATATATGATCAGATAGTGTTAAACTAGAATATGTAGTCAATTTGAATTCACAATTAAAAAATAGCGATATATAATGATGTTAAATTAGAAGAAAAGTTTTTAATGCAACATGATAATTAATTTTACAATATTGAAATGTGCTATTCAAGATTCTAATCACCACAGTAACGCAATAGAAATGTGACAAGGTTCCTGGCCAGTTAGGTACATAGTAAAAGATTATAAAATATTAACATTATTATGATTTGAGTTCATGGAGTGAGTTTTAGCCAGGAAAGTGAAATGTTTGTTGAAAATGCATTAAAAAATACCACAATTTTTTTAATTAAATTTGTTAGGAATGCGTTCGAGGATGATGATTTGATGAATGAGTGCAAATTATTTTAAGAAAAAATCGGGGAGTTTATGTTATTTTTTTTTTCCTCTGGGTTTTGGGGGGGCTTTGGCTTTTGTCTCTTTGAGTGAAGATGCCTGAGATGCTGGCTTTGCTTTGGTTGCAGGCTTCTTTGCTTTCTGTAAATAAATAAAAAAAAAATGGTTGAAGAATTTTTCAGGTTGGTAGTAAAACCTTATGACCAGATCCTTATGATGGTGACCTGAAATTTTTTTTTTGATTTTAAATTGTTTCCGTCAGAAAACAAATGAATGCTTTAAAAAAGAGACTAAAACGAATTCAACAGCAGTAATCAATAAATATTTCTAATTTTACCTGCATGTCATAAGTTTTGCCTTCCTTACCTTAAATGATGGAATTATCAATACATTATGGTGATACCTCATATGGCAAGCGAAATATTAATAAAAGTTCACCTTAATCAATGCATCATGCTCCATATCACTATCTTCGTCTTCTTCCTCTCCGTCCTGCGTGGAGGGTTCAGGATCTTCGCCGGGGATGTTCAGCCCTTCAGAGTCCGTGTCCAGCCCAGAGCTGAGCACCGAGCGACTCTTCTTCAGACTGACTGCCGAGTATGGGAGCGGGGCGGCCTCTTTGTTGTATGCCCTGGTGAGGGCAGCTTTTACCTGCAAGATGTAAAATTGAACATAAATATGTAACGTTAAGAAAAGAAGTCTTAGCATGTGCAAATTTCGCCATTCGGACTTTGTATTTATTTTGCTGTAGTTTTAAGAGGGTGGCTATGACTAACTAACTAACTAACCATCACGCCGTTTCCCGCAGGGGTAGGCAGAGAGGACAGACCGCCATACAACTCTGTCTTGGCACACACTTCTTGCTTCATTTAAATTCATACATCGTCTCATACATACTCTTCTGTTATTCTGACTCTTCACACGACCCGATTCAAGTATTTGATTTACTTGATCGTGCCATGTCTTTCTCGGGCGTCCTCGACTTCTTCTTCTTCCAAGTCGAAGTGGCTATGACAGATATTTAAAAACGCTATAAAAGAAATAAATGTGGAATTTGACTTTCTTGGCACTTTAACTCTTTGACGGTTCCAAAATCTTTGATAAAAAATAAGTTATGGATACTAAACTTTCAACTGATATAAGTGAACTAATTTATTTATCAACATGACCACTTTTTTCCTAATTTTAATAAAAACATACTTTTTTTACCTTTTTTTAGCAAGCGTATCATAGTTAGAGATGAATTTCAGATGAGTTTTGTATTGCACGCAAAGTAGCAGATTTTGAATCAAATTGTTCAACATGAATAATTGTCACTACATGAGGGAAGAAAATGTTAAAATCTCAATTCAGGGGTTCCTTTGCAGAATATTACGCCTGTATCATCTATTTAATTTTTTAATCGTCTAACCCACTGATGCACAACCTTATTAGCAGAAGGGCCACTTTAGCTATTATTAAAGCATTCAGGGGCCGCATAAAATACAGTTTCCTGAGGTAAAAACTGATTCTTAAAATTTCAATTAAAAAACTTCCTGGAATCATCTATGTATTTATCCATATGTTTGGTGAGAATTCTCCCCTAGAGAATTCGTTTAGGACTTGAAGTATGGTTTAACAAAATATATTTACAAAAATTAGTAATGTCAAGTCAAAAACTAACATTTTTTATTTTGCCAAGTGGGCCGTATAAAATGGGCTGTGGGAAATACGAAAAGGGCTTGCTGGCGGCGAGTTATGCATCACTAATTCAACTTCTTCACCAAACGATTCACCATCAATCTACTTACCTTAGATTCCACCATGGTGTAAGGGTCCCTCTTGCCCGGCCACTGAGTCAGCTCCAGGAGGGAGTCCAGGTCCTCGCGCAGCAGGTGGTAGGTCTGCAGCACCTCCAGAGCGACAGGTACGCCCTCTGCCCCCTTCTCGGCCAGAGGGTCCACCACCGCGTCTCGTATGTGGGCTGCGTAGTCCAGACGCATGGACAGTTTCGAACCTGTTGTGCTGGAATATAGAATGAACCAATAATAATAGTGCAAAATTTTTGTTTGTCACAGACCAAGTTGTTAATCTTGATAAAGGTTCAATAGACCATTCATAAATTAATTATCTTAAGGGTAGATCTAGATAATGTGATACATGTCCATGATATAGTCCATTTATAGGTGCGTTTTCTAATTAAGTTGGGAAATGCCCTACAGAAAGTGCTTTATCTGATCTTAGAGGGTCTAATTTGAGGGTTTATAACAGTACCAAGTCGCAACCTGATATAAAAAACTATTTGTTTGTATAACACTGTTACAAAATCGAGAAATGATCAAAATTCGGGGCACATTTGTTTAGTGCTGTCAAGTTCTCCATTTTCAAATGTAAAAGGAAAAGAGCAAAGAAGCAGTTTAGGGATCACCATAGTGTAGAATAAAAAAATGACAAACATGTAAAAATCATTGAAACAGGAACTGCAATTATTTTTGATTATATGTACCTTAGTCCCGTGTGTGAATGTAGCTCCATTGCCATCCTATTCAATTTATTAGTACGTGAGTTCTGGCCCAGCCATGATGGGAACTCTATCTGTCCCTGTATATGGCCTGAGAGTATTTCACCTGGCAGCACTGAGCTGTACATGGCCTGAAAGCAGATTTATCTATGATTAAGTGGCATTTCTATTTTATTTGAAAACACTCACCAAACTGGGTCTGAAAATAGTTTTATCTATGGTTTAGTGACAGTTGAGGAAGTTAAATTTGAAAAACTCAGTGGTGGTATTATCGTGGTTCAAAATCATTCAGTCTTGAATAAGTGATTATGATATAATTAATAGATAATGATGTCATAAATCTTTACCTGTAAGGGGAGAAGGCTCCAGGCCATACTTTTCCTGATTTTATTGTCAACTAGATCTCCACAACTAATGCAGTCCGCTGCATCGGCAAATCTTTTTAGGATGTCATTCCTAGAGCAATGGAAGAGGCAGTATTTGAAGAATATTGTATAGTATAGAAATCGTATTATATGTATTAACAAAATATACATGCAAAATGCAAGACATGCACTAAAAATGTCAAAGTATATGCCTTTAAATATACAATAAAAACAGCAATATGTCAAAAATAAAAACGGAAATATAATATTGGGCGTTTCCATGATCGCAAAGTTACCTGGATTACGAGTTTAGATCGAAAAAAAAAAATCATTCTTGCCCAGCATGTTTGTAGCTTCGTTTTGATGTTTAAGAAAGCATATTGATTTGCAGAAACCCATGAAAGGATGCGTCCAAAGGTAGAAGTCAAACCTCTCCATTTATTCCAATAGAGATGCGTAAGTATCTTACTTGGCGCAGTGCGGCACCACCTTGACGTAGTTCTGCTGCACGAAGAGCGGGGACAGGCTGTAGTCGTGGAAGAACAGGTCGCTCTTGTCGCGAATGCTCATAGTCTTGTGCTCGTCCTCGGAGAACACCTTGCGCACTACGTCCCAGGGGCCCTGTGGACATTGAAAGATGGCAATAAGTGAATTACTGTAAAACTTTTTGGATGCATCAAAAAACAACGTTCCAAAGTTCCTTCCATCCCTTATGCAACACCAATACTACAATTTTTTTTACACATATGGAGATGATGGGGAAGATGTAGTTGAGGAAGATGTCGAACTTCATAGCTTCGAAACCTATGTGACTGGTGCGAGTGCGGTTCTGTTGAGTTGCGCAGCCTGCACGATGAAGATTTCCCGGATGATAACTAAACTTTAGTACATGGGTTCCGAACCTGGGGGTAATTACCCCCGCGAGGGTAAAACAACTATTCTGCGGGGGTAATAATGCTGGTAATTAATTAAGGAAGTACATCGAAATTGTATTTACGTATATTTTTGTGCAATTTTATGATTAATAGAGGCTATTTGTATGCATTTTTTGTTTTATTCGTTAAAATTTTAAGGGGAGGTAAAATCAGTTTCCTTGATAGGTCATAAGGGTATCAAGCCTGAAAAGGTTAGGAACTACTGCTCTAGTAGGTGAGGACACAGGAGGAAAGGAATGTCTTACTGTGTTTTTATTTACAACGAGTTTCGTGTTGTTTCGATGTTGCGATGTGAAAAAATAAAAAGTGTTGGATAATTTACCATTGAACGGTAATATTTTTGCAGACTGTAAACTATAATAGTCGATGTATTGTTGATGGGATATCTATTGCTGTGGAAAGTTTACCAAAAGCAGACATTCTATTCCAACATATATTTCATATTCGGCACTATTCACACACAAATCAAATGCCCAAACAGCAGAAGAGAGCTCACCATCTTCATGTCTTTGTGCGCCTGTTTGGAATCTCTGGCCACCGTGGCGGCGTCCATGTTCTTGTCGGCCACCGACCAGACAGACAGCAGGTTGAGGATCTGGCGCACGTCCTGGTTGGCGCCCACAATCATCTGCTGCAGCGAATTGGGCGGGATCTTGATGCCCTCCTTGAAGCAGATGGTCATCATGGCCGCCTGGAAACCAATAAGTATGTTGGCAAAGAGTTGAACGATGAGCCATACCGACTGTTTGAAGAGCCGTTAATAATAAGGTCTATAAAACATGGATAGCAACGTTGCGCAGGATATGTAAGAATGGAAGACAATCCACCAGCCAAGAGGCTCATTTTTACTAAAGGTGCGTGACAAAGGAATGTTGGGAGGCCAAGCTTAAGTGGTTGCATGGTGTGGAGGCCAACAGAACAGTCTTAATATTTAGAAATCATCTGCAGCACATGGAGAATCCAAATAAACATTTTATTTTTTCGATTTGAGCATAACCTCCTTATTTTAACAGGCTGATTGCAATCATTAGAAAACAGCTGACATTAGAGTGCACTGTGCCTTCTGTGTGGAGTCAAAGTTACCTTAATTTGCTCCACTTTGGGTCTGCTGTATGTGAGATCGAAGCAGTTTCCCACCAGCGATCTCATCTTCTGACTGGCCTTGTCGTTACACATGCAGATTATGGGCACCGAAGTTGTTTTGATGAGTGATATAAGCTCTTGCATCCCACCTGTATAGGAAAAGAAGATTAAATCAATAAAAAACATGTAACGATTTATATATTCTAATGGATTTTGTTTCAGGGCAGCTTGCGATAACCGTCCCGATGCTGGAAGTAAGCACACAAGAAACAATTCCCAAATATTCTACTTATTATAATTAAACATTTTATGAAAGTATCTTAAGCACCTCTGTCTTCATTTCCTGCCATTCCGTCTACTTCATCCATGATCACGACATGTTTCTTCGTCACAGCACCCTTTCCCTTTTTTCCTGAAATAATAAAAACAAATACTAAATAGTGGAACTATGATTCCTTTTCTTATTTCGTATTGTGGGGGTCAAAGGGGAACATCCAGGTATAGGAGTCAGTCTAGGGCCTCAGGTGTCGCCCTCTGGATATCATCGAGAGGATGACAAAGCTGGGCACATGGCTTGACTCAAGAAGGGCAGGTGAACACAACATTCAAATTATTGCTAAGCATTTAGTGACAAGGCATAATATCTTCAAAATAAAAACAATTACAGTTAAAGAATATTATATAGATGAAGTTTCCTTACCGTGAACATAGCCAGCCAGTGAGTTAGTGGATACCAGATCGGTGAGATGATCCTTGAGCAAATTCTTGCTTCGAGTGTCAGATGCGTTGAACTCCACAGTGTCAAATCCCAACTCCTTGCACACCAAGTTCACCGTTGTTGTTTTCCCTGGAAATCAAAACACACATATTTACAATGATTGGGTGTTTTCATTTAATTGTCATTTTTAGTGCAATGTTACTGAATTATTATCACAACAATTTGGTATTGAATCTGACGGGGGCGCTGTAATACTCATTTGAATGCTCCCCTCCACGGAAATCTTTAGTGAAAGGCGAAAGATTTATTCATTATTAAATGGAAACCACAGTTCATTTTCATACAGGAGCTGCAACCAGGCAATGTTGCCTCTGTGTATACCTAAAGCCTATACACGCTAAAGTTAGCTACAGACCGAATATGTACCTAACAACTGTCGTTAAAAATTCGTCTGTTATCAGTGGTTGATATTAAATGAAATAAAAAATAAATTAAATTATACTATAAAAAATATATTTATTAAACTTTTAACCACTAAATAAATATATCTAAGCAGTCGTCCCCATGCGGCACATTTTTGGTCAAATATTATTTTTAGAACAACCCTTTTAGGAAAACAAAATCACTATCTGAATTATTACCTATCCATAAATCATCCTCCAACATCGTAGTATCAATAAACATTCACTTGAGATAAACCCAAATTAAGATAATGCCTTAATTGTGTTAATATAAACAAGCGCGGTAAATTTCAACCGGCAAATAATTTTGCCGTTGAGACAAAACAATTTATATGGCGGCGGCAAACGGCTGTCCCCGGGCTTTCGGTTTTATTATTTTATAAGAAAACAATGAAGTAGTTGATAAAGATTCTCAGAGATGTCACTCCACAAATGAATATTCTTATTTTTAAAACAAATTTCGCCCGAATATGGCATACATGTGCTCGGAAAACGAAGTCGAAACTTGAAAATGATTTTAGTCAGCCGTCACGTGGTGCGAACGATTTGAACTTGATTGTCTTGGCAATCTTCATCTGATTGAAAATTCATTTAAGAGTTTTGTATACTCAAAACAAACTTACTTGGGTGAAAATATAGTTTCCTGGTTAAACAACAATACAGGCTAGAAACTCTTGTGAAATGTCATTTAAAAAAAAAACCGTTTGCATGTCTGTATTTGTTCCTTTGAAGATGGTATTGGTGTCATTTATTCACAGTACGCAATTACATAGTTATATTAACATGATCATTCTTGAGAGGAACTCACCGACGCCAGGTGGCCCACTGAGCAAGGCGGCCTTATAGTAAGCCCCTTTGGCGTCTTTGGCCCAGGGGTTGGGCTTGGAGTGGGTGATCTTCTTGTTCTTGTACCAGTCCGATAGCCAGTTGACCAATCTGAAACGTTTCAATGATAGCTTTTTCTTTTTTTTTGTGCATATGGTAGGGCATTATGACATATAACATTATAAATTTTATATTTAAAGTTTTGCTGTGCAATACTAACTTTTTAACGTTGCTGGCATCTCCGTGTTGTCCGATAATCTGTTTCAGCGTTGTGGGTTTGTACTTGTCCACCCAGGACATGGAGTTCACATCCACAATCGATGCTGTTGATGGCTTCTTGAATTCCGCTTTTTCTGTGAACAATGTAACATCACATTACAGTGCAAAATACAGCAAAATAAACAATATTCTCGGTACATATTATTACTAATAAATGACATGGACATTACATATTGTTAATGCAACAGTAATGTGTATGTCATAAGCCATCACAAATGTCAAATTGACTTTGATATTATTTCACTACATTGGTGAACAGTATAGAATTTTATGTACATATATTATTTAAAGAAATGAAAAAATAACTTTGTATAAGACCACGGATATTTATTAATTTATATGACCGACCGGTATCGCTTAGCCTAAGCATCATCGGTTAAGTTATTTTTTCATTTCTTTAAATATGTCAAACCACAAAGTGATTGCTTTCTATAAAAATACATATTATTTATAAGGATATGATTTTGTGACGAGATCATTTTCAAAGTTTATTCTTCTGGTACCCTCTCCTATTGGAGGCTGGCTATTATCAGGGCAATCTTCACCCTGAATAGAACAACCCAGAGTAAGGAGACATAAATACCTTCAGTTTTTTGTTTCCCTTTTCCAATCTTTTCATCCTCATCAAAAAATTTGCCCTTTTTCTTTGGAGAGTCTACTTCGACTTTGATTGCTTTTTCCCTTTTCAAAACTTCACTCGCATTCTTTTTCTTTGGGCTTTCAACTGAATCTTTTTCAGTTTTTATTGAGTCCAATTTCTTTTGTGACGCTTCATTTCTTTTGCCTTCTTTCTTGACTGGGGTTTTTGTAGCCTGCCGAGGTTCTTTCTTGATATTAACAAGCTCGGCTTTGCTTGACTTCAATTAGCTGAGTTTACGGATAAGGTCGAGGAATTCATCTTCCGTCAGGACAGTGGTTCCTAATTTTTCAGCTTTGGCAATTTTGGCTGGACCAGCCTCTTCTCCACATATCATATGGGTTACCTGAAAAAAAGTATTTAATGAATTTTCTTGTGTATAACATTATATGTTAGATTTATCTATGCATTAGGATACCGAAAGTCCGGCAGATTTGCGATTTTCGGTCATAAAAGTTAGAAAAATTGTATTATATTATTTATGTTAAATTACAGGTTTCGCCATAACGGCGCCTAGAAAACAAAGTGTTTTAATAGGCTTCAAGAGAATTGACCCCAGGTTGTAGAGTGGGCAAAATACCTCGGCCCTCAGTAACAGTTTAAAGACGAATAAAGAGATTTCACTGTAAATAAATTGTAAAACAAAAAAAAAAAAATTCAACAAGACACTTCTGTGTGTAAGTAAATGACAAAAATATACATTTTAAAATATATTTAAAACATGCAAAATAAGGTTGTTACAACATTTTTATATTTTTTAGCATGCTAGGGATGTGCTTGTGTTATGGCGGACATCTAAGCGCCCTTGAGGTGTGTATTTCACAAAAGTAGCGCAGTACAAATTACCTAAGTAATATTATTATAAGGGCATACTGCTCATGGCTCCATTGTAACCTCACTCTCTTCTCTTAACACGACACATGTGTCAGAAAGATAGGTTACAATGGAGCTCTCCATGGCAGAACCATACTTATGGTAGCAATACATGATAAAAAAGAAATGTGCAGAATAATTTTGAAATACCAGACTATTCAGATTTGGTAACTAAATGAATTTAGAACAATGTTTAGATTTTGAAAATGATTATTGTTTGCCTACCTTTCCTGTGAGTGATACTTTGCATTCTCCGCCACATCTCTTGACTATATCAGTAACCTCTTCACGTTCTAAGGAGTCCAGAACTCCTGTCACGAGGAAGACCAGTCCGGAAAGACAAGTTGGAGTACCCTGAATCAAAGGATATATTTTTTATATATATATTGTTTTAACATAGTACTGACAAGTAGATAATGGATAGTTAGTGGGTTTTTCCCCACCTCTGAGTAAACTGTTTTTAGCGCTACTCGTCGAGTAGCATATACTATCTTTTTCACCACCGTTGAATAACGCTACCTGTCTAGTAAATGTCTGTTTCTACAGCCACGTTAATCCTATGATTAAAGTTATTTGAAGAGTAGTGGTAAGTGACCCGGTTTACTCGAAGGTGGTGAAATACCCCCCGACTATTTTAGAAACATAATATTAAATCATTTTTATGTGCGTGTCAATACGACCGTAAATTTGGAAAAGTACTAAAACGGGAAAATCTTCCTAGTTGGACAGACAAAACTTCTCTTAAATTGGCAAATATATATTTAGTTAGTGATATCTTGCTACAATCAGTTTTAGGACTCAAATCACCCAAACTAAACATGTTAAACCTCTAAAAATAAACAATTGTAAATAAAATATAAGTCTATGTTAAGGAACCAAATCAACATACAGTGTACATAATATAATAATCTACCTCGGGAACTTCTTTGGAAGCAGGATTTTTGGGGCCACTGCGTTGTATATAGCTCTTGTAAAGAGCGGATGATGCTCTCCTCCTTTCCTGTTTTTCTTCTTCCGTTACCTCTGATAAGGTGAAGGAAAAACAATATTTCAAGTATAATTATTAGAAATTCAAAAATGTAGTTATAATTTTCAAAACAGAATGGTTGTGATTTTATGGACAGACAGTCAATTATCTTTGAAAAATCTCATTGCCAAGCATTATTTTGTCGTGTTCCAAATTTATCAATGTTTAAAATATGGTCCTACTAACCCGATGTATCCAAAGTCTTCCTCTTCCTTGTTTTAGACTTGGGAGTTTCATTATGTTCATCAGAATCTCCAGTTGGAGAAGTTATTCCATATTCCACAGTCTCGTTCATATCCGCATCACTGTCTACGTCAATAACCTTCTTTTTATCATCTTTGACTTTATTCTTATCATTGGAGACTTTCTTTTTATCATCAGTGGCTTTACCACCATCAATAAACATGGAGAAATCTTTCTTGCCATGAGCCTTCTCCGATATTGCTTTCTTTTGGTCTACCCTCGATATTCTGGCTGGCTTTTTGTAAGCGTAAGACTTTTCGTCTTCAATGATTATATTTACCTCCTTTTTGGCTGGAGACTTTAACGTGTCACGGCCATTTTTAACTGGTGAAGGCGTCGGCAATCGGTCTTTGCTTCGATTATCATTTCTTCTATCTTTTTCACGTTTTGACTCTGAACTACCTTTATCATCACTTCTCTCTCTGTCGCGCTTGGATTCTGAATGATTATCGTTGTATCTCTCTCTACCGTTTCTATCAGATCTTTCATTCCTATTGCTATCTCTATTTTTATCACTGTTTCTATCGCTATTTCTTTCATTACTTCTTTCGCTATTCCTATCGCTATTCCTATCGTTATTCCTATCACTACTTCTTTCGCTGCTTCTATCGCTATTTCTACTGCTATTTCTATCGCTATTCCTATTATCTCTACCGTGTCTAAAATCACACCTATCGCCGCTTCTATCTCTACCGTATCTATCATCACTCCTATGTCTCTCACCACTTCTATTTCTTCTATCATCATCTTTGCTGCTGTGTGATTCATTCCTTCTATCACTACTGGATTCATCCCTATTCTTAACGCTGGAGCCTTTAGGTTTATGAGGAATTTTGTAATTGGCTTTCAATTGAGGTTCTGTTTTTACTTCTACAACACTTTCTGATTTGGTGGGGCTGTCTTTTGTATCTGACTTTTTTGCATTTGGAGAATCTTTCAGATCAGATTTTTTAGTATTTGGGGAATCTTTCAGATCAGCCATTTTATCATTTGGGGAATCTTTTAGATCTGTTTTTTTATCATTTGGAGAAACTGACGCTTCGTCATCTAACTGAATGAGTGTTTGATCAAATCCATCATCATTATGCACTCCTAATTCTGTGACTTTCTTGTTTTCTTCAGTCTTCTCTTTGACTTCTTCTGTCTTTTTTGAAACTTTAGAAAACGGTGTTCTGTGAACTGGACCTTTTCCAAACAGGTCTGCAACTTTAACTTCTTTCAGCACTGGTTTCTTGGTCTCCTTGGGTTTGGGTTTTTCTTTTGGTTTCGCCGCCGGACTGTTCGTCGGTTTGGAAGCGTTATTTGACTTGGCTGACTTCGTTACAAAATTGTCATCATCGGAGTCTGAAGAGATGCGAAGCCTCTTTTTCTTCTTATCCTAGTCAGATAAATAGAACATTTTTTATTTTCATGTATATTACAACATATTTAAAAAGATTACAAAACTAAACAACAATAATTAATTGAGTTTAATCAACTTTTGGGGAGTGATTTGGGACTAAAATAAGTATTTAATTAGGCAGTGCTAAATTTTATTAATACATTCAGAAACTTATTGCAAACCGTACGCATGAATTCAAGAAGTCGAGGACATCTGAGGAAGACATGGTACAATTACAACAAAAAAATATATATGACAAGATGTATGAATGTGTATAACATGACAGAGTTGTGTAACGATCCATTCTCTCTGCATAGCTCTGCAGAAAAAATGGCATAGTGGTTAATTTTTAATGAATTAATTAAAATGTTAGTTTAAATACCTTTTGCTTCGAGTTAATGGCAGGTGAATTGGGGATGACATCATCATCGCTCAGGTCGATTACGGGCCTCTTCTTTGCCTTGCTCTTCTCTGCAACGGATGACTTGGCAGCTTTTTTGTCGCTGTTAAAATATGCCCTGATATCCTAAAATTGGCAAATTTTGTTGTAATACAATATAATAAAAAAATCCCAACTACCCAGACCCAGTGGGACTATGGTATACAGGGGGAGAATAAACAGTAGAGGAAGGTAGGAATAACTTTGTTATTTAGATCGAGCCACTTAACATAATATTGTATTGGAAGTTAATTTTAATCTTGAATGGTGGCATTTCATCAACCACTCTGGATAGTGGTAAAAAAAACCAGCACTATTTCATTATCATTAACTAGAAAAACCTAATGTAATTATGCTAACTCATTTATACACCTATTGAAGCACCAACATCTAGAAATATATCTTGCTTAATCATTACTATTGTTTGGAAACTGTTGTTTCATTGTCGCAATATTAACTCAAGCCATGGTCTTGAAATTTTTGGTAGCAGTTTAAATGATTTTTGTCATTCTTTATGACTCTACCAAAACTTTGACTAGACCATGGCTTGAGTGTTCTCTCTTATGTTTATTTTGTCCTATTTTTGCCATCGCTTCATTTATTATTATGTATGTGCTATTCTTTCTCTGTTGCTCTTTTTTCCATTTCGTGTTTAATATGTCTTTTTTGTAATTGGACTCTAGTCTGTTAATTTATAAATAAATAAATATTAAACCTTAACAATATAGGGTTATCCCAAATAATTATGATAGATAAAGGGAAAAGGATTATGAAAACATATTAATGCAGAGTATAAAGAAAAATCAGAAGCTTGCGAATTGTTTGCAATTTTAGACAAATAAAAAAATGCACAATCTGACCCTAACAATCGTTAATTGTAAAAGAAATCAATTATAATAAAGGTAGAATAAAGTTTTATATGAGATACTGTAATATTTGTATCTAATCCAATTGGCATATTCCTAAATAAAGTTAAATTCATAGAGATAAATAGGATAATGAGTGTACAATTTAAGCTTAGATGGATGATAAATAACACAATGAATGTAAAATAACGGAGAATTCAAATAATACTCGTGTATTTTTCAATTGTTTTTAAATAATTTATCTGTTCGATAATTATCATACTCCTTACAGAGTATTGTGTTATTTTTATTTACATAATAAATTATTTATCTTTCTGATTACAGAAACGTAGTATTTTGACAGCTCTGTTTTTGTAGTTTGTGGTTATGGATAAACTGATGCTTTGCAGAAAATGTTATCAACTAATATATTTAAGCATTATCTTACCATTGTTAAAACTATAATTTCACAGTATTCATCGAATAATTGTATAGTTTCGAATAAGATTAACTGTCAAACGCGAGGCAGCCCGCGAAAAATCATTCATGCTTAATTTTTAAGAACAGCGCGGTTTCATCCACTAAATCTTACCAGCCAGTCAAAGGTGTAGCTAGCTAGCTAGGTCTAGTAGGTACCCGCTTTATACAAAAGATAATTTCGATTATTTTTGATTCCATTACACTTAAAAAAATAGGTAAATAAGTGTGAAAATCATTGAATTACTACGAGGAATGCCTTTTTATTGAAACTATTTTAACATAACCTATATAAAAAATAAATTAAGTATGTTTACAGTAAAACGAGTGGTGGTTATTTTTGTTTATTTCCATTGTTACTATTATGCATTGAATGTGTTTTTGTATTTACCTGGACTTTCTTGCGGAAAACTGGTGTGATTTCAGATGTTATTAGATTTGGAAAATATTATGCAAAGAATTCCTATTTTAATAACTGGACACATTGAAAATTTTTTTGAAGGAATAAATGCTGTTAAGAACCCCGCCGTAAGGAATTTTTTTTAAACTTCCAGAGGTGATAAAAAAGTAGTCCACAAAATATGTGTTTTTCATGAAACTGTCTATTGTCATAATCATCAGCTACTCCTCATGTAAAAATAGGAGTAGGAAAGTGTATATGAATCATTGGGGGTACTTGAGTGGCCTAATAGCCCAATCCTTGAACATCTTGACCATTTTTGTAAATTACCGCACCAGTCCCAACTGCCCGGAGCTAGTGGAACTATGGCATCTCTAATTTGGGGCATGTTGTAAGTCTGAAGATAGTGAGGGTAAAAGGAGGGTTGGGATTAAATGGATTATTCAGATCTGGTCACTAAGCACAGACAATCTCAGTTCCGAATGGTGATCACCAGGGCGAAACTGAGAGTAAAGATTTTATGGAATGTGAAACTTCAAACATGCCTCTGCTTTAATATAATACTTTTCTTTTCTATTCTTTTGTCCATATGCAGATTTGACATTGGTGGTTTCGTGGTCTGTTTTACTCGTAGTTCAATCAGAAATTCAAGAGAAGATACATATCAAAATAAACTTACTAATTTTTTCCTTGGTCAAATCGTCCAATATAGAGGGAGGCGTACAATTCAATTAAAGTTGATGGAAAAGGTAATAAATGACTTAATTATTAGATTTAACATGAATTTTTTTGAGGAATAAATTTGTTGAATGTTTTTTTACAGTACATAATTAGTGTTAGACAACAAAATGTTACATTGTTCATCCTTATTGTTTTTGCCATAAAAATAATTGAAAAGAACATATTAAAAAAACAAAATGGTGTGAAATAAAGTTTTTGGCGGGAATCTGACACGTTTGTCCACAAGTCTAAAAATGAAGTATTTGATTAGGATCAGGATTGTGAGCCCCATATGTGCTGATTTAAATTAGCACGTATAGGGTATTTTGGGTTCCTCTTCGACATCTTATAGGCACGCTGTTTAAAGTATGCTAATATTATAATGCAAGTTTGTCTTATTTTCTGACCTTTTTAATGTGAGTTCACCGCACAATCAAGCTTTAGAAAAAAATAAATATTTACAAAACCGAACATTTATTATTTGAATTAAAAAAATGCACGTACATTAAAATGAGAGCACACTGAAAAATAATTATAATATCACTATCTAGATTTTCCAGAAAAAAAAGGAAGTACACTATAAACATAATTATAACATCACTATCTAAAATTTTCAGAAAAACAATACACGTGATACATTATTAATATTATCAACCGGCGTAGAAAAATTGATTGATATGAAAGAACCAAGGGGAAAACTTCATACAGACGTATAAAGAAAATGGCACATGATGATAACAAAATAATACATGGCGTAAATATAATGCGATTTCTAATACAGTAAAAACCACACATAAAGTTCCGACATAAAAAGTTAAGTTTTTTCAGTCCCCCGAAGAAATCTAAAAATGGCATAATTTAATCCACACATTGAGGGTTTTCACACGTGAGGATTTTTTATCACGTCCCTTGGAAAACCTTATTAGAAAGTTTCACAGTATTCACACTGGTAACAAACATCTAGTTTTACCGCTACATTTCCAATACTAATATAATTCATGGTATTAGTACAGAGTTCTTCAAAACATTCAATTGCACAATTCTACATAACGGGTTAGTATTTTTAATATCACACAAACGAGGCAAGACAGTAAATTTCCAGATTGCCAACAATGATGAAGAAAAAACATTTATCAATATTGCATTATTTGTTCTTATATCTGTAATTTTATTTTCTAATAACTTATTGAAACATAGTATTAAATTAAATGTAAAAACTTCAATCTCTCGTCTTCTTGGTTTTCGTCCTCTTCGCCCTATTTTTGGACAAAGAATCATTCTCTTTCCCCATCATCTCATTTTTCTTAGTCTTCTTGGCTGGAACTACCTTATCCACCTTCTTGGCAGCCTTCTTCGGTTTACCTTCCGGAATATAAACGTACGAATCGGCTGTCACGTCATTATCAGACAACTGGTAATTTCTCTTTTTGGGAGCAGGTTTCGCCATGACAGCAGTGGCTCGCGGCGTCGATTTATTTGACGCCTTACCATTACTTTTAAGACTTTTTTCTTTCAAAACCTCGGTGACGAATTCGTCGTTTTCATCCTCGGAGTATTGGGGAGTTTCGGGAGCTTTTTGGCGCCGGGCTTTCGATTGTTTTAAGCTGGTTTTTTTGGCGCTTGCTTTGGTTGTGGCCTGTTTGGTCGTAGCGGCTGTTGGCTTGGTCATGGCTGCTTTCTTCTTCTGCAGCATTTGTAATCGCAGGGCGTTGAAACTGTCAGTGCTGGAGTCTGACATTTCGTCGTATTTGTTCTGATGCGGAGCTGGCTTTTGCGGGTGACGGGCGGTTGTGGAAAATTCTTCATCTTCGCTGGTTTCGTCGTATTGCTGGTGACGTCTTGGTTGTTCTCTTTGTTTTCCATCAGCTTTAATCTGTAAAAAAAAATTCTGTTGAAGTAAAGTAGAAAATCTGTTGGTCTAATATCTGATGCAGTGGCGGCTCGTGACTCTTTAATGTGCTAGAATGCTGAGATTGAAAAATACGACGTTATTGATGTTGTTGTAGCCGAGAAAATGAAGATTTTAAGAATTTTTCAATTTTGGTGGATTCACTGCATGGCTTGCTGAAAAATCTTCACACAACAAATTGAAATTTTGAAAAAAGAAAAATAGTTTTCAGCTACAACAACATCAATCAGGTTTTCATCAAGTTTTTTTCAATCTTAGAACTCTAGCACACTAAAATGTCAAGAGCCGCCACTGATCTGATGCAGCAAAAAATCTTGAATGGTGAGCTCTGGAATCATGAAATTTGCACAGTTCTATCTGGAATTACCAAACCAACGCAAATATTTTAAATTCCTAGTCATTTCCGGCATGAATTACAAAACTTTTAAATATCCATTTAACTGTCAATTAAATTATGGACAAAGACGGGTAGAAAAAACTAGTTGGCCATAATACGGCACTGATTAAGAAATAAATTGTAAGAGTTATGTAGTTACCTCATCTCGCCTGTCTTCCTCCTCGTCCCTGCAATAGAACAAGTGTTCGCTGTCTCGACTGACGGCGGCACAGAAGCCGTCCCACAGACTCTGGCTCTTCATCGAGTCAAACTGCTCCGTGAGCTGCGCAATGGTCTCGTCCGAAATCTCCGTATAAACTGCAACAAAATAAAGATTCATATTTAAAAATTTACCCTTCATTGTGATATTGATCATTGAAAGAATATTGATGATATTCAAAGAATATTAATAATATTCAAAGACTATGTTACCCCGAACGAGAGCAGAGGTTCTGAGTTTGAGTCTCGGTAGCTCAGAGCAAAAATATATCAGGAGAGATAACTTTGCGAAACAGAGTAGTTAGGATTGTTGAATTTTTCTGACTCGGGCGCGTCTAGGGTTTTCATGGACACACCTTTTTACATCCATTCATAGCACATGTCGACATAATGTTTTGTTTATTTGTATAACCACTTTTTCACAGTATTGTTATCAACAAAAATATAGGATATAACCTCAAAAACCGTTGAGTTATGTTGCATAACAAAATGTAGTGGGCAGAGTGGCCGGAGACAGAAAACATGCTTAAATACCTAAAAGTGGTGATATTATGTGACAACTTGTCTCGTCTCTTTCTCTCTCACGGTTTACGACGTAAAAATCCGGAGAAAGTGATTTATCGTAAATTTGTATAGGTTGGGTAAAATTATTTAGCTCTCTCTCCATATATATTCTTGCACCAAGCTAGGTAGCAATCTAATCTTTTATTTTTATATAACATATTCCTTGGATATTTTGTACTAAACAATAATTAAAATTAATATTTAACTGTTGTATTGGACTTGTTCGTGGTCATTACAAATCATGTCAAAAGATACCTGTTGTGGGCGTGTTTGTGTGTCTGAAATACAGTCAACTTTCCCTTACTTCGGGAGAATTTGATTAAACTATTTCAAAATGGAAATTCTTTCTTGAACAATTTCGTCGGCCGGTATGGTGGCTGGGAGTTGAAAGGTCTCATGTTAGATGGTGATAACAGTTTTCTTTCAAATTGGTATGTATCACACTTCTAGGGATTTTTTGTTCAGTTTTTGGATTTCTGTTGACGAAACTAGTTTTTAAGGTTGTGATAATTTTTTAACTGAGTGTTAAAAAAGGCTGTGAGTTTTCGAAATGTTGACCGCTTTGCTATCAATAGACTTGAAGTATTTTTTTATCAATTCAGTTATTTATACAGCTGTTAAAAACTAAATTTCCATAACATCGCTAATTCAACAATCATCTTATAAAACAATGTCGGTCTATTTGCTAGTGAACCCTGCGCACCAGCAATCAGCATACATTACACGTCTACTGGGCAGCAGGAGTGTCCACTGTGCCACAGGGTAGCATGGCCGAGCGGTCTAAGGCGCTGGTTTAAGGCACCAGTCTCCTCGGAGGCGTGGGTTCGAATCCCACTGCTGCCAACAAGTTTTTTTACATTTTTATTTGAATTAATTTTAATCTGTTTTTGTTCCTACATGAATAAAGCAAAGAAAAATAATATTTAAAAAAAAGTTTAAGCCCATTGCATCCTTACGTAGATACAGTTCTACTAAAAAAATATTGTAATTTTTTGATAGTGAAGGCATAGCTCCTCTGTGAGTATTTCATTAATTAATAAACATATCAAATTTAATTATCGCTTTACATTTTAATCTTACTGGTGTGAATGGGGATCGAACTCTGTCTTACAGAATGAGAGGCAAGAGTACAATCACTTAGCAGCGTAAATTATTTTGTTTATCTAAGCTGGCCTTCACACAATGATAACAATAAATAATTATTTTATTTAACATTATGTTGTTGGCAATAATCATTCAATTAATTTTAAAAAATCTGCATTTTACGGTGATAAAAGTTTTTCATTAGCTGCATAATTTTCAACACTCACCTTGAAAAGTACAAATTATAAACGACTCTCACCATTTTGCGATATCTTCAAGTCTCTCGGGCAGAACTCGAAGGGGTCGTACTTGAGTTGGAGCACCAGGTCCATAGTGGCGGCTCCGTTGCGAGAGTCTTTGGCCTTCATCGGGAAGACCAGCTCCACGCTGGTCCCATTCACCTGATGGAATATGTGCACGTGGGAGGGTTTCATCTCCTGAAATGAATCAATAATAATTAAGTCCTAATTCCTAAATGTGCTAAAAACTTATGTCGAGAGCACCATGTAGGTAATGTTTATTTTCTTAAATATAATTTGTTTCATGCAGAAACAATGGGCATAGCTTTCGTTAGCACTCAGGCCATAGGCTTAATGTGCTATCTGCTGTTTCCTAATTACTTTGTCAGCAGCTCCGTTCCTTTAACCTACTGCCGGGCGCGCATCTATACGTGAGAAGTGATTATTCCAGAAGGATATGGTTGTGCTGTATAGATTCACATATCTTTCAATAGTCATATAATCCAACGTTCGGTATAATATTCTATGAAAAGGAAGATGCAACACATTTGATTCGCATCAAAACTACAAGAATGTAACACTATCAAATGTTTTGAAAAATATTTTCAATTTTTTTTTAATGCATCCCTCAGTAGCAGTGTCCCTCGCTGCTTGTTAACGACCTGGGAAAACGTTTTTTTTCATATTCTTAGCTCTCACCCGCGCCCGTGATGCTACTGGCTGCACCAAATCGTTTACAAATCTATACTAATGAAAACCGTACAATCGTCATCTGATTCAGAACTAGCTGTTATGTCGATAGCATTATCAGTTTCCAATTCGGCTTTCTTCAGACTGTTGTTCCAGCGTTTCATCTTCAAATTCATTTTCGATATCTGAATTATCTATGATGTCTTCTTCTTCACGCTCCTCGTCAGACAGCTCACGAATAAAGCGTAAGATGTCATCTTCATTTACAATACGCGCCATTTCATGTATAGGCCAAAGTGTGTGCGAAAAATTAAGATATACAATTCTCGAGATCTGAAAAAACGGGGAATGACGGGACCGGGCGCACGCTTCACCCAGTGCGGCACTTAGCAACCTCTCACTTTCTAACTAGATTTTTGACTGACTGGTGATGGTGAGATGAGTGCAGATGGTGTCCATAGAGTCGAAATATAATGAACAGAGACATTTCGTCCATTGCTTCCCCTTGAAAACTGCAAAAAAGGTAGACTTGCCGCAAGCAGTGCGGCCGCGCGCCCGGTTGTAGGTTAATAAAGTTTTTCAGGGTTGTCATTGGGAGTATGGTGACATCTCCAAGTCCTACAACAGGTATCTGGGTTTTCTTCTCAACAAGACGGGATATTGGCACTATGGGTGTTTCTTCACCTTCCTCATATTTCCTGGACTATTGATGGTTTCTTCTCCCAGCAACTGCACATATCTCCCGAGGTGTCCTGTTAAAACTCCTACTAGCTCCTTCAGCGAGTTTTTATTCATATCAAGTATTTGCCGGGCTTTTTGGGGGTTGAAGTGTCTGTGGGCACTTTAGTTGATGTCTCAATATGAAGCAAGATAATGGCTTACTATTTCAAATATTGAAACTGATAATTTGTGGTGGAATATCAATTTATTATGCATTTTCACTTATTTAATTTCGACTAGACCGGTTTCACCTAGCTTAAGGCATTTTCAGACTGGTAAAATTTAAATATTTTATGGCTTACTTTAAACTTCTCTATTTGCGCCTGCCTTTGATGGTGAGCGACCAGCGCCACTTGCAGCTGGCGCATGAAGTTCGTGGTCATGGGCTCCAGCTGTGCAATGGCATCCATGCAGAAACCCAGGGGCAGGTGGTATTTCTTCAGGACCCAGTTATTTGTATCTAAAATTACAATTTTGAAGGTATTAGTACCTGTTTACATCGTTATCATAAAATTAAAATATTTTTTAAGTAGAACTGTATCTACGTAAGGATGCAATGGGCTTAAACTTTTTTTTTTAAATATTAGTTTTTCTTTGCTTTATTCATGTAGAACATAACAGGTTAAAATTAATTCATATGAAAATGTAAAAAAACTTGTTGGCAGCAGTGGGATTCGAACCCACGCCTCCGAGGAGACTGGTGCCTTAAACCAGCGCCTTAGACCGCTCGGCCATGCTACCCTGTGGCACAGTGGACGCTCCTGCTGCCCAGTAGACGTGTGGTGTATGCTGATTGCTGGTGCGCAGGGTTCAGGAGTAAATAGACCAACATGGTTTGTATGTTGAATTAGTGATGCTATGGAAATTTTGTTTCAACAGGTGTGTAAATAACTGAATTGATGAAAAATAATGTATTTCAACCTTGTTTTTATGTGATTTTAATGAGAGTTTTAATTTCCCAAAGCCAATGAGACTACGGCATCCCGACTTGAGGTATGTTCTGAGGCACAAGCCATATTTATAAATCAGATCTGAACTTCTCAAGCCAGGGACTTTGCAACCATCCTCTTCCCCACATTCTTCAGGCTCGCAACACTCTCCAAACTGGGGATGCAATAGATCCACTGGCTCCAGGCAATTGGTACTCTTGTGCAGTCTTCACATAAAAACAACATAGAATTAAATTATTACATATTAATATTTCATTGTAACTCTGAAGTGAATTCACCCTAGGGGTGAAGCGCCAACGAGGTGATATTCTTTACGAAACGAAAATTATGTTTTAATAATTCACATACCTGGGTTCTTTGCCAAGTTCACGGCATACTCTCGGGACACACCGTCGACAGTGACGTCGTAAGTGGCGACACACAGGTTGTCGGTGATGTGGTTGACCTGAACGCCAAAGTGACGCAGGTAGAAGTCACGCCGTTCGCGGAGTTTGGCGCGCTTGTTATGAAAGACAACCTGTAATGAAGAACATAATTTTATACGCATGTCAAATAATAAAGGTACATAAAACTTAAATTCCATGGAAATCGGATTTAACATTCATATTCTAACTTTCAAATGCCGTATCTCAAAAATTTGTGGTCCGAGGTTAGCGACTATTGCCCGAACGGGAACGATGTATTCAGTAGTATATGGTGAAATGCAATATGGATGTATTTCTGAATATTTTCTTTTAACATTATATATCCTAATTTTGTTTTTATGAATCATTGACAATATGTCCGTTATGCATAACAGCTTATTAAAACTTGATAAAAAGCTGAAACGGGTCTAGAACCCGCATGTAACGGCAACCGTTCAAATGACAAAAATAAAAAAACGGCGCGGATTGTCGATTTGATGGTCATTAAATGTGATGAAGATTGAAACAACTCAAACTAATTGTGTTTATTTTAATATCAAAATCATCTCCAGTTACCTCCCCGCCCAAGGAAGAAATCTCATCGCTGATGGCTGCCATGTTCCTGGGGTGGAACTGCCGGGGCTGAGGAAGTCGACTCCGCTGTAGCTGAAAGATATAGGCTTCCATCTCCTGGTGCTTGTCGCGTAGTTTGCGGTTGTCCTCCAGTAGTTCTTCCAACTCATCATATTGCTCTGGTTCCTCTGGAAGATGGAAAAAAATCATTGTCAACTAGCTATTAATTACTTAACATATACAACCTAACCTAACTTACACGACATAACCTAACCCAACAAACGCAAACATAACTTGGGTGCTCTGGTGTAAACTTCCCAAAATGGCGCTTCAGCCCTTTTGCCTTTCAAGCGATGATATGGTGTTTTAGAGCAAAGGTTTGTATAATTCGGTATTGTAAGTCTCCTTTGTGTTTTTGCTCTTGTGTCTTTACTTACTATGGGAAATAAATATTGATGATTGTGATGCATGTATTCTTTTTAGTATAGCTAAGAGACCAATTTAGGCTACGGTTGGTTGAAAAGAACACTAAGAACAGTTGTTTTCGGTCACGCTTCAGTACTGCCATGACTAAAAAATTGACCCATATGCATGCGCACATCGAAAATCCGTTGTGATAACGGAATCGTTTGTAGCTATGACCGTTTGAGTCCGTATAAAAACGCATAGTGGGAAGGCAAGCATGGAAACAGTCATTGTTAACTAATTAATTAACTAACCATTAACAACTTAACCTAACCAACGCAAACATTAGAACGGTTAGAACGCCCAGTGAGACCCGCATCATTATTAATTATTACTACGGAAACAAGAATTATAGCTACGAATAATAAATAAATAATGTTGATTTGTTAGTAAAAAAAAATGTTTTGGGGAATTTGCGGCAAATGAAATGAAAGGATATATTTAAAGAAAGTTAAGGTAATTTTTTAAAACAAGAATATCAAGGGGAATTAAAAGAATTGCAGAAAATCTCAGAAAACATAGTGAACTTACAATAATTACGTGTATGCTAGAGAAAGAAAACTTTAAATAGTAAAAGCTAGTTGTGTAAAGGGGAAAATAAACAATTCAGGATATATTTTATAATTTTTAGTTAATTTCAGTTGTCAAACATACCAGTTTTGTTTTTAGGATTTTTCTGTATTTCAAAGACCGACGTTATTTTTTGCTGGCGTACAAACATTTTATTTTAGAATTTATCGTTCACTTCTCTATCTTTGAATAAGTTAAAGTTCTTCCAGTAATTTAAAACAATAATAAATAATTTCATAAGTTTGATGTTTTGAGATTAGACCGTTGACAAAAACAGTGCGCGCGCACTTTCATATAAATTTCTATGGACTAGTGATGGGCACAACCGAAATATCGGACATCGAAACATTTTCATAATCGAAATAAATTTTAAAATATTCGAACGCGAAGACGTCGATTCGAACTATTAATCAACGACAGCAAAATTGTATTTAATTAAAAAAAGGCAAAGGACTTTCATTCACTTACTTTTCATACCCTACAACAACATTTGTATGTATTACAAATAGGCCAAACAACTTTCCGGGTGTTAATTCTAATCATTTGTTGTTGCTAAGTAAAGGGTTCAAAGTAAAATTCTGGCTTTTGTCTCTAAGTCCATACGTTTGTTTTATTTATTAATTTTTTTATGTGGATCTTTTCAGAAATCATTAAAATCCCTTTTCATTTAGTTGTTACATACGCTCAACTTGAAGTTTATTTTTTTTATTTTTAAAGCGGTTTTGGAATGTGGTGAAATTTGCCTCAAGAAGTACATATTTTGTGCTCAAACATATTACTAATCTGAAAACTTTAATCATGTCTGTAAAAGCTATTTAGCTAATTTACGACCGGTACTAGTAACACGTAAAGCCCAGAGAGTTAAACTATGCGCCTTAAGATAAAATTTAGACTGAATTCAATACTTCGTTTGTGTGAAGCACAATAAAACAAAATTCGATTACAGTTTAACACACTTAACTTTGCATGCGACCAACGCGGGAACTAACGAACTAAATACATACATTTTTTTAAATAAAATATGTATTCCACCGACTGCAGAATTAAGTATGTCAAGCTGTATTACGTTTGCAATTGCAACGGATGCTCATCGGCCAATCCGGGTGATTGTTTATAGTGAACTCGCAAACAAAAGCAAAGTGATCCAATGATAATCCTAACTATTGTATATGAGCCCGCCATTGTAAGAGATCGGGGAACCATTCATTTGAGTCGTATCTACTGAAAAAAAAAATGCATTCACAACAATGACAACATAAATAAATAAAACATATCATATAAATAAGTACGTATCATATAAAAAGCGTTTTAACATGGAACAAAATTATCTGGTTGATTGTCCACATCTTTTTGTGTAGCGGGTAAAATAACGGGACAAACGAAAATAGACTTTAGATATATGAGTAGTCTCCCGTGAAGGGCACTCACTCATTGAATCAACAGCCCTTTTTTCTGGGGTTCCTCTGCAGAACTACAAAAGAGTACTTAATTTTGCGGCAGTTAACACTTCACACATTTCTCAGTGTGCCAACACTTCAATTGTAGTTCGACTACAAAAACTACAGAGAAGTACTTAATTTTGCGGCAGTTCACACTTCAATTATACGTAGTTATTCAGAAAGCATCCAAATCCAACCCTAAAAAGATGAAACTGTGAAAAAAGGCGTTTGAAAATATGACGATACAAAAGCATTAATATGCGTAACGGGCGTTTGTGAGGTGAATATCAGTGTTTTTTTTCTGATTATTAAAAATAAGTAATTTATAATCTATCAATGTTATCATTAAAAAAAAAAAGTATTTACTAAGTTTCTAAATAACTAACTAACTAACCATCACGCCGTTTCCCCGCAGGGGTAGGCAGAGAGGATTTCAATTTGCGGCAGCTAACATTATAATTGTAGACTCCAAAGAACCACTTAATTTTGCGGCAGTTCACACTTCACACTGTGCGAATGCTTCGTAGTGTCGAGAAACGAGGAATTGGTTCCAGTTCTTTTCATTTTCGTTCACCGTGAAGGGTTCACATTAAAGAACTTGTAGTTCGTGAAGCATTGACAATAGCGTTGTGACCGCTTTGAAAGAACTGCTTCAAAGAACTACTTCTTTTGGCAACAGTTCGTACTTCATTCATTGTTCATTGAACAAATACTTCAATTGAAGTCGGTGGTTCATTTTAGCGTTCATTCATTTTAATAACTTCATTTCATTGAACAAATACTTCAATTGAAGGTGGCAGTTCATTTTAGCCTTCATTCATTTCATTGAAAGAAGTACTTCAATTTGAAGCAGCACCGTTTTGAAGGCATCGACATTGATAAGGAACCAGTTCCAGTTACTTTCGTTTTGAAATCTCTACCGACTAGCATGTGCTTTTCGGTGAGGAACCAGTTCCAGTTCTTTTGGTTTTTAAATTCCTACCGACTAGTAGTGTTCAATTTGACAAGGAACCGGTTCCAGTTCTTTTTACTTTCTAAACTCTACCGACTAGTACGTGCTTTTTCGGCGAGGAACCGGTTCCAAAAAGAACTGAACAAACAAGCGAATAAATACAAATCTCTTTTTTCGCGAGTTCGACTTCAATTGAAGGGTTCACTTCGAAGGGTTCATCTTAAAGAACTAACAATTCGTGAAGCATTCACAAAACATTGAAGTTTTTCCCAACGCTAATTGACAAGCAGTGACAACACATTGAAGTTTTTCCCATCGCTACTGTAGGCCAATCCAACTTCCAGGGTTGTCGGTGAAAATTGCCATCAGCCAAAAAGTTAACTAATAACAATATATTGAAATATTAACATATTGAATTCACTCCTATATAATCCTATATGCCTACATTACATCAAGTAGGTAGGTACTGCCTTTTGTCATGGCGGCCTTGAGTTTGACCCAAAGACAATGTTTGATAACAGACTTGAAATTAGTATTCCACATGGGAGGTTTGTGACGCAACACCATAGGTGTCGTTAGTGGCGTGGCATTGAAAAGCCTATTCGTGGGACAATTGACTTCACAACGTGATTATTGATTACTAAATCAGACGTCATGTAATGATTAACTGCCTTCTTCTCTACCGCACTAGAGTCCCTATAGCATCCCGTATGTTGTGAGACTGAAGTAGGTAGGACGGAAGGAGATGGAGAAGATTTAAGTGTATCTAGATATGTATACCGATACAGTTATTCAAGCTTCTTTTCGATTCCGAATAAGACGAATGCTGCTTTTTTCTCCAGCAAGCTTTATGATAAAGAATACATATATTTTTTCTCAATGTTCAATATTTGTCTGGCTTAAAAAAATATTTTGAATTTTTACTGTCCACATTTTAAACTTGTAAACAAATTATCGAAGAAATTGCATTGTTTGTTTTCTGAATACAGAAACAATGGAAATTATCAACGCACTTGGAGCATTTTTTTCCTAGAAGCAAGTAATAACAAAACGCAATTTTCAAAAACAAAAATAAAAATGGACCAATTGCCAATAATGGGCCATCCACTCCAGCGACAGAATTCTCGTGTGGAGTTTTATGAAATCAAATAAAAAGAAAAATTAGGTCCGCTACCCTAACGTTAATACCTTGGAGTAAGAATATATATGGAGAGAGAGCAAAATATTTTTACCCAATCTATAGAAATTTACGATAAATCACTTTCTCCGGGTTTTTTACGTCGTAAGCCGCGAGGGAGAAAGAGACAAGACACATTGTCACATAATATCGCACCACTTTTAGGTATGTAAGTATGTTTTCCGTCTACCGCGTCTCTGGCGACTACGCTCACTACGTTTTGTTATGCAACATAAGAGGACATAACTCAACGGTTTTTGAGTTTATATCCTATATTTTTGCTGACAACAATACTGTGAAAAGGTTGTCATACAAATAAACAAAACATTATGTCGACATGCGCTATGAATGGATGTAAAACGGTGTGTCCACGAAAACCCTAGCCACGCCCGAGTAGGAAAAAATCAATAACCCTGACTACACTATTTCGCAAAGCTATTTCTCCTGGTATATTATTGCTCTGAGATTAATACATTTTTTTATAGTTTTAATTTTTAAAATTTACTATCAATTTTATTTGTTTAATTATATACGCCTTAGTGGACATTTACATATAAAGGTATAGTTAACAGAGATGCAAGTGAAAATTATTTGCTCATACGAAAAATAAGAATGAGTAGTTGACATACGAGTAGGTATTATATTCATTGTATTTGTTTGATTACATTAAATTAATATCGAATAAAGATATTATACTAGTACCTTTCTTATATCTAGATTTCGTGCAGTTAAATATAAAATATTCAAATCTCCGGCAAAGTCGGATTGTTAAACAAGTTATTTATTAGTATTACTACCACCGAAGAGAAAAAAAATATTGTGGGCGTGTCTGTGTGCCCGAAGTATCTAAGCTATTTTTTTCTGGAAATTGATCAAACATTTTCAAATATCGAAATGGTTTGTTGAACAGATAATACACTTCGTTGGCTTGTTTGGGGCCTAGAAGCCAATCGCAAATTGTAAATTCTACGCCCCCGAAGAGATTATCCGATGGAAGTGTGTCGTGGGCATGTCCGTGTGCCCGAAGTAAACCCAATTTTTCCCTTTTTCTGGAAATTGATGAAACATTTTCAAATATCGAAATCCTTTCTTGAAAATATACATATATCAAATACGCGACGTAATTCGACCGATGAATGCGGTAAAATGGTGGACATAGAAACGATCGATGCGATCTATTTTTGTGTGAAATTAATTCGAACTAGAAGAAATAAACGATACATCCGGGAAAACGATTATTCGAGGAACGATAGATAGAGGTTTCACTGTATATCAAAAAGTTCTTACTTAAATTAGCCTTCAAATCGGTATAGAGATAGACCACAATGTCCACAATCAAATAAATCGGTTCAATTTATTTGATTTGAAACGTACAATCTGTCCTTTGATTCCTTATGTTCTGAACAATAGTTATATTAAAAACAATGTACTGTTGACTACTAAAAGTTTTTGTGAATTTGGCATTCGTTAAGTCGAACATTTTTCGTGCAATTTTTCGTATCACTTATCGGTAATTATTAAATTGAGAATAATAGTGCACCACTTAAATTGGTCAAGAGTATACTTTTTTAGAAAAAAACTGCAAAAACTGTAAAAAATGCGCAAAAAGTCGCGTCGTATTATAATTATAACACGAAATCACTGTCATTGCCAGTATTATTAGAGACCAGGGGCGGACAGCATGGTGGGCCGATAATGAATGTATTATATACAGGGTGTTACAGCATGTACGTACCGGGACAGATTAAAACCAGCGATTCCTGAATTAATTTGGAGTAAAAAATGTAGATGGCATTTTAGTCTCCGTTGACTTTTTTTTGCAATTGAAAAAAAATTAAATATTTATGTCGCATGTCGCCACTTGTCATTCAGCTGAAAAACCGGTTAAGTTAACTAACTAACTAACCAACTAACCATCACGCCGGTTCCAGAGGCCACATCACATTACCCATCTCTGCCTACCACGGCAGGGGTAGGCAGAGAGGACAGACCGCCATACAACTCTGTCTTGGCACACACTCCTTGCTTCAGTTACATTCGTACATCGTCTCATACATACTCTTCTGTTATTCTGACTCTTCACAAGACCCGATTCAAGTATTTGATTTACTTGATCGTGCCATGTCTTTCTCGGGCGTCCTCGACTTCTTCTTCCATTAGCTTAGTAAAAAGGTTTATGCAGCAAATATAAGGGTTTAAAACTTTTTTTTTAATTATAAAAATTCTAAGAAAAAAGTAAAAGTGTTTCGTATGATTTTTTTTAAAGGGAGGTCCTATTTTTGCGACACGAATCCGAGTCCTAGTTGTCAGTGTTCGAATGCGCAACTTTTGAGCCCTGAATTATCGTTGAAAAAAGATATGACGGCCCAATCTAGCGGACAGGCCAGGTCCGAATATTATGATAGGCTAATCGTTTCAGCTTGTAAACAATGATTTATTCTCATCATCTGACTATTTTGGTCGCCTCTAGGAAACACCTTCTTTCCTGACGGCCTCCTGCTGTTTCCATCTACTTCCTTGTGCCCCAGAAAGTTATGGTACATCTTCCAGTTAGTGCCAAAGTTGAGGTCTCCCAATACTCCCCAGGGAACAAATAATATTTAACGTCGACTAGATTAAGCAGATTTAGTCGATGTCAACTGTAGTTTGTTCGTCAAGCAAATGGCCCATATTATCGATATGTTTTGTGCTATTATTGATTTGTTTTAGAGTGAATACCGTACAAGAGTCCTAACTGCTCCCAACTGTCTAGAGCCAGTGAGACTATAGCATCCCCAATTGGCGTATGTGGTGAGGCTGACATTAGTGGGATGGGGAAGGAGATGGAGAAGAAGAAGGTTGGGAAGTACCTGGCTATCCAGATCTGGTCACCAAACACGGCTAAATCCATTTCAATCAAGCAACATTTCGATCCTTAATCGTGGTCTTTCACCAGGGCGATACTTATAGTTTCTACAACTCTAAGTATCGCCGAAAAATAAAAGACGCGCACGTGAATGATATAAGAAGTTGAGGACGTCCGAGGAAGAAATGTCACGATCAAGTGTACGAAATAATCAAATCGGGTCATGTCAAGAGGTGGTATGTATGCAAATACGCATGTAGAGGAGTGTATGCATGAGACGATATATGCATACTGTCGCCGAGAGGCAAAAGGGCTGAAGAGCCATTTTGGGAAGTTTACACCAGAGCATGTCAAAGTTTTTGGTTTTTACAATAAAATTCATAAGCCTTTAGTACCTGTTTGGATATTGAAAAAAAAAGTTATTTCAATTCTCTCGTCGAATTCAACGTCCCAAACTTGTGTCCCTTGAGTCAAGCCTTCTCCCAAATGGTAAATATATATTTTAGATGGCTGAAGGGCCACAAAAGTTTTCAGAATCAAACAGAATAAAAAAACTGACCAAAACTGCATATTCAACTAATTTTGACCAAAGTGTCGCTTAAGCCCTTTTGCCTTTCCGGCGACGATTTGTAATTGTGAATGAAGCTAAGAGTGTATGACAAGACGTATTAGTGTACCTCATCAGTTGAAAAATGGTTTAATTTTTAGTAGATTTTTTGTTGAGATTAATTGCATTTTTCAAATGACTCACCACGTTTCCAGTCCGCTTCTGTCTCAAGTCAGCGAAGACCTTTTGTTTGCGATACGGTCCTCTGTTTGAATTAAATGCATGACAGGTTGACAGGTACGTATAATAAAATCATTACTACACCGTAGAGGCTTCAGTCGCTACAGAGATTCGAACATTGTCTAACGTTTGTGGACAACCCGAAAAATATTTAATAGTTAAAAAATCGAGTTACAAAAAAATCTGGGCAAAATATCAAAATAATTATTGCTCCATAAATACTTAACAATAATCGCTTTTTCATATTCTTTGAATAGTTTGATAAAAATTTTGCATTTTCCAAAGAAAAATTCCTTACGTTTAAAATTTTAAGATTTTCGTTTTTCGATTTTTTTATCAAATACAAATAACAAAATGAATGCGATCTTTGTGATATCTGTTTTGAGTTTCGTGTGTGGATCGTCTCTTGCGGACCAAGCTCTTCGTAAGTACCTACTTAATTATGTAATCATGATAGGTATATACGCATATATGTGTTTACAACTTTATTTTAAATTTGTGTATTTTATGCTTTCGACTGCAAAGCTTTTTGTCAGGAATGGAACAATAAAAAAACGTGTTAATTTATGTTTAAAACACCTTTTTAACTAATTTCCACTTATATTTTTGACTTGGCAGGTTTCACATTGCCACAGGCATCTTCATACCTACTTAATTATGTAATCATCATAGGTATACTATACGCATATATGTGTAAACAACCTTGTAAAAAATTTGTATATGATTTTGACTGCAAAGCATCTTGTCAGGAATGGAACAATAAAAAACGTGTTAATTTATGTGTAAAGCACTTTTTTAACTAATTTACACTTATATTTTTGACTGGGCAGGTTTCACATTGCAACAGGCATATTAATACTATTAAAATTTTAAACTAAATCTATGGTACATGTATATTTACCAGTCTAAAGATGTCTGTAATAAGGTTAATTCGGTTCGGTCAAAAATAAAATGGAAAAAATTTACAAAGGTTTTAAAAAAAAAAATCATATTAAAATGAAATTCCACCACGAATTATCAGTTTAAAATAGAAATAATTTATTTTAATGGCTTACCTGTAGTTTACCGAGTAAAATATTTATCAAAGTTAGTTTAATCATGGAGTTTGATGTTTTTTAATAATAATATAGACTTATCGAAGGAAGCAAACACTTTGTAGCTTGACATTATAATTTAAAATAAAAAATAATTTTGTTTTAAGCCACTTAATTTATACACATATAACAATTCGACCGGTTTCGGTTAGACTTAACCTTCATCAGGAACGTATAAGTATACTTATACGTTCCTGATGAAAAGATAAAACTAACCAATCAATATAATATAATTAAGTAAAAACAAAATTATTTTTATTTTAAAATAATAATATAGACTTTCACAAAAAACCTTATTTAATATAAAATGAACTCCTGAATACATATTTAAAAAAATTAACATAGTAGAAGTAAAAATGTGAGAGAGGAATAAGAAACAATATAACGACGATGTAAGTTTAATACCGCGGAAGAACCATATAAAGAACCATTTGAAGAACCATTTCTTACTTATTAGATTTTTACGCGCCGACTTAGCGTTGGTTTAGTTACACCGGACGTAGACCATTAGATTAGACAGATAAGCCGTGGTTTTAAAGCAAGTTTATCGCTATTCCGACCTTATAATACGCGTAACATTTAAACCTCGTTTATAAGTAAGGGAGTTATGTTTAGGAAGGATAAAAAACGTTTTCATTTCACGCGGTTTTGCTTGCTTCTTTGTATTTGCTTTAACCGAGTGAAGGCATTTGATTAGTCAATTACAGAATTTCAATATAATAATAATTGGCTGATTTATATAGCGCCGTTTTCGTGACAGAGATATCACCTCAATGTCAATATATGCGGCTTGCGCCCTTCAACTGAAAGCGCCAAAAGAAGTATTTTGAAATGATTGACTCATACGCGGTATTGGACTTATGGTACACCGACGATAAATAAGATTAATATACAAAACAATAAATAAGTACCATAAAAATAAATAAAATTAAAATATTTATGTTTATAATACGTGAGTAAATCAGAAACGATTTTTAAAAGTTCTCAGTTTACAAAGGTTTTTTTTTAAATTGCAGAATTAAAAAAAAACCTTTTACAAGTAGATAATAATATTAATTATTAACATATATACAATGGAATTCTACAAAATTAAAAAAAAATAATGTGGCATTTGTTAGAAGTATGACCGATAAAATTAGTAAACCATTTTTTTTTAAATCAGAAAAAAGTAGAGCTACTAAATATCAAACAATATTTTTTCCAATTTAAGATGAAAATTTAAATATAACTAAGTAACCATCGCGCCATTTCCCCGTAGGGGTAAGCACAGAGGATGGACGGCTACACAAATCTGTATTGGCACACACTCCTTGCTTTATTCACATTCATAAAACGTCTCATCCATACTCTTTTATTATTCTGACTCTTGCATGTTAAGAAAGATGTATTTGATATACTTGATCGTGCCAAGTCTTCCTTGGGCGTCCCCCACTACTTCTACAATTCACTTGCGCATTTAGGCGTCTATTCATTACGCTTACATCAGCTTTGCATTCTTTCTGGATCTCCACCTTTTTAACGCGGTCATACGTGGTTTTACCAAACATACGCTGCAAGGATCTCATTTTTACAGCATTCCGTCTACTTTCATCTTTCCTCTACCAGTTCCACGCCTCACTCTCATACGTCAGGTTTGGTATCAGCACTCCACTGTGGACTGCTAGCTTTGCTTCTTTGGACACTTATTTTATTAGCAACCGCGTTCCGTCCTCTATTCATTTGAATATGATTACAGAAACTTTTGGCTGTTATTTTTACGTATGATAGCTGTTTCACTTTTCAAATACGTTTGAAAGGTGTTTGGATATGATGTCTTCGAAGGGCTAAATGTATAAAATCACAAATAAATATTATAAATTACACCGAAATCAATAAAAATAGGTAATATTTTACATATTTAAAAAAAAAAATGAATGTCTAATCAAGCCATTGGCAATAACTAACCAATATTTTACTATTTATTTCAGCTAGTGAAATGTAAACACTATGGTGGTGGAAACAATTGTAGGCCTCCGTGGTCGAGTGGTCAAAACGCTCGACTATGGATACAGAGGTTCGGGTTCAAATCCCGGCGTGCGCAAATAAATTTATTAAGTATATAAGTAATATTTCTCATTTGATTCATATAAAAATATACAGTATTTTTGCGACGCGTTCCGAGTGGTAGATCCTCTAAGTATCGCCATGGTGAAAGACTACCATTTAGAATCGAAACGTCGCTTGATATGGCTTTAGCCGTGTTTGGTGACCAGATCTGAATAGCCAGATACTTTCCCACTTCTTCTTTTTCATCTCCTTCACCCTAATTTTAGCCTCACCACATACCCCAATTGGGTATGCTATAGTCTCACTGGCTCTAGACAGTTGAGAGCAGTTAGGACTCTTGTGAAATATTCACTCTAAAACAAATTGATAATAGCACAAAACATATCGACATTTTTTTATCGACAATATGGGCCCAAACTTTCCTTCATTCTAGCGTTGTGACCGCTTTGAAATAACTACTTCTTTTGGCAACAGTTCCTACTTCATTCATTGTTAATTGAACAAATACTTCAATTGAAGTTAGATTACAAAGAACTAATTCAATTTGCAGCAGTACAGTTGTGAAGGTGAACTTAAAAGCCTATAAAGAAGTACTTCAATTGAAGTCGGACTTCAAAGTACTTCGATCTAAAAGAACACGATTTTTATTTTGGCGAGGAACCGGTTCCAGTTCTTTTCGTTTTTAAATCTCTACTGACTAGTACTTTTTATTTAGGCAAGGAACCGGTTCCAGTTCTTTTCACTTTCAAGAGGAACCGGTTCCAAAAAGAACTGAACAAATAACCGGATAAATTCAAATCTCTTTCTTGCGAGTTCGACTTCAATTGAAGCGTTTACTGTAAGGGTTCATTTTAAAGAATTAGCAATTCGTGAAGCATTCACAAAACATTGAAGTTTTTCCCAACGCTACTTCATTCCCATCTTCTTCCCCTCCCGACCACCTTCAGCCTCACAACATACGACAATCGGGAATGACATAGTCTCACTGGCTTCAGACCGTTGGGAGCAATTAGAACTCTTGTGCGATATTCACAAAAAAAAAACATTATATTTTACATGATCATACGAGTACAATAGGTTTTTATATCAGCCAAACATATTTATTGCAGAAAACAACATCAATGTTTTTTTACTATAAAATCCAAGGACAGTGAAGTATCTAAGTGGAATGAGAATTTTCCGGTACTTACTTAAACCATTAAGTGGGACGTTCAGATGAAAATGATGGTTGTTATTTTGCCAAAATTGGACATTAATTTTTAATTGTCCTTGTGCTTTGAACTTTGATTCGTAATATTTACGGCTCACCTCCTAACCTCCATCGGTGTTTGCAATTTACGTCACAAGTACTTAGTACAATGCTGATAATCTTGCTATGTAATAAGATTATAAATCGTAGCGAATAACTCCATGTCAATTGGCTAACCTCCTCAATATAATATTATCTTTCCAGCTGATTTCCTTCACATTTGCAAGAAGAACGACCCCGCGTTGCAAGAATGCTTCAAAGAATCAGTTTTGACGTTAAAACCTTATCTGGCCAAGGGTAAGTTTGAATTTTGATATATTGTTTCTTGTTTTCTACCTAAGCTTGATAATGATCACTCATACATACATGAAAAATGGTATCACTGTATTGTATTCACGTTTATTTTATTTCACTTTTAGTATATTTTTTTAGTGTATTATTTTATCCCAAACTGTTATTTAAGAACTTTAAAGTTACATCTTGTCTCTTTCAATTCATATTATCTGTTTCTTTCTCTTTGTTCCTTTGTTATAATTTAAATGTTATTTTATTGTTTTCTCATTGTTTTGTTATTTTGTTCTCTCTCTATATGTATATACAACCGCACACTTTGTATTTTTTTTGTTTAGTTTAATGTTTAACCCTGATTTAGACTAAGCGAAACCGGTCGGTCATAAAAAAATAAAACAATATCCGTGATCTTATACAAAGTTATTTTTTCATTAATTTGGTTATTTTTAATGTATGAAGCAGCAAAAGCTTATTTTATAACTCACATACTCACAATTGGTCAAATGGATATTACAAACCAACCCATTTCCGATTTGATCCGATTGAATAAATGCGTTTTCTTAGATGTGATATTGATGTTACGTCTGTCCAGCATCTCATTGTCTCTCTAGACTAAAATATTTTGCTGGAAAACTTGTAAAACCATCTCATAAAATAAAAAATGTTACCAAAAACGACATCCATGGTACGCTCTTACGTACTATCTTCAACGTAAATATGAAACAGAAATAATAAAGGTCGCGACCGAGACTCGAACTCGGAACCTCTACTCTATCCGGGAGTAACGCTTCTGTCAATCGAGCCACCGAGACCTTATAAGGAACCGGCATTTTTAATCGATCTCACACTTTCATTGAAAATTATTAATAACATTTTAAAAATTTTATACAATATAATTCTCATACTTTCATTGTAAATTATTGATTTTTTTTTTCAAAAGTATGAGATCGATTAAAAATGCCGGTTTCTAATAAGGTCCCGGTGGCTCAATTGGCAGAAGCGTTACTCCTCGGATAGAGTATAGATTCCGAGTTCGAGTCTCGGTCGTGACCGTTATTTTTTCTGTTTCATATTTGCGTTGAAGATTATTTCAATGAATAATATAAAAATAATAAGGTTGTTCTAATTTAATAAGATTATTGATTGGAATCTCCAGACCAAAAGGTTTTTTTATTGATATGCTTTTATTTTTAATTTAACAATCACATAAAAAATAAACTTGGTGGTAATAACGATCCCTGCGGTACGCTCGATAATATTACATGGATGGACAAGAATGAGATTCTTGGTTAAGCGATGGCTGATGAGAGACCTTTTTAATTTTGCCACAGGCGTACCGGAGCACAAGATACCAAAGTTAGAGCCCCTGCTGCTGAAGGAGCTGCTAGTGAAGGAACCTGCAGGGGCCACTCAGACAGTCAGCATTTCTGCCAACAACATCAAAGTCTACGGGTGTACTGACTTCGACATCAAGAGTATCAAGTGAGTAACTTTAATGCCTATTTTGTTGATGCCCATTTTGTGGCTGTTAAATTGAATTCATTCCTCAATAACTTGCAGCACATAATTACTTATTTTTTTGTAGAAATCAATCACTTTGTGGTTTTAACATATTTAATGAAAGTAAATAATACCTTTGTATAAGACAAATATTTCATTATTTTTTTGCTTACCTGAGCATCATCAGAGTAAAAAATTAAACTAAACAAAAAATACATAGTGTGTGGTTATAAATACTCATACATACAGAGGGAGAACATAATATTAAATTTAAAAAAAGAGAACAGGAAGAAAACAAAATAATGAAATTTAAATTACAACAAAGGAAAAGAGAGAAAGAGAGAGATAATATGAAATAAAAGAGGCAAAACGGTGCTCATATTCTACATGAAAACGGCCATGGTAACAGATAAAATAATTTAGAAGCACTAGAAATAAAGAAAGCCATTAAAATTAATAGTCATATCCTTAAAAAGCAATTGAAATTGTCCAGTACTTCAATACTAGGTATATTTCCCGTAAACTCAAAAAATTTCTCATTATTCTTTTATCACGTTCTCAGTTGACGTTTTGCCTCTTTCATTTCATATTATCTGTCTCCTTTTCTCTGTTCCCTTGTTATAATTTAAATGTTTTCTTTTGCTTTCTTCCTGTTCTCTTTTTTATTATTTTTATTGTGTTCTCCCTCTGTTTAAAAAAAAATAAACCAAACTTATAGATCATTTACCATCCTGGAGAAACGCAAAAAGGACACTGCCCAGCGCGTTTGTCAACCCCTAAACGCGTTTAATTATTAATGCGTCAACGGGGATGCGATCGAGTCCGAAGTCGATCATAAGTGGTTTTGCCCATTTTGGGAACAGTAGTTATGCCTTCCGCTACTTTTATAAAATACTATATAAAATAATATTACCTCTTCATTTGTTTTAAGTTTATTTTATTCCAAGTGAGAGAATAATCATTGTAAAAAAAATAACAGCGTCATTAAAATTGCTGTGCAAAGGTTGAAAGATCTAAGATAATGTTAAATTGACATCTTCATTTACCGAAACCTTATTATTCAAGTAATTGATCAAAGTAAATTCAGGAAATTCTAAGAAACGATGCATTATATTTATTATAGCATAAAAACTTCAAGCTGTCAGTCAATGTTTACTTATGTCTCATTCATCTAACAATCACATTTTAAATAATTATTTCCTGCAATTTATTGCAAAGTCAATCAATTCGCATAGATTAATTTTTTAACGAGTTAATTTGATTGTTAAACAAGATTGATTACTTTGCGGAAATATGCAACATATGTGGATAAAATATTTTCTTGAAATTGAAATGAACTTAAAAGCATGAATGCTTATTTTTTAAAAGAATATGAATATGAATATTCAACAGTACAAATATGAAACAGAAAAGCCATAAAATAAAAAGACAATGGTCACAACCGAGACTCGAACTCGGATCCTCTACTCTATCTCTCTTATATATATTTTGTCCTGTTTTTGTCATTGCTTCATTGTAGTATTATGTATATGCTATTATTTCTATGTTGCTCTTTTTTCCCATTTCGTGTTATGTATTTTTTGTAATTGGACAATAATACATTAGTTTATAAATACATACTTTTAATTCTGAAAATGTTTTTAAGCCATACTTTTGTTAATTACTCTGTTAGATCTTATTATATTTCTTCTCGTAGCATGTTTGGCAATTTAATTTTATTTACTGAAGTATATTTTTTTTACAGCATAGATTTTGACAACGATAGAGCAGACTTTGAGCTTCTCTTCCAACAAATCTACATTGATGGAACCTACGCCATCAGTGGAAAAATCATTCTGTTACCAGTGCGAGGCAATGGGCAAATTGTGGGAAATTTCAGTAAGTCAAATTAATTCTATTTATATAAGACAATGCCAAGATTACATCGCGAGGATACGACAAATGAGGAGGAGACAACCAAAAAAGATCATCTCCATTATAATAAAAAAAGGGTTAATGATGCAGATTTTTTCTTATAAATGATGTGAAGTCGTTTACGTTTTTATTTAAGTCTGAAAGAATAAAAAATAATAACATTTCGACTGAAATGAAAAGCAAACGGCTTTGATATGATAAGAATATATCGTCACCGGAATGGCAAAAGGGCTGAAGCGCCATTTGAGAAGTTTACACCAGAAAACTTTAAAGTTTTTGTTTTTTTTACAATAAAATTCATAAGTCTTCGATACCTGGTTAAATTTTTGAAAAAAAAGTTAACTCAATACTGAGTTACCTGAAGGGAAAAAAAGCTAAAAACGTCCTAAACTTGTGTCGCTTGAGTCAAGTCTTCTCCCAAACGGTAAATATATAATATTTTAGATGGCTGAAGGGCCACAAAGTCTTCAGAATCAAACGAGAGTCAGGGCATTCGATGCAGAAAAAAACCTGATCGAAACTGCATATTTAACTCATTTCGACCAAAGTGTCGCTTAAACTTTTTGACGGCCTCGGTAGTCGAGTGGTAAGACGCTCGACTACGAATCCAGAGGTCGCGGGTTCAAAGCCGGTATGCGCCAATAACTTTTATTTAATTAATATGTGTCATAACACATTTAGTTCGTATAAAATAATATATTGTATTTTTGCGGCACGTTCCAGATTGGTAGATACTCTAAGTATCGCCTTGGTGAAAGACCACCATTCAGAATCGAAACGTTACTTGAAATGGCATTAATCGTGTTTAATGACCAGATCTGAATAGCCAGGTACTTTCCAACCTTCCTCTTCCCATCTCTTTCCCTTCCGCACTACCTTCAGCCTCACAACATACCCTGATTGGGGATGCCATAGTCCCACTAGCTCTAGACGGATGGCAGCAGTTGGGACTCTTGTGCGGTATTAACTATATAATAAAATAAAAGTCCTTTTGCCTTTCCAGGGAAGATATATTGTCTGCTGTATTATTTGTTGTTTTTTTCACTACATGAAGATGATTTTTTTTATTGACATCTCTTCAAATACAAGATTATCCGACAAATAACCAAGGCCAAGACATAAGGGAGACGCCACGTGTCGTGGCTTTAAAACCTTCGTGATTGGTTCCAGTGCAATTTTAACTGCAGTCTGCAGCGTGAAGATTACCTCGGTGATAGACTCTCTTTCATTTTTGCAATATGTAACAATACCAGTTTTATGAATCCTGTTATTGATATGATTTAAACAATCGGTACAGCTCACGGCTGTACTAGTCCATTTTTTACTCTTGTGTTTGACCATTGTCTTGTATGGCTTGAAAGATTCGTTTTAGGATCTTCCTCTCAAAAATGTCAAAATATTGAAGCAATGACAAATTTTTATGATGACCATCGGCCATGTATTTTTGTAGCTAACTGCATTGGCGACTGCAGAATCGAGACGGAGAAGGTGAAGAGGGATGGCAAGCAGTACCTCAATGTCAAAGCCATGGACCTCAAGTTGCAGGTCAAACAAGGCAAAGTGCATCTGTACAATCTCTTTGGAGGAGTGGGCCCGTTAGGTGAGGAAACATCGCATTTTTTCAGTTTGATTGTTATAATTTAGTACTTAGTATTATCACTAACAAAAACCTAATTAAATATTTTTACAATATATCTGAGAGTAGTTACTCCCGGATAGAGTAGAGGTTCCGAGTTCGAATCTCCGTTGTGACCGTTGTCTTTTTTTCTGGCTTTTTCTGTTTCATATTTGAGTTCTAGATTATTGATATTACGCTGTTGGCCAAATAAGAAATTGTCCAAAGAAGCGAAGCTAGCAGTCCACAATGGAGTGCTTATATCAACCCTGATGTATGGCAGTGAGGCATGGAACTGGCAGAGGAAGGATGAAAGTAGACTGAATGCTGTGGAAATGAGATCTTTGAGACGTGTGTGCGGTAAAACCATGTGTGACCGTATTAAAAATGTGGATATCCGGAAAGAATGCAAGGCTGATGTGAGCGTAATGAATAGGATCAAGAAAGGGACGCTTAGATGGTTTGGGCATGTAGAGCGAATGAACGAAGAAAGGAGTGTGAAAAGAATATATGATGCGAAAGTGAATGGAAGAAGAAGTCGAGGACGCCCGAGAAAGACATGGCACGATCAAGTAAATCAAATACTTGAATCGGGTCATGTGAAAAGTCAGAATAACAGAAGAGTATGTATGAGACGATATATGAATGTAAACGAAGCAAGGAGTGTGTACCAATACAGAGTTATATGGCGGTCCGTCCTCTCTGCCTACCCCTGCGGGGAAACGGCGTGGTGGTTAGTTAGTTTTTTTTTAGTTAGATATTATTTAAATATTTAAAAAAACATAAGCATTAATGCTTTAAAGTTATTTCCAATTTCAAAAACCTAATTTCCTAAAATCAACAAACAATTTATTCAAAAAGCCAACGTGTTGAAATACATTTGAATGACTATGCATGCAACAATAAGATGATTTTTTTGTGGTTTACGTTTAGCTATTTCATTGTATGTACGTATCAACCCTGAATTCGAGTTGTTACAATAATTAGTCTAGACAATAATATTTGTCAGCTAGTGGTAATAAATAAATATTTTTGAAAACAAAACTAGTAAATACTACCCGGTTTCGTCCGAGATTCAACTCTATGAAAATATGAAACAATCAATTCAAAATTGTTGTGTAAAAAGAATTAGCTATCTCTTCATATATTGTTACTACAAGGTTACAAACAATTTTTCATCGATGAAACGATTGTGTGCAATTAAAATTTCATCATGCATTGTCCATTATATTAAAAACCATATTGGTGTAAATATTACATGGACAATAAATTGGTAATTTACTAACCAATAATAATTAATTGAAGTGACCTGTAGGTCGTTGCAAAGATAAATGTGTCAAGTTATAGCCTATCTTTGCAAACGCTAAAAAGAACCAACCAACAATTTTATATTTCATCGATTTATTTTGTATTCACAAAATCTACGCCAGCAACGCTACCGACTGCAAAGTTAGGTGTGTCAATCTGTACAGGTGTAAGATGTCATTTTCACCGACGCGACGTTACTTCAAAGTTATTGTTGCATGTCTTTAAGCGGAAGGTCGATCGAACAATTCGGAAAACTTTGCAGCGTGATCCAGTGCGTTTATTGATGACAATACATTGCAAAACGATATGTGATACGTTATAACAATTGTACGGGCATATTTGTTATGTAACAATATCGTGATTTGATAAACAATATCTTTAATACATTTTATTTAGTGTTAATTCGTTCGAAATATGTACTCTCTCTCTCAAAAATAATATTATAAGCAATCACGGGATGTAACCATAGACATAAAATAGGAGACACGTCATATTCATACAAATCGAACGATAAATGTGGCACGCTCTGATTTCAGTTTCAAAGCTCACAACGCTTATGAAAAGAATAGCCATACCAAACAGAAATATGTCTGTACGGATGAGTTAGCTATATGAACGTCCCGCACTACTGTTATAATCCGCAATATAGCTAAAAACCTTGTAAATATTTGTATTTATTGAAATAATAAATGACTTGTGTGTACTTACGCATGAAAAGAGACACCATGAGATTTGTTTTTGCTTCCGAATGATTTTTACACTTGTCAAAAGTACAGGAAGGCATTTTATCTCAGAACAGCTTACACCGATGCGTTTGTGGCAGCTGGTGACAGATTGTCTGTCGAACGAATGTATCTGTGATACTAAACGCAGTTAATCTCAGGTATGTCTCGCGGACTCGGTTTAGTGCATTCAAGCGCGTTGTCTTAGTAACGTATCTACATTATTTAATTCATCTAAGGATGTAACTTGACTTGCCAAGAAAAAAATTGAATTGTTTTATTCCACCCAATTCAAATGTAGAATAACGTCTGATAAAATATATTATAGGTAGGTACTTTATAAGATGGGAGGGGATTTAAAAAGATTATTTTTTTAATTTGATAATTTGAATTGACCCCAGTTCCAAATTGAAAAGCTTACACTCGTACAGTGGTACGAACTTACAAAGGAAATTATTATCAAGTTTAACGGTGATATTGACGATTTTCGCCAGCGCACTATTAAAAAAAAAATTGTTTGATTTTTTCTATGATCATAAACCCCTATGATGGTGGTTAAATTCACAAAAAAAAACAGATTTAAGTTCAGTAATTTAACAGTTATTAACAATTTTTTAACCGTTAACTGACAGCTGATACATAAAAAGTGTTTTTGTCTTCTCTAGACCATCGTGGGCTCTATTTGAAAAATGTATATTACTGTTCACTGTACAAGCGTCAATAAAAAAAACTGTTCTGCTTCACAAAATGTGCTTCGATTTCGAAGGTGATAATACCTAATTAATACATTTTTTGAAATGCTATATTTTCAAAAAAAATCTGCGGCTCAAAAAATAATGGATGCAAGAGGCTCCTAATACGTACGGAGGAGAATCGTGCAATAATTTTTTTGTGTTTTTTTTGCGAGAATTGTGATCAATACCGTTTTGAAAGGAAAACGATGGTGCCATTTTACATAAGACCTCTCGACTCCTAGGTCCCTGACAGGCCAGCGAACTTAATTATTTGTTCTAGAAATAATTTTGAAAGATGAAATTGTTTGATCAATTTTACCAGAAGCAAGGTTAAGATGGGGTATTTTCACAAATGAGGGATACTGTTTAAAACGCGTGGAATATTTTAATATTACTTTTTGATTCAGATTTTTCACTAAAAATGGAGAAGACCAATATTTTCATAAATAATTATTGATTTTATTTAACGCTCTAAAATCGCTAATTTCTAAACGGTCCTGAATTTGTTTATGACGTACGTACCGCTACTGGTTGCTAACACAGCTGTCATCTGGACCCGGAACTGCCTACAAACTGTCTTGACCGGTGTGACGTCACAGACGCCTACTTTTTTTGTTTTTGTTTTCATGATTTTAAAATAACGGTAACATTATCCTGTTGACCTTAATTCTGTAACGCAGACACGCCTATAACGCACTTCTACCGGGGTCTCTATTTAGTGGCTATATTCACTTTTTAACAGGTAGTGGCACATATTATGACAATAATAATGGTTTTGTTCCGAGCTAAATGTAGGGGTTGTGCAATGTAACATAATCCATATTTGCATTGTATAAATACGGTAGAAAAATTAAAATGAAATAATTAATAAAAATAATAAAATTCAAAATCAATAATACATTAAAGAAATAAAAATAATAATATTGAAATTGAAAATAACTTTAAAGCAATAGTTCTTATGCTTTTTAAGCATTCAAATAATATCAATAATCTAAAACACACACATGAAACAGAAAAAGTCAGAAAATAAAAAGACAATGATCACAACCGAGACACAAACTCAGATCCTCTACTCCATCCGGGAGTAAATTGATTATTTTTTTACTCCCGGATAGATTAGAGAACCCGAGTTCATGTCCTGGTTGTGACCATTGTCTTTTATTTTCTGCCTTTTTCTGTTTCATATTTGTATTTTAGATTTTTGACATTATTTAAATAATAATAAGAGATGTCATGTTAAAAAGTTAGGCAAGGTTAGGTTAGTTTAGGTTAAAAATAAAGAAAAAAAAACAATTTCTAATCAAAATGTTAGGTAGAGGTTTTCTTTTCAAGTGTAGAACTAGAGGAATAAATAATTTTAAAAATAATGTGACTATAATGACTTCCGAGAGTGCTAAGTTGTTACGGAAGGTCGCAAAGAGAAGATTCCCGATGCAAAGCAGAAAAAAATAAGAAGACCTCTAATGCAGACCATGGAACCTCGACCCTCAAACATGTAAAATTAAAATATATCTACTAGAGCAGTGTTGTAACTCGAATCCAACCACTTGGGCCACTAACTGCTAATGACATAATCGATGTCGCCGACAAGGTCTTAAAAATCGCCACTGAACGTCGTTTTGGATCACGGACTTTGGTCGAGTCAAGCACCAAACAGCGCATTGACCTACTGCTGAAAAGGTAGATCCTCGAACTGATTAGTTGACCTCCGCGATGGAGCGGGAGGTCACGGTTTCAATATACAAATGAAGAGTGACTAAAATAATATCTAGTAGTAACATCCCTTCCAAATTGGAAGGAACGTTAATAGCCCTGGTAGAGGAATCATCATTCTGCATTTTTAGTTTTAGTTTTATTTATTTTATATTAGTTATGTACTTGTACATTAAAGTATCTGTTTTTTTGTTGATTTAATGGATTCTTTCGTAATCTTCTGCTAACTAGCTGAGGCTTATACAAATACCCCTCATAACGTCTATCTAACTAGTACTGCGGCTCATTAGGCCTTATTACTATCACCATCTGATGGTTGTATTTAATTGGTTGAATTTAATAATTATTTCATTTTCTTTATGACTTAATAATATTTTAACTTTTGTACTACTTATTATTTTGTTTTATATGTATTTTAAATAGTTCTTACAGGCTATGTTGAATTTATTGATTGGCGTAATTTGGATTGTTTCCGGCTGCGCATTATAACATTTCATCCCTTTATATAGTAAGCTATTTTGTGTGTTGGCTTTCTTCTTTTGTGGCAGTCTGATTTCTTTGAATGCCCTTGTATTATGTTTGTACATTGTAGATAATTTTACCAAAAAAATATTTTATAGAATCAAACCAATTAGCTATGTTTATTTAATAAACTTCAATTTTATTTTACGTTAACCTCACACAGGAGGCCTTAAGGAAAATTATTTCCTTCAGGGCAGATGTCATCTTTGGGGATGCTGTGAGAGGGTATTTTTGAGGAACGTCTTGAAGAGGCCCATGTTGAAGGAGGGAGGAAACACAGAGGCCGGCAAATCGTTCCACAGCCGAGCTAATAAACATAAGAACGAGTCGTAAAAGCGACCCGTTCTCATTTATCGAATGTCAACCGTGTACAAATGTTGTGCGCGCGTTTGGCGAGTTTCCCGACTTTGCACCGGTGTCGAAGGGATCAATGACGCAAGTTACTCGGAGCATCTTCCATTGAAATACCGGTAAAACAAGAACAGCATTCTTACCTGACATCTGCGGTCCAAAGATTGCAATCCGTTTGTTAAGATAGGAGAATCTATCAAGCGGACCGCCCGTTTCTGCACCGAGTCAGGGTTTTTTCAGGTATTTAGGGGCTTCAGACCAGAGGTGGCCGACGAATTCAACAGTGGGGCGCACTCACATGCCAAGAACTTTTCAACTTTTTCTGTGAATGCTCTTTGCGGCAGTTGTAAGACCGTTTTTCAAGATTCATTGAATTTAACAATTGATATCACAACACCCCTTATATAAAAAAATCGTGTTTTTGCAAAATAATAAGTTATCCGATAAAACTTGCGGTTTCCCTTTTGCATTTTTACCTCAGTGTCGTAATTCCACTGGCTATTGTGTGATATTCACATAAAAAAAAACATTTACAAATTGTAACAGCTTATCCATGTAGGACTCGCGATTGTTACCAACTATAAAAATTATAGTTATCATTTAATGATCGAACTATGACCGGTTAGTAGCTGAGTGGACAAACGCGTCGGATACGCACCCGGGTGCCGTGGGTTCAATTTTTCTGCTACCTCATTCCTCCACCATTCCACAAGCAGTGTCAACCTTACCTCCAAGAAAGTTGATGCATAAATGTCCGACATACTCGATTAAACATTAAATGGGTTTTGCCCACAAAAATAACAATAAGAATTTTTCACTGTTCTCCTCGCCCATTTGTCACGGTGTTTATGTTTTTTGATATGTTTTATACAATGTTTTGAGATATATAATAAGATTTGAAAATCAGATTTTATCAAGAAACTAACATTTAAAAAAAAAACAAGGCCATCGAAGACGGATTGATAAAGCTAGAAAAAATCAACAGTCGAACGACCTCTACTGGTGACATCGATGGCTTAATTAAACGACTTGCACGCCAATTAGTCGATATGTTTCGTGGTATTCCTTGTACACATTATGTGGTTATGCAAAACTAGAATCCCAAACGCTCGGAGCAAGTGGAACTATGTTTACAATATTAGTCAAATTTTGTGGGTCGAGAAAAACAAGTGATTTTTTTTTCGTGGAAAGTAATCACTTTATGGTTTGACATATTTAAAGAAATATGTTATATAATATGCTCATATTCTTCACAAAAATGATCATGGAAAAAGATTAGATAATTTAGAAGCACTAGAAATAAAGAAAGCCATTGAAATTAATAGTCAAATTCTTAATAATCAGGTTAATTTGTCCAGTGGTCCAATATTAGATATATTTCCCGAAAACTAAAAAAAATATCATTATTCTTTGATCACCTTCTCAGCCGACGTTTTGTCTCTTTTAATTCATATTATCTGTCTTTTTCTCTCTGTTCCTTTGTTACAATTTAAATGTTAATCTATTTTTTTCTCATTGTTCTGTTATTTTATTTTATATTGTGTTCTCCCTCTGTACGTATATATAATCGCACACTTTGTATTTTTGTTTGGTTACTTTTGTTCCTTGATGATGCTTAGGCCAGGTGAAATCGGTCGGTCATAAAAATTAAAATAATACCCGTGGTCTTATACAAAGTTATGTTTTTTTATTTCTTTGATCAACATAATATTTTACATACCTCTCACCAGAGGGCTACTGAGAGCTTTTAAGTTTTATTAAATGCTGTCCAACCTTCCTCTTTCCCATCTTTTTCCCTTTCCCACTTCTTTACAGCATTGGAGAAGCCATAGTTCTACAGACTCTTGACAGTTGGGACTTTAGTACAATACGTCACATTGAACAAAAGGGTTATTTCTATTCCATGTTTAATAGTGATTCTTTGTTATTCCAGGTAATGTCATCAACAGCGTAATAAACCAGAACTTCGACGCTTTCAGCAAGGAACTGTTCCCGGCTCTGGAGCGGGAACTGGCCATGCTGTTTCTGCCGATGGTCAATTCAATCGTGTCCCAATATTCTTACGATGTCCTTTTCCCTGCTTCGTAATTCACACGGCGATGGCCTCGTTTTAAAATAATAAATACTAGTACTTAATAAAACAGCGAAGGCATTTTCATTTTCCTTAATAATGTGTTTGCAGCAAGGATAATTCCTTGGAGAAACAGTGTATGGAGAGAGAGCTAATTATTTTTACCCAACCGACACAAACTTGCGATAAATCACTTTCTCCGGGTTTTTACGTCGTACACCATGAGAGAGAAAGAGACAGCAAATATAATACTCCGCTTCTACGTACTGTCACAATGATCTTGGGCTCCTGGGTCACCGCGGGACTACGCCCACATTTTTTATTATGCCACTAAACTTGACACAACTAAACGGTTTTTTAGGTTAGATGCTATATTTTTGTTGATATCAATACTGTGAAAAAGTGCTTATACGAATAAACAAAAACATTGTGTCGATATGTGATATGAATGGATGTAGAAATACCCTAGCCTTGGTCTTAGCCACGCCCAGGTCCGCCGAGTCAGTTAAAAATTAATCAAAAACTCACTACATTGCCTTGGATTAATACCACTCTAAATACTCTAAGGATAATTCTTTACTATTGTCGATTCTTCACAATTGCCTTACAAATCAAAGACGTCGCAATCCATGAAAATAGTTTGAGGGAGTGTTTTTGAGGTTCGAGTATTTTGATGCTTCGCACAAACCTCAGAACAATAATATACGAGGAGGGATAGCTTGTATAGTCAGGATTGTTGATTATTTCCTGACTCGGGCGTGGCTAGGGCCAGGGCTAGGGTATGTATACATTCATTCATAGCACATGTCGACATAACGTTTTGATTATTTATACAACCACTTTTTCACAGTATTGCAATCAACAAAAATATAGGACATAACCTCAAAAACCGTTGAGGTATGTCCTGCTACGTCGCACAACAAAACGTAGTGGGCGGAGTCGCCGGAGACGGAAAACATGCATACATACCGAAAAGTGGTGCGATATTATGTGACAACTTGTCTTATCTCTTTCTCTCTCACGGTTTATAGGTTGGGTAAAAATATTTAGCTCTCTCTCCATATATATTCTTGCTCTGAGGTACAAACAGATCTGATGCACGTTTCCTTTCCAATCACCTACTTAAGATTTTGGTGAATGTTCCTGAAATATGGTCAATTGCAATCGCAATCAATCAACACTTAACAAGCAATCGCTTGTAAAGTCTTGTTGCAATATCGATCGAAAAGAAGTTACTTGAAAGTAATCTATTTCCACTGTGCCATAACTAATTATAAAAAAAATGTTTTAAATTAAAAATACTTTATTATCATTAGGTACTACGGTACAAAAATACATTACTATTCCACATTTTTTATAAATGTTGAGAAGATTAAGTGCTATACATTTGGAGAAGAATTTTAGTAATGCCTGTTTAGATCGTTTTAAAGTCAAAATTTTGCAATGAAAATTTTACATTCTTTGGACGATTGTTAGAATTAGAAAATAAAACTTTGAATAGTCCACACATTATTACAACATGAAGTATTTATCGCTCGTGTAAATACCATATTTTCAGAGCGTATCTTCTACTGTTTGCTAATTACACATTTAAAACTTGAAGCACTTATGCATATTTAAAAATAAATCCAATGTTGACTGAATTATTCGATCCAGTTGTCGTATGGGATCTGCTCCATGAGTTTGCTGATGAAGGCTGACATGTTCTGCACCAACTTCCTCTTCAGGTCTGGCTTCATCTCCTTCAGGAGATCCTGGGCGTTGGTATTGATGAAGAGATTGAGAGCGGCATCTGGATACAAAATAAATAAAATAATATACGAGTACATATATATTTATGTTATTTTGCAAAAACAGTTTTAAACTAATACATTGCAAAAGCGATAAAAAAATCAAAAAAATAGTAATCGTAATTTTGCAAAGATAAAGGTAAAAATGGTACATTATAAAGTTAAAACTGAATAGCTAGTTCTTGCTTAAACTTATTGTAGGTCATGTATAAAAAATATCCACATTTCCTGTGAGGCAGTTAATTAAACTAGTAAGTCTTCCCAGGGGCATCACCATTGGTAAGTTAATTCTGTACCTGTATTGGCGGCCTCACGTGAAATTATCAGGGACATAGTATCCAATTTCCGCTATATACTAATATTGAGTGGGCCTGCAATGGACGTGGGTCACTGAAGTAGCCCGGGACAGCGACGCCTGGCCCTGGGGCCCTAGCAGGGAACATCGATACAGATTTTTATCGACAATGTTGGCTATTTGGAATTTATCCCGAGCCCGACAATCAATGCCAAAATATTCAACAAAAACAGTAAAATTTCTAAAATATTTTTTGTTGATTTAAAACATTTGAATTGATACAATGTTTTTCATTTTATTTCCATGTGGTGGAAGGGTTCCCTCCTAACCAGTAATACACATGTTAAGTACGGTTCAAATAAGTTTCATGTAAATACTGCATAAATAACCCATTGATCAGAGCTAATGGAACTATGGCACCCCATTGGAGAATCCAATGAAGGAAGTCTTCGGTAATGCCATCATAATCCAACAGACAAAAACTTACGTAGAATAGAGTTCTCATTGTGCACATTTTCTACGCCCATTGACATGTCCTTGACGCTGAAGTCCATCTTCAGTTGCTCTAGAGCCAGGTAAGTCCTGTCATGAAGGTCGTAGGGCCGGGCCTTGAAGTAGATCTTTGCCTTGACGCCCTCTATTGGAATAAAACAAACAAAAATAAAACAATTATATTGGGAAAGTGGTTTGTGTCTTGGAAAATGTTTCTTTGAAATACAGATAGGTGCCGTTTTCTGTAATTTTATCAAAAAAATCGAAAACTGGTGTTGACAAAAAAAATATGGTCGATTTTATTATTAGGTTTAAAATATCAAGACGGATAACATTTCCAGTATATCCCTTTGTTCGACCTGAATCAGATTTTCATATGCTCTACTCTCTACGTTTCTATTCTCTGTTGCTTACCATACTCTCCCCAGTAGTCACCAGCCCCGGAAGCCTTCAGAAGGATCAGCACTCCGGAGGATCTGTAGTGTGCCTTCGCCTTGATCTTTGGAATGAGCAGGGTAATCTGGAACTGGTAGGTGTCTAAGTCCGTCCTGGAAATCCACAAAAACATTGTAAATAATCAATATTCAAATGATATTAAACGTTTGAAAATAAAGAAATATTCAAAGTAAATACTTATGGTTATTTTTTCAGCGTCGGCTGTTTTATTTTTATTTATGAATATAAACTGAAGCTAAACCTAGCTTGTTGAATAAGAGATTTTATTTTAAACTGTATTATTATTTTTACTACCTGTATAATTTTGGTGATGAAGTCAACCAGAAGGGATGATAAATTCTTGTGGCTTATCACACCATATCGTCGCTAGAAAGGCAAAAGGTCTTAAACGACACTTTGGTTAAAATTAGTTAAATATGCAGTTCTGATCAATTTTATTTCTGCGTCGAAAACTATGACTTTCGTTTGATTCTGAAGACGTTTGTAGCGCTTCAGCCATCTAAAATATATTTACCATTTGGGAGAAGACTTGACTCGAGCGACACAAGTTTGGGACTTTTCTTTAGCTTTTTGTCGCTTTAGGTAGCTCAGTGAGAGCATTGAGTTAAATTTTTTTTTAAATTCAACTAATATTAATTGTAAAACAAAAAAAAACTTTAAAGTGCTCTGTTGTAAACTTCCTAAAATGGGGCTTCAGCCCCTTTTCCTTTCCGGCGACGATATACTGATTTATCATTTCAGTAGATACCAGTAATTTACAGAATATTTTTCTGTTCACACTCACGATTTTTTTGGTTAATCTTTTATATTTTTCTTAGTATTTTCTACAAAATATGCATTATTGTTTCCATCCTTACCATTTTTCATTTTCTTTTGCGTAAAACTATTCAAAACATATTTTTAACACTTCACTTTACTATGCATTTTCTTAATTTAAATACATCAATCAATGAACAAGTAATGCAAAGGTTTCGTTGCAAAATACAACAATACTCGGGCGCGCCTTGCGCTCCTGAAACGCGTGTTACTTCCGTCGCTGCTAGTGAGACACTGCCAACACTGCCATCTGTCGTCGACTAAACATAATATTAAAAATGCAATTTAGTACCTGACATTAGAGACAGTGAGGTTGCTGACTCCAGTGGCGTGAATGTCCATGAAGCTGGCTCTGTATCCGTCTGGGCCGCTGCCCAGGGCGATGCTGATCTCGTCAATTATTATTGGTTCAATCTGGAAACATTAAGATAAACTAAATTACATCCAATCTTAACTTTAAAGTAGAAATCAAAAGCTGCTAAAACTGTAGAATGTTGAGTTTTGGCACGATGAAATTTACACAGATTTTACGCCTGAAATTTCTAGAATAACGAAGGCCTTTTCAGTTAACAACGTCATTTTTGCCGTCTTGCGGTTCATCTACATTCATATCTGAAGAAAGACTTGACACAATCGGTCATGTCAATAGAAGTGTGGGTATTCATACGTATGAATGATAATTAAGCAAGGAGTACTTGCCGAGACAGATATGTACAGCGTTCCATCCTTTTCGCCTACCCCATAGGAAATGGCGCGCTGGTTATGGATGTTATAAGTTAAATTTGAAGAAAATTTACAACTTACTTCTGTAACGCCCAACTCCGGGATTCCCTCCCTAAAGTATTCAGTCAGTTTGTTGAAACTGTTTTTCAGACACTCATTTACATGGGGGTCGTCTCTGTAGCATTTCTGCACGTAGTAGGCTGGAAAGGTAAACAAAAAATAATTGTTCAGGTTATTTTGTTTTATTTTATTTAGGAAAACATACAGTTTTATATATTTTTGATAAATACAAATTTTGCATTCACCAGTGAAGTTTTCGCTTATAATAAGGTTAGGTTAGGTTATGATCGGTATGTTTCGGAAATTTGTAACTTTGGGATAGATTTTTAACAGTTTTAATAAACGAAACGCTGTCTTTTTGCGTATATCATATAAACGTTTTTTGTACGAGCAAGTCAACCGCTTTCGACACAAACTTTTTTTAAATTATAAAATGAAACGGTTATTTTATTAAAAATCATCCGATTAATGTTTTTAAAATTAACAATCATTGATGTTGTTACATTTGTTTTGTATTCATAAAAAAATAATGAGTTTGAAATATTAAACTAAAAGTAACTTGCAACTAGTAAAATCATGCAGCAATACTGAAACATATAATTAAAGTAAAATCATGGTTTACTACCCCTGACATCCCAAAAATAGTATATAAGCCATAGAATAAGAACAACCTGTACTAGTCTGAAGATAACCGTTATAGGCTGAAACCGGTCCAGTCAAAAAATAAAAAAGTGGAATAAAGTTATAAATTTGTTTTATTAAATCATTATAGAGAATATATAATAACAACAACAAAACTTTATTTTCGTAGAAAGCAATCACTTTGTTGTTTGACTTATTTAAAGAAATGAAAAAAATAACTTTGTAAAAGAATACAGATATTATTTAAATTTTTATGACCGACCGGTTTCGCTTAGCCTAAGCATCATCAGGGTACAAAATTAAACCAAGTATGCGGTTATATATACATACAGAGGGAGAACAAAATATAAAATAAAATAACAGAACAACGAGAAAACTTTTTTTTTTAATTCACATGTGAAAATTGTGTCGATTTTCAGTAGATGTGGGGCATGTTAATTATAACAAATATGTATTTGTTTTGGAATTTGGGGAGGTTAGTGAAATCCCACATATCCCATGGATAATATACTAACACGAAGGTCATTCAAAAGACGCAAAGAGGCTTAGTACAAATGTGGGCACAATTTGCGATTAATAAAAAAAATAAATATATATATATATATATATCCGAAAACGTGTTTATTTTTAAAGTTATGCTACAGTACTTTAGCGATTTGATATTTACCTCTTAAAATCGACAAAAAACACCCTTACCAATCTAAGAATAATAATTACCAAATGGCGCCTAAAACACTTAGAATAAAGTGAGCCAGCAAAAAAACAATATTAAGTCTTTTGTGTGTATTATTTGCTTGAATTTAATGTTTTTAAACTCCTTGTGAGATAATTCGTTCAAAAAGGGTATTCATTATGATAATTTTATTCACAGAGAGTTTAAGTGCTAAGTTAGAGTGGTAGATACTCTAAGTATCGCCCTGGTGAAAGACCACCATTCAGAATCGAAACGTTGCTTGAAATGGCTTTAGCCGTGTTTGGTGACCAGATCTGAATAGCCAGGTACTTCCCAAGCTTCCTCTTCCCAATTTCCTTCCCCTCCCCAGTACCTTCAGCCTCACAACATACCCTATTTGGGGATGCCATAGTCTCACTGGCTCTAGACGGTTGAGAGCTGTTGAGACTCTTGTGCCGTATTCATATAAAATAAAACTAATTAAAACTGAAAAGCGATAGTTTTGAACATTACATGTTATTTCCATCAATATTTAAAAACTACTAATGATATTATTTATTTAAAAAAGGTGTATTTCGTGTGAGAGTTAAAATTGACACATAAAAGTATGCCTACATACCTTAAAGTGTAAAATGTTAAGTGCAAACTAATTTGCAACTGCTGAGCGAGAGTTTTACCTTACCACTTCTCTTTTCCATTCGATATTAAGACCGTCTCCTTTGAAGAGAAAGTGATAAATCTATTTCTGTCACGTTTTAATAATTTAAATGAAACACGGGATTTTAATCGTCGATTTGATTGCCACAATTGAAAAGGTTTCTATTTTTTAGGATTAAAGTGAGACATGTACCTACCCATCAAATATCCATTGAACATAGTTCACACTTTTTCGTTTTCTCTAAAAAACGTACTCAATTGAACAGTATTAGCGGTTGATCATTTTTTTTTTGAATAATGACAAAGTTAGCTTGGGGTGTTCCACACCCCATCACAAAAGATGATCATAAAATCAACAATCAGCGCCATTTTGATTGTTTGGCATTTAAAAGGCGTCCGTTAAAGGTCGGCTCTCTGTCCGTTTCATCTAGCAATAATATACAGGAAGGATAGCTTTGCGAAACAGTGTAGCCAAGATTGTTGATATTTTCCTGACTCGGGCGTGGCTAGGGTTTTCATGGACACATATTTTTATATCCATTCATAGCATATGTCGACATAATGTTTTATTTTCAACTAAATATAGGATATAACCTCAAAAACCGTCGAGTAATGTCGCAAAACAAAACGTAGTGGGCGGAGTCGCCGGAGACGCGGGAGACGGAAAACATGCTTACATACCTAAAAGTGATGCGATATTTTGTGACAACTTGTCTTGTCTCTTTATCTCTCATGGTTTACGAGGTGAAAACCCGGAGAAAGTGATTTATCGTAAATTTGTATGGGTTGGGTAAAAATATTTAGCTCTCTCTCCGTATACATGGCCTGTTCAAAAGAAAAGGTGAATTTAGAATTTTCGCGGGCTGTGTACATTCGATTTTCGTTTTTTTTTGTTGTTATGTTGGTACACATATGTTAGCATTATCAGTCATTTTGGATTAGTGGTTTGTTTTTGACAACTGGAAAGGTTAGTCACGTTTTCGTGTGTTCTTCGAGTTTTTACTTTTGGAAAAAATGGATCAAAGAATAAAATCTATGATTAGTTTTTCCACAACTCCAGGACGCTCATCGTCATTAACATCTTCTCGGCCTTCTGTAAAGCGCTTGTACCACTTATAAACACTTTTTTGAGACAAAGTAGACTCGCCAAATGCCACAGTCAACATTTTAAGTGCGTTGGAGCACTTAATTCCATTTTTAACGCAAAATGTAACACATATTTTTTGATCCATTTTTTTCAAAAGTAAAATATCGAAGAACACACAAAAACGTGACTAACCTTCCCAGTTGTCAAAAACAAACCACTAATCCAAAATGGCTGATAATGCTAACATATGATAAACATACGCGTACCAACATAACAACAACAAAAAAATCCATAATCGGATGTACACAGCCTGCGAAAATTCAAAATTCACATTTTCTTTTGAACAGGCCTCGTATACTAAGATATCAATACTGTGTCTATATAACTTGTATCTATAAAATAGCTTCTCTCATGCTACAATTTGGTGAACAGGTCTAGATTGAGATCAGAACCCAGTTAGCAGTTTCATCGCGGGACTGATGACTGATGATCGCTATGTCACCGGAACAATGTTAAATATTCGACAATTTCTCGTTTTCACATTTCTGGAAATTTTCGAAAACTTCCATTCTCCCTGAAATCTCCATTTATTTATCCATAAGCTCGGTGAGAAATCTACAAATAGGCACTATCGACTTTAAAGGAATATAAACAAAGAAATAAATATCGTATTAAAATTGGAATTAACTTTAAAGCATTAATGGTTATTTATTATTAAATATTTTAAAAATATTAATAATCTAAAACACAAATATGAAACAGAAAAAAGCCATAAACTTGGTCATTACCGATAACCTCTACTCTATCCGGGAGTAACACTCTGCCAATTAAGCCACCAAGACCTCCTTAGAAAGCGGCATTTTGCACGATCTCATACTTATATTATAAATTATTAATATTATAATTTTCTTCCGATTTTAATCTACCATCTTTTTTCTCATGACCATTGTTCTTTTTATTTTCTGTCTTTTTTCTATTTCATATTTGTGATTGAGATTATTAATATTATTTAAATATTTAATAGTTAAATTTGATTCCAATGTGAACTAAGATTCTTCACATAACGTGGAACTATAAAGAGTCACATAAATACGAAAATAATTCAAAATACCCACCAAGACCTCATTAGAAAGCGGCATTTTAAACGATCTCTTACTTCTATTGAAAATTATTGATATTTTTCGTCCGATTTCAAGTATTTCGAGCACACGGATGCGCCTACAACATACTCTACGATCTATTCCACGATAAGAAATCATCAGGTCTAGTTAAAAAAAAATGGACAGTTCAAAAGAATTATTGAAATTTATTGTACCTTCTCAAAAATGCGATAAAAATCTTACGTCAATTTATTACAGAATTTAGGATTGCAAACATTTCATCACGTTGAAATACCTTATTCAAATAAGTTGACCTAAAATAGCACAGCGCACCTAGATTCCTAGATATTCAATATTCATCCTATATACCCGACACTACTCTCTTTTCTATTGGAAGAATGTCCTAGTCCAAGTGATACTTAAATAAGCGTCTTTTGTCTCTTTTCTGATGAGTCACTATTCACATTTCAATGCTGAATATTTTAAACTACACGACTAGAATAAATACTTGGTATTTGATGCTGGAAATTTTGTTAGAGAGCAAAAATAAATAATAATGTTTGATATTTTTGTTTGGATGGCACAGAATATTTGAAGGTGTTTTAGCAATAATGTTTTCCTTTATCCATTTGTGCATCATATAGCATTAGCCATTTTTTATTATTATTTTTTGCAAAAACAGTTTTACACCAATACAGGCTAAGCGAAACCGGTCGGTCAAAAAATTTCAAAAAAAGTTATTATTTATTTACCTTTGTAGAGGTCTGTTCAAAAGAAAAGGTGAATTTTGAATTTTCGCGGGCTGTGTACATTCGACTATCGTTTTTTTTGTTGTTATGTTGGTACACATATGTTTATCATATGTTAGCATTATCAGCCATTTTGGATCAGTGGTTTGTTTTTGACAACTGGAAAGGTTAGTCACGTTTGTGTGTGTTCTTCGACTTTTTACTTTTGAAAAAAATGGAGCAAAGAATATCTATTAAATTTTGCGTTAAAAATGGAATAAAGTGCTCCAACGCACTTAAAATGTTGACTGTGGCATTCGGCGAGTCTACTTTGTCTCAAAAAAGTATTTATAAGTGGTACAAGCGCTTTACAGAAGGCCGAGAAGATGTTAATGACGATGAGCGTCCTGGAGTTGTGGAAAAACAAATCATGGGTTTTATATATATATACACTTGTTGTCGGCAAGGACATAACTTTATGATGTTTGATTGCACCATTACACACAATCCCAAGTGTGTGTTGTTTGACTCTAATTGCGCGACCTGTATTCGATTATTTGCTTCTTTACAATTTCAATTCCAAACAACCGTAAGTAGCTCGAACAAAGCAAATCGATTCCGAACTTCGCTGCTTGAAAGACATGGAGAGGTACCTTGGCGAAAGAGTGTAGTCAGGACGGTTGACTTTATACTGACTCGATAGAAAGATATATTAAGGGATGTTGGACAGCCTATTAGTCACCGCCCACTTGGAATTCGGACATTTTTAATAAACATATTTGAATACGTTAAACAAAACAATATCAATACACCACTAAAACGATTTATTAATTCAAAATATCACACAAACACTAATAACAGAAAGTTCTCCTAAATAATGATGGAATTTTTTGTTGATTATATGTCTTTATATCATCATTAAAAATGTGAAAATTCTAAGGTTCGGTCAAAAATATTAAAAACTGTTGAAATACGTCTAAAAAGTGATGTTTTATAATCTTTGTTTGGTCTTATTTGAACATTCACGCATAGCACATATCACCATCATGTTCGGTTTATTTGTCTAACAACTGCAAGTTTTTTAATCAACACAAATAAAGAAAATAGCCTCAAAATCCGTTGACGTTAGTTATGCGACTCGACGATGTGAACATACTTAGAAGAACAGACGGAGAACATTCTTAAATACTTAGAAGTGCTGCGATATTATGTGACGACTTTTCTTGTCTCTTTCTCTCTCGTGGTATACGACGTAAAACCCGTAGAAAGTGATTTATCGCAAATGTGTATAATAGGTTGGGTAAAAAATATTAGCCCTCCTTATATCGTTATTCCCAGCTTCGCTGTAAGTGAGCACAGCGATGTGATATTCAGTGCTTTTCAATTCTGAGTATCAGAGTGAGGAATTGAATGCCAAGGTATTGTATGGTTGGCTGTGCAAACAATGCAGGACAGCGGGCAGTGACCTCGCGGGGTCGGCATACCGTTGGTGGCTTTGTCCAGCTTGACGAGATGACTGATGGCTTCACCTTTAAGGCTGATTCACACCAACGTCCGGATCCGCTCAGTGCCGATATTGTTCCGCAAGAGAGCTTATTGATATGGTATGAATATCAATCAAGGAGTATGTGCCAAGACAAAGTTGTATGGCAGTATATCCTTCTGCCCACCCTTTTGATATTAAACTACTTAGTTAGTTAAATAATTATTTTGAATTGTAAAAATACTAATATCGCAGATTTTTTTTTATCAAAAACCTTTTTTTTTTTCACTAAATAATATTTTTATTATATATTCGTAAAAAGCATTAACTTTGTGGCTTGCCATATTTATTAATAGAACACATACACTTTGTTTTTAACCACTTTTTATTTAAACATTTTTCCAATAAACCGCTCGGTTATTCCCATAATCTCCTCAATTACTCCTTCTCCTTCCAACTCCTAAATATGTATATTTATCTCAGTATTTTGTATTTCAGATTAATTTAATATTGTCCTGATGATGGAAGGGTACTTCCGAAACCGGTAGACAAAATATTAAATAAAAAGTGGTTAAAAACAAAGTGTATGTGTTCTATTAATAAATATTTTCATTAATTATTAAAAATATTATTTAGTGATAAAAAATGGTTTAAAAAAAAAATCTGCGTTGTAAGTATTTTTACACTTCAAAATAATTATTTAACTAAATAAGTAGTTAAATACCACAAGGGTGGGCAGAAGGAAATACTGCCATACAACTTTGTCTTGGCACATTCTCCTTGATTGATATTCATACCATATCAATAAGCTCTCTTGCGGAACAATATCGACACTGAGCGGATCCGGACGTTGGTGTGAATCAGCCTTTATGCGACGTCGTAGTTGAGGTGAGACAAGAAACAAGAATGTGAGCAAACATTAACATCAATTGGGTGTAGTACCTAGATAAGGTATTCCGGCGTTTGCGCACGCATTCTAAAACAAATTTGAAAACCATGAAACCTTATTTATTCATAAATAAAACAGATAAACTTTGTCATTTTCATCATCAGGACAATATTAAAATTTTATTATTTTCCCGAAGATGGAAGGGTGCTTCCAAAACCGGTCGACATAATATTTAAAATAAAAGTTTATCTGTTTTATTTATAATATGGCAAGCCACAAAGTTATTGCTCTTTACGAATATGCCTTATTTATATAAAGTATACGAGTATATTAAATTAACATTCCTTGGTTACGAATAACCTCTCAATATTTGAAAAACTCCTACTGCCATCATGATAATAATAATAATATTTTTTTATTAATTTTCTTATACATGACAAACTTTTTTAATTTAATGCATATAAGAAAATAATTTATTTTTTTTTACAAAATAAATACAAATTATAGTACCATATGGATACACAAGAAAGATAAAATTTCAAAAAAATAAAATTTCAGGCAGTGGTGATGATCAGGTCAATGAGGAGAAACTCTTTCAAGAATCAATAGGATTTCACTTCTGAATCTCTCCTCACTGACATGAAATAAGTCGATATCGGAAGAGATTTTGTTCAGGAGCAAAATACTTCTCCCCACCGGCAGAACCATTGGCAGGTTGGTCCTACAGGCAGGAAGATAGAATAATCTATGAAGACGCTGTCTTAGATAGTCATCAGGAACATAGAGACTTACGCGCTCCAAAATAGCATGGTTTACAATATAGCCCCGCAGCAGTCTGAAGAAGTGAGTGGCGGCATACCCCTCTCTCCTGAGCTGTAAGGAGTGAAGTCCGAGCGTGCCCAGGAGAAAGTTCGTTGGGTAGAGCCACGGGTAGTGGCCGTACTCCCTCATGTATAAAAATCTCAGGAACTTTTTCTGGACCCTCTCCAAGATGAGGGAGTACCCCACCTCATGAGGATTCCAAATAATTGAACCACTCTCCAGCCTACTGCGGACCAAAGAGAAGTAGAGTGTTCTCAGAGTTCGGGTATCCCTAAAAACTCTGACGGTTCTGAGAACAAACCCTAACATTTTCAATGCCGACTGGCACACCCCTTCGATATGAACACGAAATGCAAGCTTACTTTCGTACACAACCCCAAGATCCTTTATAGTGGAAACGCGTTTGAGATTATGATCAAGCATAGTGTACCTGTGGTAGGTGAGACTAAATGCTCTGGTAAAAGAAAGGACTACACATTTCGAGATATTGAAATGAAGCTGGTTTTGTCGACTCCATTCAGAAATGTTATCGACGTCAGCTTGAAGAAGCAGGCAATCCTTAATACTTCTTATTTGTAGAAATATTTTAAGGTCATCTGCAAAAAGGAGAAAGCGAGAAAAACGGATGACTTCGGCAATATCATTAATAAAAATAGAAAAGAGAAGTGGACCTAAGACTGACCCTTGGGGAACACCAGGAAGAACAGAAAACTCAGCGGATTGGAAGATTCCGTGTGTGACAAATTGCTTTCTAGAGAGAGTATGCGTTCGACCTTTAACCCATCCTCACTTTTGAAGGCAAGGAGACAACCGCCACCCTGCCTGTGGCCACTGCCATGATAAGCAATAATATACAAGAGAGAGCGCTACTGTAGTCAGTTTGATGAGCTTTGCCGGACTCGGCTAGACGTGAGCGTGGCTAGGACTAGGGCTAGGGTATTTATACATCCATTCATAGCACATGTCGACATAATGTTTTCGTTTAATCGTAAAACCACTTTTTCACAGTATTGTAATAAACAAAAATATAGCATATAACGCAAAAAACCGTTGAGTTGTGTCAATTTATGTCGAAGTCAACGGAGAAGCGAGACACAAAGAACACTCTTACATGTGATAATTTGGGAAATCTCTTTCTTTCACGTTTCGAAAGTGATTTATCCCAAGTTTGTATAGGTTGGGTAAAAATAATTAGCTCTCTTTCCATATATTGTTATTCCAAGAAGCGGAAGATGTTGCTTGTGCAATGGTGGAGGACTTAGCCAGCGGAGGAATTGAACCCCGCGTTTGTCCACTTAGCTACCGACCGGTCTGTGATTGTTTTTGTTTGTTGTTTATTAGGGCTAAGGGACTGTTGTATATTTGTAGCTAGTACAAATCGGTACCTACTCACTAATGAATTGTGATGTTTTAAAGTTTAATGAAGAAATTACACGACGAAATATATTTATGTTTTTATTTATTTTTATAATGAATACCGCACAAGAGTCCCAACTGCTCTAAACTGTCTGGAGCAAGTTATGTTGTGAGGCTGAAGGTAGTGAGAAGGGGAAGGAGATGGGGAAAAGGAAGATTGAGAAGTACATAGATATTCAGATCTGGTCACGAAACACGGATAAAGCCGTTTCAAGCAACGTTTCGATTCTGAATGGTGGTCTTTCACCAGGGCGATACTTAGAGTTTTCACCGCTCTGGAAAGAACCACAAATATACTACATATTAATTAAAATGTAAAATAACATATTGTGTTAATTGAATAAAATATATTTGCACACGCCGGGATTTGATCTCGCGACCTCTGGATTCGTAGTCGAACATCTTAACCACTCGACCACAGTCGTTAGGTTAGGGTAACAGAGCTGCATTTTAGATTATTTTGAGATTTATGGCTTAGAGATTTTATTGAATATTAGATTTCGTAACACTTTCATAAGAATTTGGTCGCTAGGGTGGAGGGCTGTTGAATAATATTTCATAAATGAGTACATGCATAAATACATGTTTTTTTTCTAAGAAATATGTTAATAAATAAAAAGGTTGTTTATGAAAATACCAATAATAATATTATGTACCAAAAATAATATTTAAAAAAAATAAAAATAAATTGTACATATATTTTTTTAGCTTTTTAGTTCAGACTTCACATATAAACAAGGCCAATTATTTGTTTACTCCAAAAGAAAATCTCCAATGGCTAGAGAGAAAGTAAGGCCTAGTTAACTGGTGCGTCAACACAACTGAGTCATTTGCACAGCGATTTATTGTTACATCTCTCTGACAGTCGCTTGGCTGGTCAACCGATTATATTATTTTCTAAAAAAACATTTAAATGGCTACCACATCAGCCGGGGAAATCCCCATGAAGATTTACGGAGCTGATACAATTTAAGATTGTCACGGCCAATAGCGTTGTTTTTTTTAAAGTTTTGTGGTAATTAGCAGTGTTGCGTTTTCTCCTCCAACGTTTCAAACCGTATCACAATGTCCATAACTTAGAGTATACAAGAGGTAGCCCAAGCCAAGGCAGTGAAGTCAGTTTTGGACTTGTTTTTGATGATTTTAACATGACTCGGCGCAAATGGGCGTGGCTAAGACTAAGGCTACGGTATTTATACATCCATTCATATCACATATCGACATAATGTTTTTGTGTGTTCGTATAGCCACTTTTTCACAGTATTATTTTCAACAAAAATATAGCATATAACCTAAAAAACCGTTTAGTTGTGTCAAGTTTAGTGGCAAAATAAAAAAATGTGGGCGGAGTCCCGCCGTTAACCAGCGAAAATAACCAGCTTAAGATCATTACGACAGTATATAGAAGCAATCCAAGAAATTTGTTGTCTCTTTCTCTCTCATGGTGTACGATGTAAAAACTCGGAAAAAGTGATTTATTACAATTTCGGATGGGTTGGGTAAAACAAATTAGCTATCCCTCCATATATTGTTACTTCAAGGTCCATAATCTAGGCAGATGCGTAGAGTGCACAGTATAGTTTCTTTAACAATCTGTTTACTTGTGTAATTGTTTTAAGGAGTATTTTGTTTTCTACTATGCTTGAGACAATGTTTCGAACAACCTTGCAGTTTGCTTTGTCGATTATTAGGGCAGATGCGTACTTGACACTGTAAGTACGCATCTGCCCTACTGATGGACACTGCAAACTTTAAGGCTGTCCTAAACGTTAGCCTAAGAAGGAAGGTGAAACGCAAAACGACCTAACACCACAAAAGTCAAGCAACATATTCAATTTATAAATATGTCGCTCGACAAACAGAGAATAAAAACGAAGTCCACAATATATTAGTTCTTGCTTACGAGATCCAGATTATTCCACTTAAAAAATAATAACGATGTTATTGCAGAAAATCAAAAGTCATGTATATTTTTTAAGTCTTAGATAATAACCACCAACTAATCCCCCGTGTCCTCAAGTTAATTGAATGGAAATTTTCCGATCTTCTTTACTACAAATTCTTGGCTTCAAATTCACTTTCAATTTTTTATTTGATTTATAATATTATTTACGTTTTTTCAAAATCAATCTACGGGCAACAACTGCCCTAAGGCAGTATACTATGGTATCTATCATTTGGGAGGTTATAAGGTAGATAATTTGTAATATTTTGATAAATACTGTTTTTAATTCTTTATGAAACAGTCAAAATTTTCATAAATGTGTCAATGCATTTTGATTTCGTTTAGTTTTAAATGTCTCAGCAATAATTAACTATAAATGATTTTCTTTGTAAGTACGTACCTACGTACATATGTACAAGATTCAAAATTGGAACCGATGGATGTGTTCGGGAAGTTATCAAATTATAAAAAAAAATCTTTGCAAATCCCCAACTACCTAATAAAGTACTCGTACCTACCTACAGTGTAATTTAGTAGATTTTATTCTATATTTGAAATTGGTGGAATAAAGTAACTATTTTCTTTGGCAAGTCAAGTTACAGCCTGTGATTTTTCACGGGTTAATAAAACGTAGCTGTATCTAAAATGTCACACATCTATTATGCTAGATTTAGAGACGTCATCTAGACCTAGACTAGTATAATATCTACTCATGATTTTAATTAGATTTATAGTTAACATTATTTATTCAGCCAGCTTAATACCACATCCATCGCTTAAAGCTAAGATATTTTATCTTCACAAACCAATAATTCGAACTAAATAAAGTTTAAGAAAATGATTTTAAAGCGTTTACATAACATAATAATAATAAATACCTTTGAAATAGTGTGATTTAGAGATGTTATATTTTCAAACATACGAAAGGGGTTCCCTTTAGTAGAGATTAGTACATTTCTCATTTCCGCCACAAGTGGAGATGCAACAATCTCTTAGCTAAGCCATCGACATATATGGTCGCTTGAAAGGCAAAAGAGCTTAAGCGACACTTTGGTCAAAAATGAGTTAAATATGCTGTTTCGATCAGGTTTTTGTTCTACATCGAATGCTCTGACTCTTGTCTGATTCTGAAGACTTTTGTGGCCCTTCAGCCATCTAAAATATATTTACCATTTGGGAGAATGTTTGACTCAAGCGACACAAGTTTAGGACTTTTTTTAGCTTTTTGTCGTTTCAGGTAACGCAGTGAAAGCATTGAGTTACCTGAGTTAACTTTTTTTTTCAAAATCTAACCAGGTTCTGAACACTTATGAATTTTATTGTAAAACTAAAAAAGTTCTGTGGTGTAAACTTCTCAAAATGGCGTTTCAGCCCTTTTGCCTTTCCGGCGACGATATAAATTCATATGGAATGGTGTGATTTAGACATGTCATATTTTTAAACATACAAAAAGGTTACCTTTATTAGAGATTAGTTAATTTCTCATTTTCGGCAAAAGTGGAGATACAACTATTTCTTGACTTTGAACCGTTTGCATAGATTTTTATATTTTTTTCTGGTGATTGAAATAATGACAAGGTTAGTATCTAGATGATGTTTGATGTTTTTTTTACAACACGTGTAGTCAGTTATACATAAAACAGACTACATAAACCCTATCGTAATTGTAATAACATTACCATCCTTACTCCCATTACTGATATTTGAGTTTGGACCGAACGGGTTTGAGGTTAACTGTAAAATACCAGGAAACAACCGTACAGAAACGGGTTTTAAGTTCAGTAATAAACCCGCACGTGACGCGATGTCTCAGGTACGTGAAAATTCTTTGATTGACACAGTTTTTTACTTATTGGTGTAGGCAGGAATTTCAAGAAGCAACCTCAGCTGAACATTGAACTGGAACATTTAGATCGTTTTAAAATACAGTTCGTATTTAATTGTAAAGCCGTTGTTTCAGACTTTTTTACACAATTTTTATTTAAAAATTTTCCCTTGTCGAAATGGTAATATTTTTTTTTTTTTTATTAAAAGAAAGACAAAAATTCCCGGGTAACGAATAACCTGACAATATTTGAAAAACTCCTACTGCCATCATAATAAGCGGAAGATGTTGCTTGTGTAATGATGGAGGACTTAGCCAGCATACGAATTGAACGCACGACGCTTGGGTGAAAATCCGACGCGTTTGTCCACTCAGCTACCGACCCGTTGACTATTATTATCGAATAATTAAACTAATTGATAAATTTGAAAAAAAAAACACACAGACGCATCTAACGCATCCCCATGTTACCCGTCTCTCAGAAGGTAATAAAACTACCCGAATGTGTTTTTGAATGTTATTGTAAAGCCGCCTCTGTCAGCAATAAAACAAAACCCAAAGTCACAGATACTATGAGACTCAATAAGCGTCCATTCCGGACACTAATAGTGTGAGTGTGTCCGTGTGCCCGAAGATAACTCAAGTTTTCCTTACCTCTGATGAAATTGACCAAACATTTGTAAATGTCAAAATCAATTACAGGGTAATCAATTTAATTGATCTCTTTGGGGCCTAGGAGTATAAAGGTCTCATATAATTAAGTATCAACATCAGTACTATTATTTTTATGTTCAGCGAGTTAATACATAATTGTTACATAGTTATTTTTTCACTATTTTTTTAAAGTGTTTTTTTAATCAATTTATTTTCATTATTTAGTACGGATATTTGTAATTTTGACATTAAATTAAATATTTCCAACCTCTAATCGTAGCTGATATAGGACTGGTGTAACAATAATATTTGGATAATTTATATAGCGCCATTTTCGTGAAACATCACCTCAAGGGAGCTTGTGGACATTATTGCGTTGACCTTGAAAATCCATATAGAAGAATCTGTGCTAAGTTCATGGCGCCTACCGTTTGGGGCTTTTTACTACACTGCAACTTTCAGATCAGAAAAAATACATTTAATTCTAAAGTTTTTTTTTCGAGTCGCTAACTATACAAAATAATTAAGGCCGGGTTGTTTCATTCTAAAATCGTGGTCTTATGATCGGTATTTATAGTTAAGTTTAAAAAAATATAAAGTTTTGGCTAATTACACATAATTAGAGCCAGACACCAGTGGGACTATGGCATTCCCATTTTGGGGAATGTTGTGAGGCAGATAGAAGCGGTGATAGGAAGTAGTTGAGAAAGAGGAAGGTTATGAAGTGTCTGGATATTGTCAGATATGGCTACTTTAATGGTTAAAGCCATTTCAACAAACGCAACCTTTCGAATCTGAAAGGCGGTCTTTCACCCGGTCGATACTAATTTATAGGCTGATGCGAGTATTTTCAGCTCCGTCAGTCGCCAGTTCCGTCTAGATAAGCTTTGAAATATCCATTTAACTGCCAAAAATATGACAAGATGGAAACATATTTCACCTTTACTGAAAGTTCTCAAAAACGAACCAATCTATGAAAAAATATTTGATTTTATACCGCAAGTCCCAAAAACAAACAAATCTGTTACAAAATATTTGTTCTTAGACTGGAAGTCCCAAAAACGAACAAATCTGTAATAAAATATGTTATATTGTAATGATAGTTCCCAAAAACGAACAAATCTGTAATAAAATATGTTATATTGTAATGATAGTTCCCAAAAACGAACAAATCTGTAATAAAATATGTTATATTGTAATGATAGTTCCCAAAAACGAACAAATCTATAACACATATCTTATTCTGGATGTCTCCCAAAACGATTAAATCCAGGTCAACATCCTTTACACCCTTGCAGCAGGCTTGCGCAGAAAGGTGTCACAAAAAGCCTTTGGTTAAATGAACCTCATCCGTCTGACACCACAACAAATCTTTGGTTTCTAAATTGACAACGAAATGAACTCATTCATCTCATTACTTTTAGTTCCACACTTTCACACACTACATGGCCGCCGCATGGTGATTTTTCACAAAAACGGCGTTATACAAATTATCCAAATATTATAAACTAGACGAAATTTAAAATTCATCGTAAAATAAGGAAATCTCTTCGTGGCTTATGGCGATTCCTGTTTTTACTCCTGATTTTCACTATTTTATACTATTTATTTTCACAAAATAGTTACACAAAAAAACGTAAATATGTTATTAGTACCCACGTGTCTATAGATATTAAGTTAGATGACTATCAAAGTCAAACAAATTTAAAAAAAACGTAACTAATAAATAATAATTTAAAAATAAAAAATATTTTTGTTTTAAGCCACTTTATTTATACACATATAATACGTTCCTGATGAAGGTTAAGTTTAGCCGAAACCAGTCGAATTGTTATATGTGTATAAATAAAGCGGCTTAAAACAAAAATATTTTTTATTTTTAAATTATAATGTCAATCTACAAAGTGATTGCTTCCTTCGATATAATAAATAATAAATTTAATTAAGACCAATCTTTAAAATTTGATTCCAAGAAAGCGATAATCATCATTAAAAGAATCTCAGAACTCGCATTTCTAAATATACCTGCCAATCAAAACGTGGACGTGATTAAGCAGAAAGCGTTCAACCCACAATTTGCCAAAATCGAGTTTTACCCGTTTTCCTATATAGATATACGAGATTTCTATCTGCTGAAAACATCAAAGGTCCAAATGCAATAGATTTTTGATAATTCAATATTTTTACCAACCCACATTGCAGATATTTGACTTAAATTTAAGTTAAAAACATTAAAATGTTAGGATAACATAGGAAATACAGTTATTTCTTCAATAAATACTTTAATAGATTATAAAATAATCTATTTATAATAATTCTCATAAAGAGAAAACACTAATATTCACTCTACAAATGCCGTAATATGATTTTGCATCGTCATATCTTCCAACCCCTTTTTCTCAGTTTCATCTTTTTAGGGTTGAATGCTTCAGTTTAACTACGCCCAAGTACAAGTAAGACAATAAAATTCAACTATAAATATACTCACGCTGCTCTTGCATATTTATGCACTGCACCAGCGATGCAACTATCAGCAACGTAGTCACGAAGGTAGAATGCATTTTTGAAAAACTTTTTTTACAAATCACCAATAAAAGTACCGGCACCAAAAAGTTAAATTCACTACAAAGACAAAATTACTAAAAGCTGTTACGGTATATTCAGTTTCAATGGTTGTGATGATTGAATTTCAGCCGATTTCGGAGTGACTTGTTCGGAGTCGCGTGTAAGGCTTTATAGTGATACGGTGATGAGGTGACACCGCAGAACTTTCTTCCGCAAACTGGAGGAAGACCGGCCAGTGGCAGAGCACGCGGCTGTGATCCGACGGGTTACCGGTTCGATACTGAAAGAGGAAATGGCCTTCGAGCTCCGAGTCTCGCCGAGACCGTGACACTGTTCACGGCCGCCAGGCGTTGTCAATGCGGAACTACTTATTTAATTTTTTATACAAATAATATAATTTAATAATCTTCTAATCCTTTTATTTTTTTACAGCGAATAAATAATCTGAAGAAAGGTTTTCTTCACGGATTTGGATTATTTTTTATGAATATTTTTTTGATTGGTGATTTTCTAATCCATTTATTTTTTTACACTGAATACATAATCTCAAGAAAGGTGATGCCGCCAATAAACATAGGACCTTTGAGCTATTACGCAGAGACAAGCCGATATTGGAATAAAAAAAAAATCTCCCAAAGTAAGATACAATTGACTTTACTTCGGCATACATAAACGTCCTCAACACATTTTTTAGTGCTAGTAGTGGTCCTCATTAAAATACTTATTCTCATCACATAATATTAAAGTAAAAACATTTTTAAGAACATGATAATATCTAAATCATAAACTTTTTTTTTTTTTTAATTGATCGTAAAACAGGTATCAAATCTAATGTCAGTACACTGCTAAATATAACAAGAAAAATATATTAAAAAATAGTATACGTTTTTAAATATTGCAAAATTATCTGTAAATATGTTTATATTTATAATAGATGTTGCCAAAAAAACGATTAAGTGAAAAAAAAAACCTTCAAAAGTAACATTTGTTAAAAAAAATACCACTTTGCGGCAAAATGCGAGCCTTGGAGTCGATAATTAGATGCCGTTTTCTCAAGCTCTAAGGGACCGAATAAAGTGAATCTTTGGAATTCTGTTAAAAATGATGAACCAAAAACGATTAAATGAAAAAGCCCTCCAGAAGTAACATTTGTTGCAAAATCATTATTTTTGTGGACAAAATGCGAGCCTTGGGGTCGGAAATTGGATGCCGTTTTCTCAGGCTCTATGGGACCGAATAGAGTGAATTCTTGCAATTGTGTTAAAAATGATGGACTAAAGACGATTAAATGAAAAAATCCTTCAAAAGTAACATTTGTTAAAAAAATACTACCTCGCGGGCAAAATGCGAGCCTTGGGGTCGATAATTAGATGCCGTTTTCTCAGGCTCCAAGGGACCGAACAAAGTGAATCTTTGGAATTCTGTTAAAAATTATAAACCAAAGACGATCAAATGAAAAAATCTTCCAAAAGTAACATTTATTGCAAAATCATCATTTTTATGGACAAAATGCGAGCCTTGGGGTCGGAAATTAGATGCCGTTTTCTCAGGCTCTATGAGCGTAATGGAGTTAATGCTTGCAATTATGTTAAGAATGATAGACTAAAGACGAAAATGAAAAGATCTTCCAAAAGTAAACTATGCCAAAAAAAAAAAACCATTTTGTAGGTAAAATGCAACCCCAAGGTCGGGACTTAGAAGAAGTTTTCTCAGAAGTAAACACAATTAGCGTTTTCCGAATGAAAATGTTTTGAAAATAGCTCTAGATATTTCTAATGAATTGTTTTTATATCACTACTTAACAAATTATATCAGTATTAAAAAAATAATATTTACGCTGCTTTAAATACGTTTCAAATTCATGAGCATTCTCCCTGTTAAAAAAATCTTCAAAATGGCTGAAATTGCTGAAAGAATGCGACAGCACTGTTAATTCGCATAGCGATGTCTCATTCTTTCATTGAACTAAATTTGCGCTGATTTCTCTCTCATGTGCACTGCTTGTTTCTACATAAGTCTACATATAGTTTCTAACACCCACTGTAATTTGTTTGTTCAAACAGGTACCAACTCGTATCAAGTATTAAACGAGATGTGCGGATCTAAAATACGCACCGTCAGGCCGGGAAATTGCGGGTTCGATTACCGCCCTTGAATAATTTGGTTTTTACGTTTTATAAATATAGAGGGCGCTGGGCGCGTAAAAAGCTCTGTAATTATGTACTGTTAGCGCTAATTCGTGGCCTGGAGCGGACTGCTCCAATTGCGCTTGCGCTGGACCGGCCCTGACTCAAACTTACCTCTGATAACCCCATTGAACAATTGAATTGTTTACGGGTTCCGATAACAAAACCAAGAAATTTGTGAGTTGAAGTAAACTGTACTTTATGACTCGAAAACGTCAACCTAAGATCAGAAACCACCTCACGGGTTAAAAATTCTCCATTCATTACATATTATATTTACAGAGCATATTTTTCCACAGAGGTTATTCTTTTGGAGATTTTTTTCATTAAATCGTTTGGACTAATACCTTAGCACTAATTGAAAAGTATGGTTAGGTTAGAAAAGGTTAGGTTAGGTTAGGTTAGATAAGGTTTGGTTAGGTTAGGTTAGGTTAGTTTAGGTTAGGTTTGGACTAATAACTTAGCACTAATTGAAAAGTTAGGTTCGTTCGGTCCTAATAGAGCTTGAGAAAACAGGTATTTTTTATCCGGGGGGGGGGGAGGATATGGGTAGAGGAAGGTAGGGATGTAAACGGCGTTTCAAATTCAAGCACTAAGCCATTTCAAGAAACGTTTCAATACTGAAATTATCTACTACTGTGAAAAGTGCTGCAAATATACTAGGTTATTATTATTTTTTTATTAATTAAATATAAAACAACACATATATATCATTTACATTTTATTTGCGCACGCTATGAACATGCGACCACTGGATGACTAGATTCGTAGCTGAATATCGCAACCGCTCGGCCACAGAGGTCGTCAAAATTAATTTGTAAAAATAAATAATTTTATTAAAAAATATCGCATATCGCGCCATCTCTGATAAATTTATTTAAGTAATATTCGGTTTATATATTTTAAAGACAGATGTCACCACAATAATCGTTTTAAGTTCTATTTTAATTTTCATTATCACAAAGTAAGCAAATGAACTGCGTTGGCTGCTTAAACTTCTTTGGAAAAAATGATGTTTCTTTGCATTTGAAACTGCAATACTTATTTTCAAAATATTCATCTAAATATCTCAGACTCTAACATTAAAAACAAACTGGAAAAGTTCAAATCCGTAGAGAAATGAATGTCCCTCTCTCCATCTGCGGAATTTTTTTTTACCGATAAGGCGAAACTAAGAAAATAACAGAATAAATTTTTTCGTGTTAAAATATTTACGTATTTATATTTTTCCTCTTTTTTTATTTTTTTGGAAGATAAATTTATTGATTCACTCTTACTACCTGAGGATATTTGAACAAAAAAAACAGGATTATATGTAAGTTTAAAATTAACAAATAATATGCGACCGTGAGTACAAAATCACGGCAATTCAAATGAATGTTTATATACGAGTATATATATATTATTTTTTTAAAACTACACCTAACCGACCGGTTTAACCATACTATAAGCAACTTAAGACTTAAGTTTTTGTGAGGGTTTTTTAATAAATCTGTTAATTATTTATATTTGTGTAAATTTGTTAGAGACGAAGAGCCTTTATTTTGAATACTATAGGTATATGAAAAATGTATTCTAAACCTTCTATTTTTTTTTTGATATGACTTTAAATAATTTCGAGTAACTACGTACGACCGTATGAGTGTGAACTTTTCAAATCGAAAATTCAAATTTAAAATAGAATCTTTTCAAATCCTTACCTACCTAATAAAGTTAAGACTTTTATTATATTTAAGCATATTCTGTATATGAAATGGGTGGATTAAAGCAACTTATATTTTTTCTTTGCAAGTTAAGTTATACATCCCGTGATTTTTTACCGGTAATAGCTAGGTATATTATAATATACTGTTGTGTTATTTTCTACCTTGAAGGGTACTCAATTACGAAAGACGGGTTACTTATATAATATTATATAAGAATGAGGTAATTCAATCTGCGGTTGTATAGGTATATTATTATTATTGTCGTAGGTTTTTTTTCATAGGTTGATTTTTTTATTATTATTTAATATGAGTTTATAGTAAAGTACTATTGCGGTATATTTCAAGCTACTAAATACTAATGATAAATGTTTTTTTTACTTCAGAGAGCGTTAGCGTGAGCCTGAGAAAACGGCATCTAATTTTCGACCTCAAGGCTCGCATTTTGCCTACAAAATGGTATTTTTTAACAAATGTTACTTTGTGAGGATTTTTACATTTATTCGTCTTAAGCGCATCTTTTCAAAAAGAGCTCCAAAGGTTCACTATATTCGGTCCCATAGAGCCTGAGAAAACGGCATTTAACTTCCGACCCCAAGACTCGCATTTGCCTACAAAGTGGTATTTTTTAAACAAATGTTACTTTTTGAGAATTTTTACGATTGATCGTTTAAGTTCATCATTTTCAACAGAATTCTAAAGGTTCACTTCATTCGGTCATGGGATTTTTCGGTCTATGGAGAGCCTGAAAAACTGAGATCTTATTTCCGACCTCAAGGGTCGCATTTTGCTTACAGTGGTATGTTTTTTTAACAAATGTTTTTTAATGTTTTTTTTTACCATTATTCTCAGTATAATTTCAAAGGTTCACTTTATTCGGTTTCATACAGCTTAAAAAAACGACATTTATTTTCCAACCCCAAGGCTCGCATTTTGCCACAAAGTGGTATTTTTTTAACAAATGTAACATTTTGTGGATTTTTACATTTAATCGTCTTATGTCCATCATTCTTAAGAGAGCTTCAAAGGTTCACTTCATTCGGTCCCATAGAGCCTGAAAAAATAGTAGTATATTTTTTTGCTCGCATATTAAAAATAGAAAAAAACTGCCACAGAGAGCTTGCTGTCCGGGAGTTTCATCCGTTGCACACAACAATAAAGAATCTGCTTTATGGTTAACATTATGTATGTATTAGTTTGTATTTGAAGTATGGATTTAGTTAACAATTATTAGTTATTTAATCACGTCACTGATTTCAAAACCAGATTTGAGTATACAATCATTTGTAAATAATGGAGATAGTACTTCATATCGCCAATTATTACTAATTTGTTTACACACATAAGTTTTATATATTCTAAGTAATGTCAACTTGCAACAGCGTCGCGTATTGCTTGTTTTCCCTAAGTTTTATAAACAACCTTGAACTGATCGCTTATAATGTATTTTCATTCCGCGAAAGCGACCATCTGTTATTATTAATTTATCACTTTTTCGGTATATTTGTGTTTGGAATTTTGATGGCGTTAAGCAGAATTTTAATGCTAATGCATTTATTTATTTATTATTTTGGGGTTTTACAGGCTGTTCACGCGTGCGAGAACAATCCAAATATAAACACTGAGAGTGATTTTGTCGAATTTTAGGCACTGAACTGGTTTACCAGCTATTCTCATTAACTTTGCTTTGCCTTCCAACTCACCGCATTCAACGCTTTGTTTTTCAAAACTCCTCCTCATTGAAGTTTGAGGTTCGTGCCTTTTTATCCGTTTCTAAAATGATTGTAAACAAATAATATTAGACAATAAAACAAGATACTGATCTATTAAAATACATAAAACACGCAATATAGACTAAAAAATCTCAGCCGTTAACGTTTTGAATTGTTTTTGGTGTGGTTTTGAAATAGAACAGTGTCACCTTGCGACGTGAATTACGTTTATATTAATTTTAATGTTGACGTTTGTTGTATCTTGAACTGAAACATCTCAGAGAAGGCTTTTTTAGCTGACTGCAAATTGTTCAAAAGCTGAAATGGGCCGACAACGGGGACCTTTCAAATGGAAAAAAAAAACAAAATAGCTCTAATCATTGATTTGTGACGTTGTCTAATGTAACACACCTACCTTGCTATAATTATTTTTATATACGGATAGTCATTTAAGGGGGGGTAGGCGGTCACCTTACAAATTTACGATAAATCACTTTCTCCGGGTTTTTACGTCGTAAACCGTGAGAGAGAAAGAGACAAGACAAGTTGTCACATAATATCGCACCACTTTTAAGTATGTAAGCATGTTTTCCGTCTCCCGCGTCTCCGGCGACTCCGCCCACTACGTTTTGTTATGCGACACAACTCAACGGTTTTTGAGGTTATATCCCCAATATTTTCGTTGATAAAAATACTGGAAAAAAAGTGGTTTCACAAATAAACAAAACACTAAGTCGACATGTGCTATGAAAAGGTGTAAAACAATGTGTCCATGAAAATGTATTTTTTCCTATCTTAGTGTATATGCTGTGTACTTTATTTTTTGTACACCCCATATACATTTTTCTTTATATCTTTAAGAATGCCTTGAAATCATATTTTTAAATTGAATAAAAATTGAATTCAGAACCCTAGCCACTCCCGAGTCAGGATAAAATCAACAATCCTAACTACACTGTTTCGCAAAGCTATCCCTCCTGATATATTATTGCTCTGAGGTTATTTAAGACATCGCTTATTTTTTGGGACGTCCTTTACCTGTTTATTTCTAGGATACTATGTCATCTTAACAGACAAAGTTAGAGGACATAATATGGAGCTTGGCGTAAACTTGATCATCATAATATATATTTATGTAAAAAGTAAGTTTCTTATCTATTCATAATTTTGTATTTTAACCTTACCTCACATATGGAGGTATTAGGTCAAATGTTTCCAGATATCACGTTTTACTAGTGTCATTATGGCTCTCAATATGTGGATGCGAATTAAAATACTGAAAGTTATCCTCTTGTCAAATATTTTAAGTTAATTCCAATTTTAATATTTATTCTCGACTTGGTAAGAAGTCAAAAGATCTTCCGTATTTAAAAAAATGGGTATTTATCCAAGACACCATCTAGATATTCAATATGCGTTCGGGTAGAACTTTAAATTTTACCAAAAGATGGCAGCCTAAAATCGGAAGAAAATTCAAATACTAATAATTTTCAATACAAGTATGAGATCGTTCAAAAATACCGCATTCTAATGAGGTCTTGATGTTGGCTTAATCGGTAGAGTGATACCCCATATGGATAAAGTTGTGGTTCCGAGTTCGAGTCTCGTCACCATTGTTCTTTTTAGTTTATAGTTTTTTTTATGTTTCGTTGTTTTTGTGATTTAGATTGCTAATATTATTTAAACAATTATTTATGTAAAAAATCTCCCCAAAATCCTTAACACGGTTTGAAAAAATCCTAAAAAGACAGTTGTACAATGTGTAAATCCACTTATCTGTGCAGTCGGAGCATCGCTGCCAGAGATATTGCGGAAGCTTGGAGTAACAATATATGGAGAGAGTGCTAATTATTTTTACCCACCCTATACAAATTTTGGAAAAATCACTTTGTCCGGGTTTTAACGTCGTACACCACGAAAAAGAATGAGACAACAAAGAAACGCAAAATATCACACCGCTTTTATGTATGTAAGGATGTTCTCCGTATCTTGCGTCTCCGGGGACTCCGCCCACACGTTTTGATATGCGACTAAACGGTTTTTAAGTTATATGCTATATTTTTGTTTTTAACAATACTGTGAAAAAGTGGTTATACTAACTAACCATCACGCCGTTTCCCCGCAGGGGTAGGCAGAGAGGACCGCCATATAACTCTGTCTTGGCACACACTCCTTGCTTCATTTACATTCATACATCGTCTCATACATACTCTTCTGTTATTCTGACTCTTCACATGACCCGATTCAAGTATTTGATTTATTTGATCGTGCCGTGTCTTCCTCAGGCGTCTTCAATTTCTTCTTCCATTCACTTTCGCATCATATATTCTTTTCACACTCCTTTCTTCGTTCATTCGCTCTACATGCCCAAACCATCTAAGCGTCCCTTTCTTGATCCTATCCATTACGCTCATATCAGCCTTGCATTCTTTCCGGATATCCACATTTGTAATACGATCATACAGGGTTTTACCGCACATACGTCTCAAAGATCTCATTTCCACAGCATTCAGTCTACTTTTCGTCCTTCCTCTGCCAGTTCCATGCCTTACTGCCATACATCAGCGTTGGTATAAGCACTCCATTGTGAACTGCTAAATGCAGTTTCTGTTAGATAGTTAAGTGTTTTTCTGCGTTGCGTCGTTTCACAAAGAAGTGTTTTGATTAGTGTCATATACTAGCTGTAGGTATTTGGTTGATATATATATATGTACTTACACTATTTACCTATCATTGGAAGTAAGGCGCTTTAGCACTTGAATATAAAGAATAATGAATCAGAACATAATAACAGTAATAGCTAATAAAAATAATATTGTACGAATACAGCATTTTATATTTTTTTTCTAAATGTGTCAATGCCACAGTAGTTTAATTCCGTAGAAGCAACATTTGAATCAGATAACAAAAATCCAAGTTACCATAAAAATGCATTGATTACTTACAACGCAGACCGTTTTGACGATAATGTTTCACAATACACAATATTGTTATGTGTCGGTTTGATTGACTTATTTTAATGTATAACATATTACATCATCATACAGCAGAAAACTTGTTCGTTTGTCTCGCAAACCCTCAAACGGTTGGTATTGGATATGGTGTCAAGAAATTAGCACAGCTTTTTCTGTATGAAATTTCAATTTTAGAGCGTTGAAATGTCACGTTCCAGTCTTAGATGAATTAAATAATGTAGATACGTTACTGAGACAACGCGCCTGATTGCACTAAACAAAGTCAACGAGGCAAACCTTCGAAACACGCTTCATATAGCTATCTCTTCCGCACACACATATTCTTTGAATGGCTATCCTTTTCATACGCGGGTGAAACATTTATTGGTGCAACATTAGTGGTGCTACATTTTTCGTAAGATTTGTATGAATATGACGTGTCTTGTATTTTATGTATACGAGTATGGTTCCAGCTTGAAGTAACAGTATATGGAGGGTCAGCTAATTTGTTTTACCCAACCCATCCGAAATTGTAATAAATCACTTTTTCCGAGTTTTTACATCGTACACCATGAGAGAGAAAGGGACAACAAATTTCTTGGACCGCTTCTATATACTGTCGCAATGATCTTAAGCTGGCTATCTTCACTGGTTAACGGCGGGACTCCGCCCACATTTTTTATTATGCCACTAAACTTGACACAACTAAACGGTTTTTTAGGTTAGATGGTATATTTTCGTTGATAAAAATACTGTGAAAAAGTGGCTATACGAATAAACAAAAACATTATGTCTATATGTGATATGAATGGATGTATAAATACCGTAGCCTTAGTCTTAGCCACGCCCAGGTGCGCCGAGTCATGAAAAAATCATCAAAAACAAGTCCAAAACTGACTTCACCGGCTTGGCTTGGGCTACCTCTAGTACACTCTAAGGGTTCCAGTATGGTAGCTGCTCTCAATATCGCCCTGGTGAAAGATCACCAATCAAGAAACAAGACGTTGCTTGAAATGGCTTTAGCCATGTTTGATGACCAGATCTGAATATCATGATGATTTTCAATCTACTTTTTCCTCATATCCTTCCCATCCCCTTTTCCTTTAGCTTCGTAACATACTCAAAATTAAGGGATGCTATAAACCAACTGGCTAGGAGCAGTGGTGACTTTTGTGTGGTAATCACAAGAAAAACCTTTTTTTATCGATTATACAAAGTTATTTTTTCATTTCTTTGGATAATTAGTTACTTGCCAAAATATTCATAGGAACTTTTGATAGTAATGGGTTCATCAGAATTAATTAAAATGCAGAACACCCTTTTAGGGCTGCTACAGCAAACTCAACCCTCAACCTTTTCTACGACGTGTTTTTTGTAATTATATTTTTAATTGGAGTATGTTGTGAGGCTGAAGGTAGTGCAGAGGGGAAGAAGATGGGGAAGAAGAAGGTCGGGAAATACCTGTCTATTCAGATCTGGTCACAAACGGCTAAAAACATTTCAATCAATCGACGTTTCGATTCTGAATGGTGGTATTTCACCAGGGCGATACTTAGAATATCTACCGCTCTGTGTAAGCTGTGCCCAATGTCACGGTGAATTTAAAATTTATTTTAACAAATTCTCCGTGAAACCTTATGTTTTTTAACATTTTTACTTCACCTACTAGTAAAGAAATGGTTGTTGCATTTTTCGCAATTTAATTTGTACGATGGAATATATTAATGCAATTGAATTTTGATTTATTTTAAAGAGTTTTGAAATCTTCAGCGAAGCATGGTAGACATCTCAAAATTACTTCTTACACGCATTACAAACGCATTAGTAATAAATTAATAATATTAGTTGATTAGTCAAGCGGCCACAGATGTGTTTTCGTGTTTCGAAATAATATTGTCATTTGTAGGAAAATCCCATTTGAGTCATCGCCGATTTACCCAGAAAACAATAAAATAGTTAATTATCAATTGTTTCAAGTAATAAAATTTGTTTTCCTATTCTGTAAATAGATTTACACCACAATTTATCAGTGGCGGCTCGTGACTTTTTAGTGTGCTAGAGTAGTAAGATTGAAAAAAACGTCATCATTGATGTTGTTGTAGCCGAAAACATTTTTTTTTTTTTCGAAACTTAAACTTTTTGCATAAAGATTTTTCAGAAATCCGTGCAGTGCACCACCAAAACTGAAAAATCCTGAAAATCTTCATACAAAAAATAAAATCTTGAAAAAAAATGAAAATCAATTTCGGCTACAACAACACTAACAATGTCGTATTTTTCAATCTTTAGCACTCTAGCACACCAAAAACTCACGAGCCGCCACTGCAATTTATATGTAAACTTCTTTTTTTAATGTGAATCCCACACTAAAGTCCCAACTGCTCCCAACCGCCTGGAGTCAGGGGGACTATAGCATCCCCGATTAGGGCATGTTGTGAGGCTGAAGGTAGTAGGGACGGGAAGGAGATGGGGAAGAGAAAGGTTGGAAAGTACCTGACTATTCAGATGTGGTCACCGATTGAAATTACAAATTGAAATTAGATGACATGAATTGATGATGCATTACCAATTGAAATTAGATGACATGAAATTACATAACTCTAGTCCGCCTCAGCACAGGACCCCCTAGTGAGGAGGACTAAGAAGAAAAGAAGAAAAAAAAAAAAAAAAAAACGATAATAACAAAGAGTGTTACAATTATAATAATTAATGTACCTAATTTATCTTTACTGCTATCTCTGTTAACATTTTCACACATACATCATATTTTGTATTTGCATATTTTCTCATTTATATAGATGCTAAATAAAAAAATAAAAAATAAAAAATTCACTGGTCGGCTAAAACCATTTCAAGCAGCGTTTCGATTCTGAATGGTGGTCTTTCACCAGGGCGATACTGAGAGTATATATTACTCCGGAAACCGTGACCTCTGGATTCGTTGGCAGAGTCTATACTTTAGAAACAAAAAACAACCTTTATTTTAAAGGACTCGAAATAAATTAATTCGCATAGAATGAATAGTCCTACCGCAGACAGCTCCGTTGTAACAACTCTTTGTGCTACGTGGCTGTGTCGTTTGTGAGAGTATTAGATACTATCAATAACGCCCTGGTGAAATACCACCATTCAGTAGCGATGCGTTGCTTGAAATGGCTTCAGCTGTGTTTGATGATCAGATTTGAATAGTCGGACACTTCCCAACTTCTTCCCTACATTATTTTCATCTCCACTCTCTCCAGCCTCACAATATTTCCCATATTGGGAACGCCATGGTCTCACAGAATCCAGGCAGTTTCATTTATGCTAACGACATACGAAAATAAAACGATTTCACAAAACAGCTAATTATCTTAAATGAATTAAAACATTGTGATTTTCGAGGCTTAATTTTTTTTTTAAATCATTAATTGTGTTACGAAGATTTTTTTTTCAAAGAAAGACAAACATTCCCGGGTTTCGAATAACCTGACAATATTTGAAAAACTCCTACTGCTATTATAATAAGCGGAAGATGTTGTTTGTGCAATGATGGAGGACTTAGCCAGCAGAGGAATTGAACGCACGACGCCCGGGTGGGAATCCGACGCGTTTGTCCGCTCAGTTACAGACCGGTCCTAACCCAACCTAACCCGGACCTAACCCAAGGTCATTACAATATAAATAAAATTAGTTTTATGGTGAAGTAAAATAGATATAATATTACACTTAAAAAAACAAACCCATAAAAATGTAATTCCCACCGGTTTGACGTTCCCAATTTACATAAAACCTTTCGACACCTTGGCCCCAGATGAACCAACAAAATTGATTGCCTGTCCAAGAAAGAATTTGGATGTTCGAAATTGTTAGATCAATTTTATCCGAAGTAAGATGAAATTGACCTTACTTCGGACACAGAGACAAGCTCACAATACACTTCTGTCGGTGTATCTCTTCAGTGATATATATACGAGGCCTGTTCAAAAGAAAAGGTGAATTTTGAATTTTCGCGGGCTGTGTACATTCGATTATCGATATTTTTTTGTTGTTGTTATGTTGGTACACATATGTTTATCATATGTTAGCATTATCAGCCATTTTGGATTAGTGGTTTGTTTTTGACAACTGGAAAGGTTAGTCACGTTTTTCTGTGTTCTTCGATTTTTTACTTTTGAATAAAATGGATCAAAGAATATGTATTAAATTTTGCGTTAAAAATGAAATAAAGTGCTCCAACGCACTTAAAATGTGCGTGAAACTCCGTAAAACTCCCGCGTGCGATCCGGACGATTTGGACCACTTGCATTTTCCTCCCACCTGCCCTTCTTTCAAGCATGGGTTAATCAGTTCAATCAGCGTAGGTGTTAGCAGCGGTTCTAGTTTTTGTACTGTTGTACATTTTAGTTGATTCTGTCATGCGCTGGTGTTTGATTTTAGGGATTTTATAACAGCTAATATTTCGAACTCAGATTCTACACCTTCATGTCATAATGTAAGTTAATCATCCCGTTTCTGGGCTTATGTGTTGAGTATATTTTCAGCCGAGGTAGCGCCTTTATTACCAAAGTAGTTGTTGCAAGTTTTTTCACATCTGTCGTGATTATTTCATAACCCTTAATATTTTACAAAATTTGTTTAACGCGTTTTTTGTTGGTGGAATTTATTACAATACAAGCTTTTTGGTATTATTTTTAGTTATTAAATAAGTAAGTAAAAACAGTTGAAGTTTTTTATAGTTATATTGTTTCTTATCTTAGTAAAAAATGGTTTCAGTAAAAGGTTAATTGGTTGTTTTTCATTATTTTTAAATACAGTTTTTTAATCAATTATTCTAAACCGTTTGGTATTCAGCCTGGAAGTCAATTTTTCTTTGTTTTTATTATTGTAGAAATTAAATAATTAATTTTATTTATTAGATAGCTCACACAGTGGTAATTCGATGGTCAGTCTTCATCACTATTTACAGAAAAGGAATTTTGAAGGATCTCCTCGCTTAGGGTGTATTTTCAGGTGTATTTACAGGAATATTTTTGTGACGAAGTTTTAGTGCAGGTGTAAACTATGTGAATAATCAGTAAGTTATGATTCGGTATTGCAGTGTCACAGTTTGTTATGAGAATATATTGTAATACGGTCTGAGTAATATATCACAAATGGGTGTAGATTAGATCAATAACTCGATTCCTCACAAAGTGAGGGCTTGATCACTATTGCGTTAGTGACTTCATATGTCATTGGGTAATTGATAATAATAACATGTAATTAAGAATATTAACTAACTAACTAACTATTACGCAGATATATTAGATTATTTTAAATACATTTTCGTAAAAAGCAATCACTTTGTGGTTTGACATATTTATGAAAAAAAAAATAACAACTTTGTATAAGACCATAGAATTTATTTTATTTTTTTATGACCGACCGGTTTCGCTTAGCCTAAGCATCATCATCTGTCTATTTCTCTTCGTTCCTTTCTTATAATTCTTAATGTTATTCTTTTGTTTTCTCACAGTTCTCTTATTCTATTTTATATTGTGTTCTCTCTCTGTATGTATATGTAACCGCACACCTTGTATTTTTTGTTTAGTTTAATTTGTACCCTGATGATGCTTAGATTTACATAAATATTATATAAGATCTGTGGTCTTAAACAAAGTTATTATTTCATTTTCATTATTTTAATTAAATATGTTTCAAATTCGTGTGTATTCACATTGAGCGAAAAAACGTTGTATTTAGCCTTAAATCAAAATGTCTAACATCGCTGGAATAATGCAAGAGCACTATAAATTCGTGGCTTTTATCTCCTCTTCACATCAATTGTGAATATTTCAATCGAAAAAAATATAGTTGTCAACGGGTCGGGAAGTAACTGGTTTGATGTTCGTCCATTAATTATATGGATTTGTTCATTTTATATTATATATAGGCACTAGGCTCATACTAAAGTACTGTATTTAGGTGCTATCAGTGCCTTGGCATTACGGACTGCTCCAATTGCGCCTGCACAGGACCAGCCCTGCGATGTCTTCCTCGGACAACCCCGTATCAATAGATATTATTAGTTCGCCATGTAATAGTACGTATGTGGCTAGGTTGTTAGTGTAGTGTAGTACGGCAACAAAGAGTACAAATAAAAACTCGGGAAAATGGTTTTCCCGCAGTGCATTGTAAATAACACTCGTAATTTATTTAGTTAATTCAATCACATAGGTACTTCGGCTAATGACGAAGTTCTCAAACGTTTCATGGCAATGCGATTTGCCTGACTTAAAAACACATATAGGTTGACATACTTATCTCTGCAAGTGGTGACTCCAGTTGCCGAGCGGTTAAGATCCTCGGCTACGAATCTGCTATATAAAGACATGGATTAGAAGACAAGAAGAAGTGGCATGGAAGCCATACTATAACTAAACACAGAGAAATGCCATATATCAACCATACCTTTTGAAACCTTTAGAGAATTTTATTTTAAATCATAGTAAATATATTTTTCTTGAAGCATTTTTCTTGATTCTCGGCTGATGTTAATAAATACAGCATAAAATATATTTATTTTTTATGGTTGCATTATAAGAGAAGCCATGTTTAATGTGGCCTTAGAATGAGAAACCCCAGTAAGCAGTGGCGTCTCGTGACTTTTAGTGTGTTAGAGATGTTGTTATAGCCGAAAAGAATGTTTTTTTCTTCAAAATTTCCTTTTTGTTGGATGAAGATTTTCAGCAAGGCATGCAGTGCACTACCAAAACTGAAAAACCCTGAAAAACTTCATAGAATATAAATGCATATATTTTAAACATTTTCGGCTACAACAACATCAATAACGTCGTATTCTTCAATATTTTAACACTCTAGTACACTAAAAAGTCACAAGCCGCCACTGACAGTAAGGACTCATTTTTTTGTAAACCGTAAAAAATAAAATAAAAAACTTTTTTTTTCAATAATTTTTAAATAGCACTGGCCCACTCTTTGAGAATCAGAGTGCCTGTTGAGGTCAGCTCTTGCTGCCGAAACAAGATCTCCTCAGTCTTGTTCCAGCAGCCAGCCAAAATGGCAGCCTCCATCAACATGATTTCTGGTAAGACAACTCTATACTATCCAACAACTATTTTAGAGTTGCAACATTTTACAACATTTGCAACATTTTACAACATGCCAACAATCACACTTTTAGCTCTTTTTGAGTTTAACGCATATGTATTATTACAACAACAAAAAAAATAGACACACATTAAACTTTCTGGTAGGACCACTCGATATTATTTCTAACTATTCTCGTCATATAAATATGTATAAATAATATTAAGTAAAATATATATTATTTTGATTAATATATAAATTCTGGTAAGACAATTCAATATTATCTCTAACTACATTAGAGTTACAATAAAAACAGGCTTCATTAGAGTTACAATAATCATCAAAATGGTCTAATTGCTTTGACCATTAACCGTACTCCATACTTCGTGTGATAGTGTTATATGATAGTTTGGACGAAATATTGTAATATAGTTGACAAATAATATGTTAATTATATTTATTATTACAATACGTGGAATATTCGCAGTATTGTCATCAATTTCAATAAAAATGAGTTTCCAACAAAAACTACTATAAAAATGAACTATTGTAAAAAAAAATCTTTTCAACCTTGATGTCAGTTCATATAAATGTATATATTATAATGTATAATGTCTTCACAAATTGTATAAAAAACAATTTATTTCAAATAATGTACTAAACTTGTTATGCTAGCTGTGAAAAATCACGAGATGTACCTTTAGTTGCCAAGAAATAATATTAGTTTTGTTTCAAATATAGAATAATGTTTGCATACATTATAGGTAGGTACTTTACTAGGTTGTTGGGTACTTAAGATTTTTTTTAAATGACAATTTTTTTAATTCATCCGTCGGCTTTCATTTAAAAAAGTTCACACTTATTCAAATTAATTTTTGAAATAATATCAATAATCTTCATAAAATAACGAGACTCGAACTCGGAACCTCTACTTTATCCGGGAGTAACGCTTCTGCCAATGAGCCACCAAGACCTTATAAGAAACCGGAGATTAATAAAATTGATCTCATTCTTCGTTTAATATCATTTATCTTCTTAAGATTATTGATATTATTTCAATAATGAGCGTAAACGCTTTAAAGTTAATTTTAATTTGAAATTATTTATGGTTATTTTTTTTGATCAGATTAAGATTTTATACATTTTACAGAAAGATTTTAAATAAAGGCGCTTAGTTAAAATTATGAGTATTGACACAATATTAATAAGAGGAGGTCAATAGCCCGGTGAGTAAAGCACTCGGCTAGCTGTAGAACGGATCGAGCTCGGAACTCACAGTTAAGCTGGTTCGTACTTACTCCCTATTTAAAACAAGTTACGCTTAGTAAGGAGATAGGTAGGTATGTACTGTAAATTTAAGGGTTTTTTAGCTGTGCGGCAGTAAAACATGGAACTGGCAGAGGAAGGATGAAACTAGACTGATTGCTGTAGAAATGAGATATCTAAGGCGTATGTGCGGAAAAATCATGTATAACCGTGTTGAAAATGTGGATAACCGGAAGAATGCAAGAATGCAAGAATGGTAAGTGTAATGAATAGGATTGAGAAAGTGTGGTAAAAAAAAAAATGGTTTGGACATGTAAAGCGAATGGACGAAGAAAGATAAATGAGACGAACAAATTATGTAAAAGTGAATGGTAGAATAAGTCAGGGACGCCTGAGAAAGACATGGCACGATCAAGTGAATCAAATATTTGATTCGTCAAGACTCAGAATAATGGGAGAGTATATATGAGTCGACGTATGAAAGTGAATGAAGTTAGGAGTGTGTCCCACGATAGAGTTGTGTAACGGTCCATCTTCTCTGCCTACCCCTGTAGAGAAATGACCTGATGGTTAGTTAGTTAGTGACATATCTAAATACATATACTTATTTAATGGCTTGGTATTTTTATTATTGAGCCGCTGCTGTCTTTTTTTTGCATTAACTCCACACATGTCATGTCATCTTCGGGGATGCTGTGTGGAGGGTCTTGCAGCAGCTCATGTTGAAGAAGGGAGGAAACACAGAGGCCGGCAAATCGTTCCACAGCTGAGCTGTTTAACATAAGAAGTAGTAAGAATATGCACCGGTGCCTAAGAGATCAATGTCGCAAGCTCCTCGAAGCATCTTCCATTGAAATACCAGTAGAAAAAAGTCACCATTCCCACCTGACTAATACATTTTAAACACAGGATTTCCGGAAACCTTTTAAAACTTAATGAAATACAGCACTGAATATATTTTTTGAGTTTTGGCATCCCTGAAAATCTGCCAATGTACCAAAATTAATGGGTGTTTTCATTCAGAAATAGTAAACAGGTTTTGCTAGGCGATGAAAAACGTGTTCCTACAACAAACAATATTATTTTTGATGTGTTTATTTATCAGTGTTTATTACGACAACTATCAACCGCATTTTGTAAGGTCAATCGAACAATCGACGTGACAAAACCCAGACCAGTAGAACACATATCTGAAATGAAAAAAACATGCCAATATATTTTTGTCGTGGAGGGAATCGAACCCGTACCTCTATACTCAAACTCCAATGCGTCTACTATTGCGCTACGGAGGTCCCCATTGTACTTTTGAATCAATTTTTAAATTAGATTTTTTTTTCTACGTACCTAGGTATATAATAATAATGCAAATAGTGGAATAAAATTATAAAAATATGAGAATTTCCAGATAAAGTAATATTTTTTTCGCTTTTATTTAACTAATATGTGTCATAACACATTTAATTAATATACAGTATATTTTCGGCACAGTGGTAGTTAGATACTCTAAATGTCGCCCTGGTAAAAGACCACCATTCAAAATCGAAAAAAAGCTTAAAACGGCTTTAGCCGTGTTTGGTGACCATATCTGAATATCCAGATGCTTCCCAACCTTCCTCTTCCTCGTCTCCATCTCTTCCCCACTTCCTTCAGTCACAACATACCCTAATTGGGGATGCCATAGTCTCACGGGGTCTAGACGGTTGGGAGCAACTCTTGTGCGGTATTTACTATTATTTAAAAAAAATACATATATTAATAAAATCAGTGCTGTAATCCACCAGGTTTCCGGAAATTCTCGTTTAAAGAAAAAAATCTGGAAACCTGTTTTTTGTATACAGTCAAACTTGGTTATAACGATCACGGTAATAGCGCGGTCACGGCTATAAAGAGTAATTACTTGATGATTGACTTATTTTCACCCAATCGTGTGGGGCTCATAACGAGGTTTCTTCACTGATATAACGTCCAAATAATATTGTCAACTCAATGCACCCGGGTATGAGAAAAAAACCCAATTCTCGAAACAGTCAAATAATGTCATAAACAAGACAAAGAAAGGCGCGCGTCCTGCATGGTGGCGGACTTTCCGCAAATCACGTCAAGGAGGGTTTATAATCCCTGATAGTTGTCGCCCTAAGAAACATTTCTATCCCGTACTGTGCGTACAGTTCATTATTATTATTAGTGTAATCATGAATTAAATCATTTCGTAGTTAGTTAGGCATGATTTTTGTAATACAAAATGGGTTGCTTTATAATATGCAAGCTTTCATACACTGTGGTAAATATCGATATTGGGAGGAAGGTACTTTGTTTTACTTGCCTACGTTTACAACGAGTAATGGCTGTAAGGAGCAAATATGGTTGGTCCCTTCGTGCTCGTTATAACCAAGTTTGACTGTATTTTCATAAATAAGCTTGCACTTGGCAACTATGTGTTGTTAGTTATATGCAGTGGAATTTTATTAGTTATCGTAATGGAATATTTTCAGTAAAAAGCGTGTTCTTGGATCTTGATAACAACTTAATCAACTGGATTCATTGTATTAGCCCCTAAACAACTTTTGCTGACGACCGACAGGTTCTTTTAACAATCTCCGTGGCTGAGCGGCTAAGTGTCTCGACTGCGAATCCTAAAGTCGCGGGTTTTCATCCCGGCGTGTGCAAATAAACTGTAATTAAAAAATGTGTGTTATTTCAAGTTTAATTAATATAAAATAACATATAGGGTATTTATAGCTCGATCTGAGTGCTAGATACTTTGAGTATCTTCCTGGTGAAAGACCACCATTCAGAATCAAAACCTTGTTTGAAATGGCTTTAGCCGTGTTTGGTGACCAGACCTAAATAGCCAGGTACTTCTTAACTTTCCTCTACCCTATCTCCTTCCCTTCCTCGCTACCACTACAACATCCCCGCTACAACATACCTCGATTTGGGGATGCCATAGTCAGGGCCGGTTCCACGACATCTAGCGCCCTGTGCAGTAAGTACTAGTGCGCCCCCGAACCCTCCCCCTTCCCCCAACGAACTTCGCCAGACTTCCACCCTCGAAGTGACCTTTTTTAATTGCCCCATAAATCATAATGCGCCGAATGTGTTAAGCAACGAACGCGTATTTGTAATTTGGGTTTGAAATAATATATCCTTCACACTGATGACATTTTTTCTTCATTGCTTCACACAAATTATTACACTATGATTATTTTATTTCAGAAGTAATAATTTCACACATGGGACAAATTCAAAAGCGTTATTTTAATTTGACGGGTGTACGTAGAGATAGGTATATAGGGACTAGATTTTCAAAAATAAAAAATTCCCGAAAATAAAAATACATTAAATATATTTACACTGTTCAATTATGAAAAGTCGTACAAAAAAACTTTAAAAAAATATGCTGTCTGTTTAGAGTAAAATTTTCAAAGCAAATTGGAAATCCGTCAATTTGACGGGTGCCGTAAACCTAGTGTTAAAATAATTTAAAAAAAAATACATTTCCAGATTACGAATAACCTGACAATATTTGAAAAACTCCTACTGCCATCATAAAAAGCGGAAGATGTTGCTTGTGCAATGGTAAAGGACTTAGCTAGCAGAGGAATTGAACTCAAGATACCCAGATGGGAATCCGACGCGTTTGTCCACTCAACTACTAACCGGTCACGTTCTGAGGCTAAATGGTACTGGAAATGGAAAAGTTTTAAAGTTTCTGGCTATTCAGATCTGGTATCTAAAAACGACCTTCATGAATCTGTTAATATTTTACCTTATTTTAAAACTAATGGGTTTTCAATACTTAATCAGGTAATTAAAAAAATGATGTAGCACCCAATAAAAGCAACCGCATAAATAATTATGTTGACAGCATGATAATTTTTCTCACAATATTATCATGTCTTTGGAAAAAGATGTATTATTTCCATTCGTAAAGCCAACGTTAACGTGTGTTCTGCGAATTTTACAACAAATTTTCCGTGAGTAAAAATAAAACATTGCCTTGAATTCATTCGTCGACTTTAACAACATTTGACCCCAAAATGATAATATTTTCATGTTACGATAAATACTGTAAGTTTATACTAATTGTATTATTTTACTAGCTACTTGTCAAAACATAAAATCAAAATAATTTGATTCAATATATTATTAATAAATTATCAGAATAAGCAAACACTTTGTGGATTGACATGATTTATTAAATAAAGACACACGTTGTTTTAATCCACTTTATTTGAATAAAGTGGATTAAAACAACGTGTGTTTTTATTTAATTAATATTATTAATAATTAATATTTTATATGTACAGTTTTTGTGTTCGTAGAATTCCATTTTATTTTATTTGTAATTCAATTGAATTAAAATTAATAATGGCCCAAAACGAAGAAACAGCTGTCAAAAAAATAAAAACTAAAACTAACCGACTAAAGTAATCTTGTATAGTACAGACCTTTTCACTAATTATGACTTGTGTTGAAAGGGGTATAAAATTTAAAAAAATAAAAATCAAATATATTCTAACTTGGTATATCGACCACCAATCGATTGACAGTTGAATTATTTCTATAGCACCATTTTCGTGAGGCGCATTTGTTTTTTCAAAATTTCAGTTTTGAAAAAACCTTGACAGTAGATTTTTCCATTTTTTATCTTATATAAAGCAGCACGAACTCTCGAATGGTGAGCACTAATTTCGTGAGATTTGTACAGATTTTTAAATCTGGAATTTCTAGGTTAATTAATGTTATTTTCAGCTTGCAATATTATTTCCATCGTTTTTTTTCTAAATTGTTCAGTTTATTCTATAAACAAAAATATTGTTTTAAACCACGGGTAGAGCCGGGTTGAAATAATATGCTGTGTGCAACTCGTCACAAAGAAGTACTTCTAACTGCTATGGCGCCAGTTCATAAAATTTCTAATATACTCGTACGTAAAGTTTATTTTACATACAATTTAAACACTTAAAAAAATACGACCCGCACGTGTTTGTAATTAACCTGTGTAATTTACTTCTTATGTAATTTACTCCTGGTGTAATTTACTCCAAGTGCAATTACTTCTGTGTAAAAAAATAAATTATTATATGAATACCGCAAAAGAGTAGCCAACTGCTCTCAACCGTCTGTGGCCAATGGAGACCATTTAGGAATGTTGTGAGGCTGAAGATAGTGGGGAGTGGACATACGAGTATATGAAAGAGGAAGGTTGGGAAGTACCTGGATATTCAGATCTGGTCACCAAACACAGCTAAAGCCATTACAATCGACGTTCCGATTCTAAATGGTGGTCTTTCACCACAAAAATACTGAGAGCATCTTCCACTCTGGAACGTACCAAAAATACACTATATACATGTATAATATATTTTTAATGAATTAATTGTGAAAAAACACAAAAATCATTTTTTCGCACAAACCGGGATTTGAACCCGCGACCGTTTTCGCAATGTAATTTGTAATTTTGGGCGGTGTAATTTCATCTTAACACCCCACAATGCGTACGTATTAGTTTCACAGTAATTACATTGCAGAGTTAAGGCTGATTCACACCAACGTCCGGTTCCGCTCAGTGCCGATATTGTTCCGCAAGAAAACTTATTGATATGGTATGAATATCAATCAAGGAGTATGTGCCAAGACAAATTTGTGTGGCAGTATATCCTTCTGCCCACCCTTGTGATATTTTTTGAAGTGTAAAAAAATACTTACAACGCATTTTTTTTTTAAATAATATTTTTTAAATTATTGTAAAAATATTTGTGTGGCAGTTACAACGCAGATTTTTATTTAGTGATAAAAAAATGGTTTAAAAAAAAATCTGCTTTGTAAGTATTTTTACACTTCAAAATAATTATTTAACTAAATAAGTAGTTAAATATCACAAGGGTGGGCAGAAGGATATACTGCCACACAAATTTGTCTTGGCACATACTCCTTGATTTGATATTCATACCATATCAATAAGTTTTCTTAAGGAACAATATCGGCACTGAGCGGAACCGGACGTTGGTTTGAATCAGCCATTACTCGTACATCGACACAGGTATTGTTGTGCAGTTGCTGTACAAGGTTAATGCAGTCTCCAGCTAAGGTTTTTATGTTATGAGTTATGAATAATTAATTATTGTGGTACTTACGGTTTTTAATAACTTTTAATGATTTTGCAATCAGCATTTTATTTCTAGTTTTCGTGTTGTTTTTTAATACCTTAGATAAGGTTTCTTTGTTCGTTTTTCCAAAACATCGATTTTATTTGAAAGAATTTCGCGGTGTTTAAATAATCATTATAATATCGCCGCTCGAAATACAAAATGGCTTAAGCGACACTTTGTTAAAAATAAATAGTTGAATATGCAGTTTTGATTAGTTTTTTATTCTTCATCAACAGCTCTAACTCTCGTTTGATTCTGAAGTCTTTTGTGGCCCTTCAGCCATCCAACATAGATTTACCATTTGGGAGAAGGCTCGACTCAAGCGACACAAGCTTGGGACTTTTTAAGCTTTTTGTCGTTTCAGGTAACTCAGTGAGAGCATTGAGTTAGCTGCGTCAACTTTTTTTCAAAATCCAACCAGGTACTGAAGACTTATGAATTTTATTGTAAAACAAAAAAAAACTTTAAAGTTCTCTGGTGTAAACATCCCAAAACCCAAAACGGCGCTTCAGCCATTTTGCCTTTCCGGCGACGATATGTAAATTTACTAACAATTTTCAGACTGCAATAATTGAATACGGATATGATAACTTTTTCCGTTATAAATTAAAAATTTAAAAAATGACGATGAAATTAGTGAATTTCGCGACAATATATATATAAGTTTTGGAAACTTATGATTATGAAAATGGTACAATTTCGCCACAATTTATATAAGTTTTAGAAAATTATGACATTGGTCCGATTTCGCGACAATTTATTTGTATGATAAGTTTTGGAAAAAATTAACCACTTTCGAAATCATACAAATTTGTGATAATAAAAACAATCATATTTCATAAAATCACGAATGCCTCAGATAATATAACATGTTACCACTACGACCAACAGACCAAGTATGTAGTGTTTGTATCGATGGTTTTCCACTGAAAGACAAATTACTGTATTAACCGACAGTTGAGTAATAGTCAAGTACCTAATATCAGAAAATTTGACTATTAAAATGATTTATTTTGAAGGAATTCAAAAACTGTAGAAATTTTGAAAAAACGCAAAGAAATTTGTATTTGGGAGTAACTTCATCTATTGCCCTGCCTTCAAGCGTACACCACTTCTTATTTTTCTGGTGCCCTCTCCTAGCGGAGGTTTGCTATCATCAGGGCAATCTTCGCCCCGTGGACTTGGGCCTGCAACTCAGTAATATACAAAATGCATCACTTTTATACAAAATGTCATCACTGTTAACCACTCATTTTGGCAGGTTTCCCAAAAAATTATTATGCTTGGAGTTTAAATATTTTGCTCTGTTAAATTTTGCAGTGATATTATGATTCGTATAAGTATTGTCAAAAAAACAAATAACGAAGCAAAGCAAATATGCGTCAACGCACGTTACAAATTCCATAATAATTTGCCAATAGCTAGATGTATCTACTACGTTGCTTTTATATTTTAACTGTGTTGCTTTAAATACGTTTCAAATTTGTATAAATTCACATTATGAAAAATACACTTTTTTTTATTTTAAGAAAGACAAACATTCCGGGTTACGAATAACCTGACAATATTTGAAAAACTCCTACTGCCATCATAAGAAGCGGAAGATGTTGCTTATGCAATAATGGAGTACTTAGCCAGCAGAGGAATTGAACGCACGACGGCCGGGTGGGAATCCGACGCGTTTTGTCCACTCAGCTACCGATATTGTCAAAATGGCTGGCATTGCTGGAAGAATGCGACAGCACTATACATTACGCTGTCTAATTATTTCATTGAAATAAGTTTGCGCCTGTTGCTCTCTCATTTAGCACTGCTATTTTCTGCATCATTTTGTTCCCTATTCACACCCCTTGTGATTTTTTCGTTCCAACAAAATATAGGCGCCAACTCGACTCAAGTATAGCCGTTGGGTTGGGAAGTTACGGGTTTGATAGCCGTCCATGGATATTTTCGTATGATATTATTATTTATAGACTGTTCCAATTGAGCCTGTTTGGATGTATTCGCTGAGTTCGTTAAATAATATATCTGTCTGGTTGTAGTAGAGGTTCAATATTATGCAATCAACTCAGAGCTGATATAAAAGAAGTATTTGTGTATTTATTTTGTTTAATTTCACATCCAGTAGAAGGTCACGACATCAACAAGTTGACTGCAGATAGCTGCTTCACGTTAACATTATCTGAGTGTCTGTACTCGTATGTGGGTAAATGTTTGTAATAATAATTATGCTTACCTAATAATTATCACAATGTGTCAAGAAGTTTTAACAAATAAAACTCTCGGTTATTAGAATGCTGGAATTAATTTTTAGAGGTTGAAAAATATTTTAATACTAACTTTAGTATCCGGCTTGTCCATACTACGTACTGTCTAATTTTTCGCACCTACGTATATATTTCAAAGCTCCATAGCTCACGATGAAAATTAGGTTGCGAGTTAAGATTTATTTTACAAGACGGTCGAGTGGTAAGACGCTCGATTACGAATACAAAGCGGGTTCAAACACGGCGTGCGCGAATAACTTTTGTTTAATTAATATGTGTCATAACACATTTAATTAATATAAAGTATTTTTGCGGCACGTTCCAGAGTGGTAGATGCTCTAAGTATCGCCCTGGTGAAAGACCACAATTTAGAATAAAAACGTTGCCTGAAAATGGCTTTAGCCGTGTTTGGTGACCAGATCTGAATAGTCAGGTACTTCCCAACCTTCCTCTTCCCCATCTTCTTCCCCTCACCACTACCTTCAGCCACACAACATACCCCAATTGGGGATGCCATAGTCTCACTGGCTCTAGACGGTTGGGGAGCAGTTAGGACTCTTGTGCGGTATTAACTATAAAAAATAAAAAAAACAAAAAAAAACCAAAAAAAACTGCCTGAAGCCAGTGGGACTATGGCATCCCAATCGGGGTACGTTGTGAGATGAAGGTTAAGAAGTAGTATCGCCATTTCAAGCAACGTTTTGATTCTGATCGGTGGTTTTTTTACCAGGGTGATACTAAGAGTATCTACCACTACGGGTGGTTTGTGTTGATCTAACAGTGAATTTTTTCAGACGAAATCGAAGTAGAATAGTTTTAATAGAGACCCTTTCAGCCATCTTTCAACCACTGGTGAATTAATGATATCTGTGTGAGCAATAAATTCATCAATTTTAATTGGATGTAGTTATGCAGAAAGCGTCTAACCCACATTCGTGTCTAGGATGAACCAAGTATGTATGCAAAATGAGTTGATGATGAATGTAAGTAAGTTCAAAGTGATGGTGTTTGAAAGAGAGAGTACGAGAACAGCGTGCAATATAGTTGTGAATGATGAATACTTGGAGCAAATGTATGAGTTTGTGAATTTAGGAAGTATGTTTACGAGAGACGGAAAGGCTGATAAGGATATTGAAAGAAGGGTGAATGCAGGAAACTCCATTAATGGAGAACTGAACGCTGTTGGCGCAAATAAGAAATTGTCCAAAGAAGCGAAGCTAGCAGTCCACAATGAAGTACTTATACCAACCCTGATGTATGGCAGTGAGGCATGGAACTGGCAGAGGAAGGATGAAAGTAGACTGAATGCTGTGGAAATGCGATCTTTGAGACGTATGTGCGGTAAAACCATGTATGATCGTATTAAAAATGTGGATATCCGGAAAGAATGCAAGGCTGATGTGAGCGTAATGAATAGGATCAAGAAAGGGACGCTTAGATGGTTTGGGCATGTAGAGCGAATGAACGAAGAAAGGAGTGTGAAAAGAATATATGATGCGAAAGTGAATGGAAGAAGAAGTCGAGGACGCCCGAGAAAGACATGGCACGATCAAGTAAATCAAATACTTGAATCGGGTCATGTGAAGAGTCAGAATAACAGAAGAGTATGTTTGAGACGATGTATGAATATAAATGAAGCAAGGAGTGTGTGCCAAGACAGAGTTATATGGCGGTCCGTCCTCTCTGCCTACCCCTGCGGGGAAACGGCGTGATGGTTAGTTAGTTAGTTAGTTATTACATGTTTTCCTATAGATAAATACGAGATTTCTATCTGTTGTAAACATCCAACATCTTAATGCAATAGATTTTTAGGAATTCATTTTTTTACTAAAGCACATTTTAGATATTTGACTTAAATAGAAGTTTAAAAACATTCAAATGAAGGGTACCTAACTTGGGATTTAAAAAAATACATTATAAATTACCTATTTATTATCATTATTCTCATTTAGAAAAAAACACTGACATTCACTTTACAAATGCCGATCACGCATATTAAGGCTTTTGTATCGTCATATTTTCAAGAGCCTTTTTCTCGGTTTCATCCTTTTGGGGTTGAATCCTTTTTACATAAATACATCCAACTCTGTCCTGTGGCCTTTAAAAGATTGAATGGAAAAATAGGAAGAGTCAAAATAAAACTCGAATAATTAATATTAGCTTGTCAGCCATCAACATCGATTTTTAAAAACCTTTTAACCTGTTTTAATCAATTTAATAGCCTTGAACAACAATGAAGATCTATTGTTTTATTTTAATACTAGTTACCCGGGTAAATCACGGGATGTGAGTTGACTTGATAAAAAAAACATTACTAGCTTAAATCCACCGATTTTCAATGAATTATAAATAATTTTACGAGTACGTACGTACGTACAAGTGTGAACTTTTCAATTTTCCAACTGAAGAATGTATTAGCAGACATTATTCTATATTTGAAATGGAGCTAATATTTTTTCTTGGCAAATCAAGTTACGCACTTTGATTTTCCGCGGGTAACAACTAGTATGAAATAATGTCAGCTAAAATATATTATTTTATTATTTATTTCTTAGAGACTATTTAAGAGATATGTTAATTTGTAATATGTTACATCAATTCAGTTCCAAATTTATAAAGTTCATAAAAGAAAACATGTTTTTTTCCTATTTCTAACCTAAAATTCATTAAATCATCGATGGTGTACTATGTCGATGTTTTAAAATTGAGTAGCGACATCTATTGGGGTGTAGAATTATTTAAATAGTATACTTTGCAAGCTTCTTACAATATTTTTTAATAGTATGGCGACTGACCCATAGAGGCAAAATATCACAAGCCAAATTATTTTTGCTGACGTTTTTGTCAAATACATTACATGGATATTTTTTTCGAAATTCCCACATTTTTATATATATAATACGCATGCATATTAAATATACCAATTTTAATATGCATGCATGTTACACATTATTATTTATGTGGGCGGATGATGAGCGGATGTGAATACATATTTTTTTAAATACGCAGCATTCTAAACAATGCAATCAGATTTTTCTTTTGTTTTCGAATGTGTTTTTTTTAATATTCTATTCCTATTTTCGCAATGACGAATAATACAAATGGAACCAATTTCAATCAATAACTCTAATCAGCTCAAATTATTTTTATTGGGAATCTTGTTATTCTAAGAGGTCGGTCAATTTGTAAAAAATGTTTATTTTTGTGTACTGCATAATATGCAAAAGATACCGAGATATTACATATTTGGTTTTATTTTTAGACGTTCGAATAATATTTAGTGATGAATCACAGTTATGACAACATGACTTATGTGAAAAGAACTTGATCCCCTGTTCATTTCGTAACTCTTGAATTATATATTGATTTTTAGATTAGATAAGTTTTTACTTGAATACTCTAAGTATTTAGTTAGTTGTAAGCCATTTTTGTTACTAGCCAGTAATTATTGATACAAGTTCGCCGATAGCCAGAAATACAAAATTATTGATACTCTTATCACTTATCAAATTACCCTTCAATAACGGTTAATCACGCTTTTCCGTCAGATCTCCGAGTGGCAATATGCAGAGATCATTACAGGTTTAGATTTCCCATACGACTAAAGAGTTTATATCGCAGGCTTTAATCACAAATCTTCAAATTTGTAAGGGCTTCGGAGATTCAATAATAAATCGAAAATGTATCTCCACATTTTGACAAAAACGAGTAACGTACTAAACTCTACTAGGAAAAAATCAAAGCTGTATGCATAAACATAAAATTAAAATAAAAGTCTGATTGTGAAAAACTGGTAACTCTAATTCACACCATTTCAAAGTAAATTACACATTTCAACGCGTTGAAAATGATTTTTCCAAGGATTTAACGTTTTTACTTAATTTTTTTATTTCAAAATAATGGTTTATGGATATCCTACAACATATTTTTAAGATATCTGTTTAGGTAAATCTCTGACATTCCCAATGGCGTTGTTGGCAAATATATTTGTATTGTATTTGTAACGTCATTGGAAACATACAAAAAACGGTGCATATTGATCAATACAATACTACTGAACTTATTTGAAAATCCCGATCCCGACTCAACATTAACCATGATAAAAGGTAAATACAAAGAAACAAAGACTTATTATAACATGGCCTTGAATTTGAAGGTGGTTTGGGTTTAATATATTATTTTATATCTCGGAGTGAGGATTTACTCCAAGTTTTATATTCGTTTTCAGAATTTTGGTTTGTTTACATAAACATTTGTACATACATTTTGACAGGCAATGACATTTGCTATTTAGAACTTGTAGAAGCTCGCTTTTTACTTTTCTTGGTAAAAATTTCAGCCAGTCAATCGATAACGGAATAATTGTAATTGCGTCAGAGCTAGATTTAGCGCGGCGGGCGTTACCTAGAATATTATTGTCGAGTTTTTCTATGTTCCGGCGCCGGCCATATCTGTCAGTTCACTTTGTAAAGTCAAACTTAGCGGCAGTGTCTGTCAAATTTGCACGTAAGTCAAAACAAACTAACTTATATTATTACAAATAAAGTTGATATTATACGATATAACTTATTACAAATATAATTGTAGACGTCTTTTGTGTCGTTTCTTAAATATTATTGTTTATCGGTGGTTTTGTAAAATTCCTGTACGATTTACCCTGTTTTTACACCGGTTTGTTTCCACTTTTTTGACTTGAGTTTGCTCAGAACAAACACTGATATTTTTGTTTTCAATCTAGAATTATGGACGTCTTTTATGTTACTTTAATAATATAATTATGCTTACCGGCTATTTTTATAAAATATTTTGTAGTTTTTATACCGGATAGTTTTGACATTAGTTTGCTCGAAACAAACTGATTTTCTGAAGATTAAAACGATTTTACTTAAATATCTAGATTTATAAACGATGTACTTTATTATTTCATTAATGTGTAGTTATTTTATAGACTATTTGGTTAGGTTGCTTTCCGATTTTATAACTTTTTCCCTAAAATCAATTTTGACCCACATTTCCTGTCAGTTTCAGACACTTAATCAAAAGGAATTTACAATTTATTACAGGTAGGTACTCTTTTAAAAAATATATTATATACTTCTTCGTGAGCGCTTTTGCGTCCAGCAAATGCCTCCAGTTTTACTGATTCTTGGCGGCTCTCATCCATCCGAAGCCGGCAGTTCTCTTCAAGCTGTCAGGCCATCTCATCTGTGGGCGACCACTTCTGTTTCCCAACAACCAACACCAACCAATGATACTGTAATTCTAACAGTCATCTGTTAGTCGTGCCACATGCCCGGCAATGCCCTATTTGAATGTAGAGATTGATGTGATAATATAATAATAATGTTGGCCACCTGAAACTTGTTCTTTATCCGCTCATCCATATTTCTATCTCGAAAAGAGATACCTAGCATGGATCTTTAAATGACTCTCTTTGTGTGATGGCGTTTTCATCATAACGTTCTTGGCTAGAGGTCTATGTTTGCCCTACGAACGTTAGAACTGGTGCTATACGTTTGTTAAATATACGTGTTTGAAGGTTTTAAGATATGTTTGTTTGAGGATATGGCTAAGTTTGCTAAAGGCGGCCCTTCTAAAACTTCTCTCAATTTCTCTGGTCTGGTTTTCTTTACCTAATTTGAATCATACAAACAGCTTTTAGAAATGAAGTCATTATCTTCGAGGGGATTTCTTCTAATCTGTTCCAATATTTGCTATTTAATTAACTTTTAATCTTATCTGATAATAGTTTCCTGGCGCCCAATAATTATGAGCTGTTTTTTTCTTCTTATAAATAACCAGCTTATCTATAAAAACTAAATCTAATTTGTCAAATTCTCGGAAAAGCTAATTCACTGTTTTTTAATTTCATAGCTTTAGATGTGGCGTCTTCACGTCTTGCCTATTATTTGACAATTAAATGGATATTTCAAAGCTGTACAGCTTATGATAAAAATCACGTTTCTCGCCATAGACTTAAAATACAACACATCATATTCATACAAATCTTACAAAAAATGTAGCACCACTGGTACCGTCTTGTTTTCCGTTTCACCCGCTTGTGAAAAGGATAGCCATTCAAAGTCTATGTGTGTACGGATGAGGTAGCTATATGACCGTCCCACGCTACTGTTATAATCGGGTATCATGCCACTAGCCGTGTTTGTCTTCCACACACTTATGTATTTCTGCATTTGCTATCTCACACCGTTTTCAAGTCGCTAAAAACCTTGTGAATATTTGTATTTATTGAGTTGGAATAATAAGTGAGTTGTGGGTAATTATGAATGGAAAGAAACTCCATGAGATATGTTTTTTACTCTAGAATGATTTTTACACCTCTCAAGGCATTTTTTCTCAGAAAGGAGCCTACAGCGACACTTTTATGACAGCTGGTGACAGCTTGTCTGTCAAACGAATGTTTGTGTGATACTAAATGCAGTAAGTCTCGGGTATGTCTCGCGGACTCATTTTAGTGCATTCACACGCATTGTCTCAGTAACGTATCTACAGTATTTAATTCATCTATGTTTCTAGCTGAAAATAGTTGCTTAAAGAAAATACTATACAAATTTCATGATGCCAGAACTCTGAGAGATGAAAAAAAAACTCAAACATTGAACTCCGGAATCATGAAATTTGCACAATTGTTTATGTCTTCAATTTCTAGATCATCATTGCAAGTATTTTCAATTCACGAAGTAAATTCCATAGTGCGTTTGTAGCTTTAAAATTACAAAAAAAGAAATATTTTTCAAGCTTTTTTTTTCAATGACTGAGCCCGGTGAATTTCCATTCTATATTGGTATTGGCTGTGACTCCCAATTTGGACGTGATTCAGAAGAAATTCGACCGGCCTATTTGGAGACAGGTTTCACAACGATGGTGAAATACCTTTAGTCATCGCTTTAATTACTTTAGCATCATTATTTGCTTCACATAACTGAGTAATGAGTGTACATCTCAAAATGGTTTGCGCGGTTTAAATTTTTGTCACTTAATTTTTTATATATTTTCCCATATAGGTACCTACCTACATTCAAAACATAAATTTGATTCATATTTTACAATTGTTCTATCAGAATATGCGTTGACCTCGAAATCCAAAACTATAAAAACTGTCAAATATTGCGTTTCCCGAGCTCACTTTTTTGAGAATTTTGTTATGGAACGCCACACAACTTTTTTGGCACGCACTCCTTGCTTTATATTCACATACATACATTGTCTCATACAAAGGTACTTTCGTGTTATGTTGACCCTTCCGACTCGAGTATTTGATTCACTTGATCATGCCATGTCTTCTTCCTGGCATCTCCGACTTCTTCTACCGTTCACTTTCACGTCATGTATTCGCCTTACACTGCATTATTTTTCCATCCGCTCTACATGTTCAAACCATCTAAGCGTCCTTTATCTTGTTCATTACTCTTTGCATTCTTCCTAGAACTCCACATTTGTAATACAATCACACATAGTTTTAACACATATACCCCTCGAGGATCTTATTTAGACCAAAAATTAATTTTTTAACTTTATAGTGAATATAAATAGAATATTATTGCTTTGCTATATACTATGTTAAATTCTGCACCTAGAATAATATATTTTCTCAGCTGAAATACGTAAGTTGATCTAACGCTGAAGAAATTTTTCAAAGATTACAACATGGCAAATTAATATCACAACACGCAGAAATATTCATAAGTTAATTCATGTCACTCCAAAATTTTAATTAATACTTTTTTTTACATTAACTTCACATAGAAGGTCTAGACGGAACTTATTTTCCTCAAGGCATATGTCATTGTATTGCGTTTTGAAGGAAATTAGAAAAGATAAAATAAACTGACTGTATTAAAATACTGGTAAAGAGCATTCTGGATCATAACCAATTAGCGAGTTGGCGAGTTGGCGAGTGCAAGTTAATGGTCGACATATTTAATTTTGTAGTTGGCAGCATACAACAAAAATCTATGGATTTAAAAAACAGTCTGTTATTTTGTTAGTTCCTTCTTTGGCCACCTGCAAAGTTTTTAATAGTGTGTTAAGGTGACATTTAATAAAAAAATTGCAAATAATTATTCAATATTTATTAATTATATTCATAGATAGGCACTTAAAAAAGTTTAATCTGACCAGAGCCAGTGGTATCCTTAATTTGGGATATGTTGTGAGGCTGAATGGGAAGTGAGAGAGAAAGGAGGTAGGAAAGTGGAAGATTTGGAGGGATTCAGATATTCAGATTTGGTCACTAAACATAGCTAACGCCATTTCAAGCAAAGTTTCGATTTTGAAAGTGGTCTCTCACTCTAGAACGCTATGTAAATACAATATATTTTATTTTATTATTTAAATCCTTCATTTAAAATAACACATGTAAAATTTTATTCCAATATTTACCTAATCTGGTTTACAAATCTGTGAACTCTGGGTCCAGAGCCAAGGAGCTTACGGCTATTTAGTTAGTTATTTAAGAGTCAATATATTTTTTTTTTTTTACTAAGGTACCTACTTACTAAATTTGCTACTAATATTTTAAATGGCTGCTCCCCTTCCGAAACATTGTAATATCAAATGAACGCTATTACTGACTCAACTTGATTAAAGTGTTTTTATTACTGTAATTAATTTAATAATACTTTTCTTATATCTCCCAAATTCACATTACTTAACTGATAGGAACGTAAAAGCAGTGAAAATAACAATAGTATACCTTGGACCTGCGTGAAATGTACAGGTGGATCGCGTGGTTCTGGTCTAAATATAACTTGTGTCTTCTTTAAGAAGTAGGCTAGTTCAAGTAGCATGGATGAAAATTATTTCTATAAGCAAATCAGTCTTGTTGCGTATACAACTTTTGATATAAACAGTTTTAAACAGTTGTTTACAAATTCAACATCGGGATATTTTGTAAACGGCGATGAAGGAATTTATCACTCGACAATGTTAATTCTGAGATAATCTGTAAGCTAAATAAAAAATTCATGGAAAACATAGAAATCAAATACTAATTCAATATCATAGAAAACAGAGTTTACTTCCCGATTCCACTTGCGTTTTAACACAATATTTTTCTCGAAACAGTAATTGTAAAATATAGCATATAAGTTTAATGAATATTTCACAGCACCATAACTGCTGATTAAAATTACGCGGTGTGCTGAAAACAGTTGCATTAGCCTTAAAATTTCAGACGGAAATAGCTGTGCAATTTTCATGATGCCAGATCACACCGTTTGAGAGTTATTGTGGCTTTAGAAAACAGACCTTCTACTTATTAACTATAAATAATTTCCTCTGTGAGTACGTACCACAGTACGAGTGTAAACTTTTCAAATTTTAATTAATATTATCAAATTTAAAAAAAGTACCTACCTATAAAGTATTTTAGCAGACGTCATTCTATATTTGAAATGGGTGGATTAAAGCAACTAATATTTTTTCTTGGAAAGTCAACTTATATCCCATGTTTTTTCTTGGGTATCGGGTTATATATTTACAATAAACAAAGCCAATGAAATAAAATTCCACTAAAATCATCATTATGCGCTCATAATCAATTTAATCAGTCAAATATTATTTATTTTAATAAACAGCTTGCTGTAGCTATAGTGTGATGTTGATGTATCATTTTAAATGACTAATCAATCATGTATTTATATGTGGTCAGTAATCTTCACAAAGATATCCCCCCTCCAAGAGTCGAATGACCAAACAGACTGTGATTGTGAACAGTTTGCTGTCAACAAGCGAGAATACAAGTTCAGTTATTCACATAGTTGCTTTTGCACTTTTTATAGTTAGTTTTTACTGGTTTTTATTTTTGTGTAGCAGATATAAGGATTAACGATTTTTTTGGCAGAGTGATGAGATGATAAGGTTATGAGCCCGATGATGGGTTTTCAAAACCCGACAAAGTGCAAATAAAATATTGTTAAATTGATCAGGCTTTAAAAAATAATTAAATAATAATATTTTCACGGAAGTGCCATTGCGAAGTACCACCATTAACAGTAAAAGCCTTGTTTTAAATGACTTAAGCTAAGTTTAGTTACTAGATCTGAATAGCTCTTGTCTAATTTTTCTTCTGATTATCAAATCTGTTTTTACGTCTTAACTTTTACTGACTCCTCCGCCATCAGTACTGCAGTTCTTGGAAATTCGTGGCCGCCTCTAAGAAACGAATTCACTTCTGTTAGTCTACTGCTGTCTTCTAGCCGAATGTAGAATCAGAAGTAAAACAATAACTTTTTCCTGCTACAATAGAGGCGCGGATTCCTTCGATATCCGATATCCTCATCCAATTTAGGTAGAAATTGTATTTGAATGAACAGTGTACGTTGACTTCTTACAGCAGAGGCATTAATGTATTTGTTTTAGTATAAAGTGATATGTTTGTTTGTGTATTAAGTGTTTTTTTTGTTTTTGTTTCAGTATTTTTCCTCGTCTTCTTTGTGAGTATTGCAAGCAGCAACCCTAACAAAATGGCTGAAGTACAAAATGAGCTGTCTCAAAGCATCAACCAATTCTCCCAGGATTTCTATAAGGTAATGTCACATCAAGACGAAGCATCTTATGGTAGTGAACTATTACAGAATGCCAACTATGAGATATATCGCAATAGTGAATTATTCTGGAACCAACTACAAAACACGCTACACATGCAGTTTGTTTTTATTTCAATTGTGATTATAGTTTAATCGGTGACTTGTTCAAGAGTATTTTTGTATTGCAGGTGACCTCCCAGCTCAAAGCCAATGCCGGCAAGAACCTTATCATGTCCCCGCTGTCGGCGGAGATTGTTCTGGCCATGCTGTCTCTCGGCTCCGAAGGAGAGACCCTGAAAGAGCTGAACACCGCTTTGTACCTGCCCAACTCTGACTTTGTGAGTATCTTTCATTGTCCTATCCAAGAACCTCATCTTATATAGTTATAACAGACCTACGAAGTAGAGAGAAGAAAAACCACCCATAGTAAATTTAACCGCATCCTCAAAAACTAGAAGACACCTCAACACCTTGTCCTGATTACCCTATCACCCCAACTATCAGATTACTCCCCTTCTTGGACTTGCACAGCCTTCAAACAAAGATTGATTACTTTCTCAGTCTTTGGCTTTGCCACCTCCGTTTCGCAAGACCCTGTCTTGACCACTCTGTCACCTGGAATAATTGATTACTTGTCCTCCCCAGATCTTATCCGTAACGCGCATGTTGAAATCATGACTACCCATAAATTTCATTGATTTATTTCCCAGTTTTTCACCACTTTATGGCTCATGGGACTTTTTTATTTTATTTTAGTACATACGAGGCCTGTTCAAAAGAAAAGGTGAATTTTGAATTTTCGCGGGCTGTGTACATTCAATTATCGTTTTTTTTTTGTTATGTTGGTACACATTTGTTTATCAGACATTTTGGATTAGTGGTTTGTTTTTGACAACTGGAAAGGTTAGTCACGTTTTTGTGTGTTCTTCGATTTTTTACTTTTTGAAAAAATGGATCAAAGAATAAAATCCATGATTTGTTTTTCCACAACTCCAGGACGCTCATCGTCATTAACATCTTCTCGGCCTTCTGAAAAGTGTTTATAAGTGGTACAAGCAAAAAAAAAAACGATAATCGAATGTACACAGCCTGCGAAAATTCAAAATTCACCTTTTCTTTTGAACAGGCCATATATAACAGGCATAATGCCCAAAAAATATATAGATGAGTGGTTATTTAATTGGAATATTTAACAATAGTAAGTAATCATGTAAAAGTTTATGAAAAATGCAAAAGTAAATGAATAACAAACAAAATAAAATAACAAAATCAAAAGAATAATATTATACAAGGTACATGTCAAGGACTTTGTCTTAACCACTCTGTCATTTGAACCAATTGACTACTTGTCCTCCCCAGATCTTGTTCTTAGCACCTGTGGCCCTGTCACCTGAACTTAATGATTACAACAGTCCAAATCTTGACTACCCATAAACTTTAATTTTACGAGTCCATTTCTTTGACCACTATATCATCTGAAATAATTGATTATTGGCCCTTCTCAAGCAGGCTTCAAGCATAAATGTTTATCTAGTCTTATCTATCTTGACCACTTTGTCATCCGAACTAATTGATTACTCGCCCACCCCAGACCCGCGCAGCCTTCAAGCCCGCCATCGCCAAGCTGAACGCCATCCAGGGAGTGACCCTGAATGTGGCAAATAAGGTGTTTGTCAAGGAGGGAGAGAAGTACGTGCTGGCCCCTGCCTTCAAGAAGGACACGGTGGAGATCTTCAGCTCCGAGGCGGAAAATGTCAACTTCGCCCAAAACACTGCCGCTGCTGCCCTGATGAACACTTGGGTGAGATAAACAAGCTAACATAAAATAAAAACAGATTTTGTTCCAACAAGCACAAATGAAACTCTGCATACTCCCACTAGGAATCTGGGTTTGTCGGAATAAATTTTCACCGGCCTTCCTTTATGTAGTAAAATGTTAATATTATATATAAATAAAATTTAACCCTTATCTTGGCAAGGTAAAAAATATAATATAAGTTACATATTTTTTCAAACTCACCATAGGTATCAGCAATTGACAGGACGATAAAGAAGAGATATTCTAAAGTGTTGTCATTACTAAAAATATTTAAAAAAAAGAAAGCACAGTTGGTGAAACATATATGTTACACTGCCAAGATAAGGTTTAAATAAACATTAAATAAGATTTTTTAAAAAGAGTCTGATAACCTATGAGGCAAAGCGATAAGCTCCTTGGCTCTGAATCCAGAGGCCGCAGGTTGACAACCCGGCATGGGCAAATAATTTTGAATGCATCTTATGTGAGTTATTTGACACGTCATTTAAATAAAATATTACACAAATAGTAGTCGTTGCATTGATCACTTATGAAACCTTCTGTTTTTCTCTGTTTAGGTCGAGGATAAGACCAACAAGAGGATCAAGGACCTCATCAAGCCCGATGATTTGAATGAAGACACCCGTCTAGTACTCATCAATGCCATCTACTTCAAGGTTGGAAAACTTACACGATATTTACAGTGGCCATACCGCTAACTGCAATGTTAAGTTTGTCTATCTGTATTATTATTTATTGCCTAGATCTGAAAATATTAGTATGAAAATAATGTGAATAAATACATTTTGTATTTTTCGTGTTGCAGGGTACCTGGGATCAAAAGTTCGACGTAGAAGACACCAGGAAACGCGACTTCTTCGTCACCGCCAACGACAAGATACCCGTTGACATGATGCACAAGACTGCCAAGTTCAATTACGCTGAGAACTCCGAATTAGACGCAAAGGTAATGTCACAAAGTCATTTGTTAATTTGACCAATTGAGAATCTTTCATTGAATGATCTATTTATATTTTGTACTTTTTAACTTTTAATTTTATGTATATTGTATTACCACGCTCACCATTCTTATCTTTGTTTAATCTCTACTAAGTATGTACATATAGGATTATTATCAATCAAGATTTCTGATTAACTTATTTATGTAATATAGGTAGGTCTACATTTACGATAATTATTATCGTAAACTTATTTTAATTCAATTTCATAATCTGTTATTTAAAAAAAAAAATATTTCGAATGCTATATTTTATTGCACTGTGTAATAAAAACCGATCACCACAATGCGGGCATGTTGCTAGTCTGGTGGTTGTATATTCCAAATACAAATATGTATAGGAGGTACCCAGGGCCGAAATTTAATTCATATAAAATAATAATAAGTGTATTTGTGGCACGTTCCAGAGTGGTAGATACTCAATACTAATCATACTAAGTATCGCCCTGGTGAAAGACCACCATTCAGAATCGAAACGTTGCTTGAAATGGCTTTAGCCGTGTTTGGTGACCAGATCTGAATAGCCAGGTACTTCCCAACCTTCCTCTTCCCCATCTCCTTCCTCTCCACTATCTTCAGCCTCACAACATACCCCAATTGGGGATGTCATAGTCTCACCGGCTCTAGACAGTTGGGACTCTTGTGCGGTATTCACTATAAAAAATAAAATCCTATTTTGTAACTCCTGCCACTTCTCTCAAACATCTCTCTTCAGTAGCTTGAACTCTGAAAATTAATTTAAATACATGATTTATCCACAGATCTTGGAGCTGCCTTATGTGAAGAAAGAGATGTCCATGGTCATCATTCTGCCCAACAAGGTCGACGGTCTCGCCGCCCTGGAGGAGAAGTTGGCTCACAAGGACACCGACCTGAAGTCCCTGGTTAACAGCCTTTACCAAGCCGAGGTCAATGTGGCCCTGCCCAAGTTCCGCATTGAGAGCACCATTGACCTGAACGAGGTCCTGCCCAAGGTGAGATGAAACTTTTTTCTGTCCGTGCCAGGGTGGGATTTGACTTACTCCAACAATGCTCTTCACCAGCTCCAGTCCTCAGCCATTCCCCTCTGTTATATTTGTGGGTATAAATGAGAACGACGGTTATTATGGCTATTTATTTTATTATATATGCCCTTATGGACTTTTACATAACTGTGCAATAGATATTATAAATTATTAATGACACAGAAATAACATGGAGTAAATTATTAGCACACAAAAACAAATAAATAAGTTACTATAAATATTACAATGCAATAAATTAACATTAGTATTTTTGGAAGAGGTATGCTATTATAGCCTTCTTGTAAGTAGATTCAGTGCAGTTGAATATATGTATCTACTATATCGGCGAAGGAATTACCCACTGCATGTAATCTAGGTACAGGTGAGTATCTAAATGACTCGGTCCTGATTTTATTGTTACATTTAAAAAGAATTTTGGATCGAGTGCTTCTGTTAGGTACATAGAAGATAATTAAGCTAAGTAAATCAGGGCTGTCTATAATACCATTAACAATTGAAAAAATAAAATATGCTATTTATTAGATCGGTTTGCTTGCTTGTCAGTTTACAGGAAGCGGTAAATATGACATAGACAATAGTAACACAAACTATGTAAAGTGATCAACCTGTGGACACTCTTATCAACAACCTTCAGTTCTCAGGCCTTCTCAGTTTCTTCCTCGGCCTGCTTTTTGGCCGATTCCACTGAGGCACCAGCTTAGCCATGATTTTGAAAGATGGTCAACCCATCGCAGTTTTTAAGGCCTACGAAATCTTACGATAGTTTCATGCTCAATTAGATTCTCGAGTTCGTGGTTCGTTTAAATCCTGTACAATCCATTTTCGAGTGAATGGCCCAAAGAATTTTTGCTTTAAGAAACTGCTAATTTTGTTTTTTTGATGTGATTTTTTTGAATTCTACTGATTTAACCCTTTCATTGCCACCAGCTCGGCATGGGCCGCATTTTCGACAGGCCTTCAAAAAGAGCCCGTAAAGCCATCTTCATCGAGGTGAATGAGGAAGGAGCTGAAGCTGCCGCTGCCACCGGTAAGTCTAACGCATGGGTTATAGGTCTTTTGTTTGTTGTATGTTATAACCGTGTTTATTTTATTGAATTTCAGACGTTATTTTTGGATGAACTTTAAGTTGATTTTTGTCTTTCAATTGTTGTTAAATGTTAATTATTCTTGTTTTAAAAGAATCAAGTGGTTTCCATGTGATTGTGATTTTCACAGTGATGTGATTTTTACATATCGTCGGCATACAAGCAAAAGTGACCAACTGCAAAGTATCCAGTGCTATTGAAAAAGCATTATGGTTATAGGAAAAATTGCCACCTTCATCCGACATTGTATAAAAAGTTACACAGATGGTAAAAGTGACTATTTACAAAAACTTTTCTTGTACAATGACCAATTTCAATTTTGCCTGAATCCGGGCTTTATAAATGGCAGTTGGTCAATTTTCGCTGTATGCTTTAATTCTGAAGTTTTCGCACTGTCATAGTGTTTGAATTTTACTTAGTTCTGAAATTTGTTATTTTTAACCTTATTGAGTATATAGTTTCATTTAACGATCAATGAGCAGTTCCACTCAGCTCTTCAAATGTGGATAAATCCCTCGATGAGGTGTCAGAGATATCAATATACTCAGATACTCAAGGCAAAACTGCAACAATATATTACTTCTCTCTTTATTGTATCTGGAAAGCATCATCCAGAAGGAATCCTTACATGGAGACTCCATGCATAGCGCTATTGACAACTAAAAAGTTTGTAAATATCTACTGTGTAAATGACTGGATAAATATTTTTAAACTGCAAGATCAACGATTAAGAACTTTTTTTAAGTTTGAAAGATAAGGTTATAAAAATCGAACTTTAAATTAAAACAGAGAAAAAAGTGTCATGGCGTCGTTGAAATGCACGGGAAAGATCAACCTGGAATCATTCTGTATAAGTATAATCACAGTGTGATTCAAAAAAATATTCGCATTCGAAAAATGAAACGAAAAATTGTGTTACCATTCAAAATACATAACTATTATTATTTGGTATATCAATTTATTATTAAAATTGTATAAAAAATATTTAAAACAACCTTTTATTTCAGCTTTGGGTACTAGAAATTTGATACACACAATTGCGCCCACACTTTGAGCGAATGACCATTTACAATATGAATGTTTCTCTACAGTGACCAAGTATTTTAAAAATAAATTCACACGATTTGGGTGTTATTTCCAAATTTTCTAATGCACATTTATTCAACAGTGTTAAATCTATTGTGAGTAAAATAATTGGGTTATAGATTTGAAAATCCGATTTTATAGGGCGAATAACACAAAAACTGCTCCCCTGTAAAGTTGCGTTTTTGCAGTTGGTCAATTTTGCTTGTATGACGACGATATGTGTGATTCATACGTTAATGTGATTTTTACGTTGATGTTTTTTTAAATGTAACATGTGATTCATACGTTTATGTGATTTTCATGTGAATGTGATTTTTACGTAAATATGATTCGTACTTCAATGTGATTTTTACGTTGATGTGATTTTCACATGAATGTGATTCGTTTAATCTCCAGAAAAAACGTGAATTCTACTGGAATATGATATTCTCACGAATGTGATTTTCACATAAATGGGATTTTCACTTGAATGTAATTTTCATGTTAATGTGATTTTCACTTGAATGTGATTTTCACGTTAATGTGATTTTCATTTGAATGTGTATTTTCACTTGAATGTGATTTTCACGCTAATGTGATTTTCACTTGAATGTGATTTTCACGTTAATGTGATTTTCACTTGGATGTGATTTTAATGTGAATGTGATTTTTATATACGTGATACGTTTACGTAACTTTAATGGGATTTTTCACATTTGATAAATTATCACGTTTCCATATGTAACTTAATTGAACGGGAATATGATGTTCCCTGTAAACATCCAAATGTTATCTAACACTGTCTTATCTTGCTAATTGCAAATTGGTCAGAAATATCTATTTCTGATTCCCTACCGAGTTATGTTTGGTTCGTTAGCTGCACATTACTACCATTAGAACCCATTCTAAAAACCTGTTTTGAAAATTCAAAAGAAATACTTTAATAATTAATATCCCCTTCCTAATACCTAACTGATTACGTAATTTTAATAATGTTTATTAATTATCTTGTGATTTACTACAGTAGCAAATCCCCACTATTTGAATAACATTTATATAACGTTTTTATTAACTTCTCCTAACCCAATATAAATAAGTAATATGATTTTCAAATAAATGCGATTTTTTACGTAAATCTCCTTTTCTAGTGAATGAAATTTTAACAGCTACGTTTTTAGTTGTTTTGAATATAAAACAACAAGAATATTTAGTTTTTAAATAAAAGTATTTTCACCATTTGTGCAATAAAATCTAAATTAATATATTCCATTCAATTGTAATGGAAATATTAACTGATGAATGCTTTCCAAAAGAATATGATTTTCACAAGATCTTAAATTTCATCCTAATCTGATTTTGACTGAAGTGAGTTTCCCTCTAACGTGATTTTTTCCCTATCGTGATTTTCACTCTGATGTGAATTGATCTAACATAAAGTATGAACGAAAGATAAAAATATGTTTATAGGTTTTCTGCTTCTTAGGTTAAGTTTATTTATTGCAAAAATTCTCTTCTAAGACAATAATTTTAGATACGACCACATAAAACGTCTTTATGTCAATAATTAAGCGATACGTATATATATTCGCACATATCAAACATGTTAAAAAAATTACCTTCGACGAATGACATCTTTATATCACTGGCAAGACTTCTACAGTTAAAAATAGTGCACAAGGTTATTTTGACTGGTATATTAGAATAAGTACTATAAGAATTTGTAATTTGTTGATTTTTTTGGTATGTCCTCCCTTTTTTACCAATGATATTATTTCTACACATTACCAAAGTGTGTGAAATGACTTTTTTAACGTAATTTAAACCCTGGTTGTAATTTATTGTGTAATTGAAAGAATTCAGACCTTCTGTTGTGGGGAAAATTGTGTTTTCTTTGATATTATAATTTTTATGCTTTGTGTTATGCATGCTTCACATATTTTGTACATATTTGTTAAAATGTTAAATGTCACTGGTAATCTAAAAATATCATATTTGTCTTACTCCGTGCATGCTTTTATTTAGTTTATGACTTAAATAAGCAAAAAACTGTTTATTGTAAGCAGGAAAAAATTTTGGAATGGTGAGTTCTGGCGTCATGAAATTTACACAGCTTTTTTGTCTGAAATATCTGAGCCAATCTGAGATCAGGAGTACAGAAGTTTGACACCATATTTGAACTATAATTCAGTGATGTAGACATGGAAACCATTATAAATCCTCTACTAAGTAATTTACATGTATCGTTGAAGATAAATGTAATTACATTTAAGATAATACCTTAATTACTAAACATATTATGGCACTGTGCCTGCGTTGGTCATCTGGAAATTGACGGTAAAATTTTGTGGGTTTGTTAGAGAATGGAAATTTTATTTGTTTCTTATTATATTAATCTACATACTCAATTTAAATGGGCTTGTATTACTAAGAATATTATATTTTGATAAAATTCTAACCTTTCGTTGGGTTCCTTTACACTCTTAATAATAATATTTGGACGATTTGTATAGCGCCGTTTTTGTGAAAAATCACCTCAAGGGCGCTGTACAGATCTAACTTTCTATCAATACATATTAATTCCTAGTTTAGATAAGAAAATATACAGGAACATACTTACCTGGCAGGTCCCATCAGATAGACACAATTTTTAAATTAAAATTATGATTATTATTTTAATTATTAATTTATTAATTTATTTTTAGTTTATTTATTTATTTATTTATTTATTTTATTTTATTTTTTTTTTATTTTTTTTTTTATTTATTTTTTTTTTATTTTTTTTTTATTTTTTTTATTTATTTTTTTTTTGAAATATCCTACTTATTTGGCGAAAATAACAAGACTAAAACACGTCAGGCAGCTGCAAAAGCGCCACGACATTTCTAACAGGTTATATGCGCAGGCAAAAAGAAGAACTGATGATTGTATTGCAAAAAGGTTGCCTGCCGGTTACCGGGCCGGCAGTCGAAGAGGACAAAAACATGTGGCAAATGGTCATTTGCCATGTTTTTATCCATTCATAACTCGGGCGTGGCACTGCATTTAAAAAACTGATATTTGAAGATTCAAATATTTTCTTAAAAATCGAAATTACGTCGAAACTAGTCACTTTAAAATTATTTAGAGTTTATTCACTTAACCTATACACAGCAACGGTAATTTTAGTGTAATTTTAAAGAAATAATTTGTAAAATATCCTACTTATTTGGCGAAAAATAACGAGAAAGACTAAAAACACGCCAGGCTGCTCCGAGTCACAATTGACGATCTGAATCGAAATCCCGATTGTCGAGGAGAGCAATTTATAGTTTCTTTTGATCACTGTTAATCCAAATTTTATGCAAATATTTTCAAAAATAATATATATATATATAAGATGAAAATATTCACTTAAAATTTGGATTTAATCTGTTAATATTTGGATTTGCAGGGATTAAAATAAACTTTAAATTGCTCTTTTCAACTATCAGGACTTTGAAGATACGATTGTTTACGTAAGAGGGGTTGATATATGCTATATATAAACTACCAAAGTAAGACTATTTATTAGCTTTGATAATCTTAAATCATTCGTAGCTTGCTTGATGAAACTATTTAACTACCTGAAAAAAAATACAAATTCATTTGCATAGTTTTGTACTTATTCTATTAAATTGCGGAAAAATGGTGAGGGTCAGTTTTTATTAATCTAAAATATAAATCACTTACAGCACGAGTGCATCCTCAGAAAATATTTGATATTATTGTCATGGATTCATCAGAATTCATTCAAATGTGAATCTCGGACAAACCCTCCGTTTTTTAGAGCGTTATGTCCACAGTCCTGAGTGTAGAGTGTTAATTTACTTTGTCTCAAGCGCTTAAATAGCGGCCTTGTGGTGATTTTTCTAATTTCCTTTGTGAGTATGTGCGAGTACATACGTACGAGTGTGAAATTTTCAAAATTGGAACTGATGTCGATTGAAATCATCAAACTTTAGAAATAATCTGGTTCGGCATCCCTACCTGCCTAGTAAAGTACCTACCTGTAATGTATTTTAGCAGACATTATTCCAAATTTGAAATGGGTGGATTCAAGGAACTAATATTTTTCTTGGCAAGGCAAGTTAAATTCCGTGATTTTTCACGGCTAACAGCTAGTTGTAATATATAATACTAATAATATTTAGTCTGGTTAAAGTTGTGGGGTAATAATATACTGTAGATGAGTGTGTATCTGCAAATTATAGGTTCTGTAAATTGCAAGTATATTTTTGTATTAATTATTATTTAAATACAAAATATTTCATGATAAGTAATATTAATATTTAGAATCTGAATGGAGTTGGTATTTCGTATTATACTGTAGATGCGTATAAATACATTTTACCTACCGAAAGTACATTTTGGTAATTGTTCCTAGGCGTTCTGATGAGAAGAAAGCGTTGTTTGATGGAAGCACCCAAGGTGGAGTTTGTTTGCGATCGCCCGCTACTGTTTGTTCTGAGCTATAGCGGGGAAGGTGATCTTCGTTTACCCGCGTTTGTGGGGAAGTTAAGCGAGGATGTTGCCGCGTGGGCACCAATGTCTGAGCCTGAAGAAATGGAGCACGATGAACTTTAAACACCCAGACATTCAACATTATTTATCGATTCTCATTGGGTTCACTGATTTCTCATTTGATCGTATCGCCTTTATTTTTAAGCACCTCAGATATAACAAATTAATATTTGATAAAAGCATGTATGTATTTCAAAATGGTAAATATTAAAAAAGGCACTCACCAAACAATTGATGTGATAATATATTTTTTTCAATAATCTTCAATGTAAATATGAAACAGAAAAAATAACAGTCGCGACCAAGACTCAAACTCGGAACCTCTACTCCATCCGGGAGTAATGCTTCTGCCAATTGAACCACCGAGACCTTATAAGAAACCGACATTTTTAATCGATCTCATTCTTCATTATTTGCAAATTATTAATATCATCAGTCCTTCACCATTGCACAAGCAACATCTTCCGCTTATTACAATGGCAGTAGGAGTTTTTCAAATATTGTCAGGTTATTCCTAACCAGAGAATGTTTGTATTCCTTTAAAACAAAAAAACAAATTAAATTTTTTTTTTTCCAAATCGGTAGAAAAAATAATACTAATAATTAAAAAAAAATGAAGAATGAGATCGATTTAAAATGCTGGTTTCTTATAAGGTCTCGGTGGCTCAATTGGCAGGAGCGTTACTCCCGGATGGAGTAGAGGTTCCAAGTTCAAGTCTCGGTCGCGACCATAAATTTTTCTGTTTCATATTTACGTTGAAGATTATTGATATTATTTCAATAATTATTATAAAAATAATATGCATAAAAGCTTTAAAGTTAATTCTAATTTAATTTTTTAAAAATCCGTTGACATGGAGACAGTCTACATAGCTTCCACAATCACTCAGGTCATAGACCCATCTTCCATGTTTCACCTTATTTATTTGATGATAGTGCAATCCCTTTACTAAAGCTCTTCAGGGTTGTCATTTGGTATTTGGAAATGTCTTCTGGTTCCACAATAAGGTGCCCCAGGTATCTGAACCTTGTTCCCATCAAGGCAGATTGACACCTTATATGAATTGATATTTGTTCATCTTCTTCACATTTCCTACAGCTATCGGTGCTTTCAACACCCAACAGCATTTATTATTTTTGCGTTTCTCCCAGGATGACAGTATTACCGAAGGTTTTTTTTATTGGCACTTCATTTCAATCGTTTTTGCACCGCTATCACCGTTTTGATTTTCTTGAATCTAGAGGTTGCCCCAAAAGCTCAGCTGTTAGTGGAAGATCCATGCATTTAAATTCGTTTGCGACAATAACAAATTACAAAATCTCCCCCTCTAATCATTTATAAATAATTTATTGAATAATACAATTTTTAAAAACTTAAATTATAAATAATATTTTTTATTATTAATTATGTTTTATGAATTAAATCTATTCCCAGGTATGTAAATTTCGGGAAGGATTTTAAACATCAACCTTTTCCGCTGTAACCATCTTTACTACACAATAATGCGAAACTCATCTCTAGTGTTTTCGGGAAAAGTTGTCGATCACAATGAGAATTTACGAGCATTGTGAGTTTAAGTTGACATGTCACTTACGGAAGTATTATATTAGTTGTATATTATAAAATCAATGCATTGTTTAATTAAATATATTAGAGTTCCAAGCATTATTTTATACCTGTGAACTAAATTGAATATGGGCATTATACAATTTGAATCAATGACATCTCTAGTATGCGCTTAAAATGGGACACCTCTGCATTAAATTAAATACCATGTTTTGTTACTATTTAAATAAAGTATAATGTATTCTAAGTACAACCATAATTTAGAGTTAATTATCAGCCATTTTATAGAATACCAGCTACTATTTAAAAAAAACAGTCTTTTACAGTAACAACATATACCGCAACTAGTTACAAAGACTTCTTTAATCGATCGTCGATTTAGCTTTTCTCTGCTGAGTCCTGACTCATATTCTTCTTCTTGAATATCTACCACATTCTTCTGTTAGCACAGTGAATTAAGCCTTCTGTAAAAAATGTTGTCCGTTATCACAATGAAATAAAAATATAATAAAGTAATTCATTAAAACTTGCATACATAGTTGATTCTCACTGTTTTTTTTTGTAAGTGACTTACAATCTGATATATTTTGTTACTTCTGACAGGAATGATGGCCATGTGTTATTCCATGCCTCTACGGGGAGAGTTTTTGGCCGATCGACCATTTCACTTTTCCCTGCTGGGTCCTGATTCTACTCCCATATTCATGGGCTCGTATGCCTCATCTTGAATATCCACCATATGCTTCAATGTGTTTTTTTCTTCTGTTAGTTTGATGAATAAGCCTAGGGTAATACTGTCCATTGTTAGCTGCCTTCTGTAAAAATATTCTCCGTTAGTCCAATAAAACCTATTGTATGTTTTTTCTTCTGTTATTCTGATGAAATAAGTTTTGAGTAATACCATCTACTGTTAGCCCGAAATAAGCCTTCTCTAAAAGTGCCTTCCGTTAGCCAAAGGAAATAAGCCTCAAATTAAAATGTTCTCAACTAGCCTAAAATAAGCCTTGTTTATTGTGTATACATATCCTGAACTATCCCAATGAAACAACCTTTGTTTATTTATAATATCCTTAGTTATCCCAATGTCCCCATTCTCATATTTGTGTCTGTATTTTATAATATCCTCAGTATCCCGATGAACTAAGCTTTGTTTATTTTGCACAATTGTCTGTTCCAGCTAGCCTAGTAAAATAAACCTTGTATATTATTGTCCTCAAAAATTCGCTTTGTACAAAGTGATTAAGAATAATCATACACTTACCGCACTCTACCTTTTGTCATAATCACACATTTGTACTGTTTTGTCTTGCTTGTCCGTTGAGTTGGTTTTTGAGAGTGTCCGTTGTTAATCCTAAACGCCATTTGGAATAAAATTAATCTGGAATGTTCAGATCACAAACATTATTTTTACAAAATTTAGAAGAAAACGTTTTGGGTTTTTGTTTGTTTAGGAATGATGATGATGGTTCGTTGCGTTATGCCGTCGGTCCTGGAGCACGTAGAGTTTACTGCCGACCGACCATTCATCTTTGCTTTGGTGGACTCAGGAGCGGAACCATGTCTTTGTGGGCAGTTTCCTTGCTTCCAACTAGTCAAGCTACCAAAAAACCATCAGCTTATTGAAGGAAAATTAGCTTCCTGAAAGCTGATGAGCTTTCAAAAGGCTTTTAGGTAGCTGTTTAACTCTTAAATTAGCTTCTAAATAGTAAGTTTGTTTTTAGAATGTCAATTATCTTCTTAAAAGCAAATTAACTTTGTGTCTACACTATAGGCAGCTTTTATTCACTATTTCTTATTTTATGATTTAGTCCTCGTTTTTATTATTTTTATATGTGTCAAGTGGAAATGCGAATTCTTCAATTGTTAAAACTCCTACTAAAAAAATCACCTTTGCTTTGATTTTCTAATGATCTTTCAGACATATTACCAGATTTGAGCTATTTGTATAATTTTTAAGGTTGCTGCTTTTCACCCAGGCTATTTTACAGTTGGAATATCGCCTTTCTACATAATGTATATGATGATGCTATGTATATTTAGTTGAGGAAAATATGTTCCTGTTGTTTTACTCTGGCAATTTCACCAAGCGTCTTTAAGCATTTTGAAGCGCCCTGCGTAAAGAACTTTATCGAAGAATTTATTACTTTACGTGAGTTTGTAGTTTTGTCATTAATTATCCTGAAACGTGGTTATTTGAAACGAGTATTACGATATATTATTATTATATCATGTAATGTAACATATTTACTGATGGAGTACTTGCTGAAGGGCACTTTCATTTGTAAGACAAATGCATTTATTGTATCTAGTATAAGATTGACTGTTAGAGAGCAAACACTGTATTTTTAATTGATGTTATTATTCAATCTTCACGTTGTTATGTTTTTAACAAACAATTCATACAAATTAAATCAGATGTTGTGTGAAGAGTTCACCCACACAGCTTTTATATACAAGATATAGATTTTTAAAAAGTTTCTCAAGAAATGTGTCTTTAAATTTGTGTATGTGGTTTGCAATTGTTAAGTTGAGGGATTTAGTCGAAGTGAACACAATTCGATATTTGTCACAGGCGTCTTATTTGCAACTAATAAAACTTTCTGCTTTCAAGGAGATTATTTAAGCTGTCCTTTCTTCTTCTTTCATCTTTCTTCTTGATAGACACCACAGTTCTATTATTTCTGTCTCCTAAATCTGTGAAAAGAGTGACATTCGTTAATCGCAAACCAATCGAAGGTGTTGTCAGAGATATAGAGCATGTTGTTACATTCAGATTCATCCACAAACGCCCATCAGTTTAGTCTCAGATATAGCGCATGTTGTTTCTTTCAAATCCACTCACAAATGCCCATCTGTTCTGTCAGAGATATGACGCATGTTGTTACTTTCAAACCCATTCCTAAATACCCATCAGTTTTGTCAGACATATAGTGCATGTCAGTTCTCATCAGGTTTTACGAGGCATTCAGAAAATGTATCGCAGGTTGCTTCTGTGAATATGTCTTAAATGGAACTGACTCTATTGTGTGTTTCTTCACAGCTGTCATAATAATGAAGCTGTCAGCCGGCCCTCGTAAACGCCGGAACACTTTTGAAGCTGATCATCCGTTTGCCTTCTTCCTTCTTGACAAAGCTACCGGTTCCATCGCTTTCTCTGGCGCCCTCAAGCTGTGAAAAGAATAATGAAATCGTTCACATATCTGTGTGCACAAGAAATAAGGAAATTAATCAAATATGCTCTTAACTAAATAAGTGCACTCAACCCTTTATCCATTTTGACTTGACATACTATTTTTCGTATGCACACAGATGTTAGTTTATATAAAATATATATAAGATATTTTTTTATCAAATTCAAATAATTGTTAGACTCAAATACTCATATAAAATAAAATAAGATATGTAAATTAGTTGTGCCTGAAATCCAACAAGGATATCTTGTATACACTTACCTACTGATTACTTAGTAACTTTATAGAGCCAAGGAGCCTCACTTTGCAAGCCGAGAAATGGAAAGTAAAATCAGAAACATCCGATAAAATTACAAAATATGGCCTCGAAACACTGTTTAAACTTCAAAAATTGGTTTTTAAGACACAAAAGTCAGTTCAGACAAACATTCAAAATGAAACTGTCTCCTCTTGGGGGCCCCCAGAAAGCCCAATGAGACAAGCCCCCTGCTTCATATTGATATTTGTGTTTACTTCTAGAATGTGTTTGTTCCTTCTCGTTCTATTAATCTCTGTTGTTGTTCACACACGTGAAATTGACTTTGTGCATTTTCCCGCAGCTCTCATTATGACGGACAGCATGCACAGAATGGTGTCTTTCCAAGCTGATCGTCCATTCTGCTTCTTCCTTCTCCACAAAGGCCGCCCATTTAGTCATTTTCCTAAAATCTGTCATTTTTGCTGGCGTTCTGAAAATGTGAAAAGCGCAACATAAAATCAAGAATTTTACTTTTGGAAGCCATTTTGATAGTTGAAAAATCACATGCGCTTGAAAAACTCACGAAAAAAGTTTTATAACGGCATTAAACATTCATAGAACATCCTTTTAAATATAAATTTTGAAACAAAAACTTTCTTGGCACAAACAAAATTGCTAATATCTCCAGTGATAAAATATATGTACAGATGTACATAACCCCAATAATTCATGTAACACTGAAAAATTGGCTAATGTTATAGATAAGAATTCAAATTGTTTATCTAAATACCTTCCACTTCCTTCAGCTTTTGTGTGAAGTAAACTTTTTTTGCAATGGGGGTTTTCTGTTCAACTTTCATACAATGCAATATAGTTTTATATTTTCATCACAATCAGTGGACATTAGTAGAAAGGTAGCAGTATTGATACGAATGTGTGTTTGCCCGCAGCTCTCCTGATGTGCAGGTGCACAGCGATTGCCTTCACACCGCCCCCAATGAGTTTTGAGGTCGATCGTCCATTCACCTTCGTCCTTTTCAACAGAGACAACGGTTCCATCGTTTTCTCCGGCGTCTTCAAACAATGAAGAATTCTAAACAACCGCTCTTCTCTTATCGCCTTGCATACGCCTTCTTGGTTCTCGTGAGGGATTTCGTTTCTATCGCTTCTTCGATGCCTAAAAATTGTGAAAGAACAACAGAATATGTTTGCTACCTTCTCGTTCAGTGGATTGGACTGTTGTAGCTAGAAGTACGTGGAATTGGCTTTGTGTATTTTCCTGCAGTTCTCGTTGTGACAGACAATGTGCCTTAACTTTGAAATGTGTTAATAATATAGTGTTAGATTTATATCAGGATTGGTGGACATTAGTAAAAAGGTCATAGAATTGACTTGGATTTGTGTTTGCCCCCCACTCTCATGGTGTGCGGACCCACATCGGTGAGCTTTGTCCTGCGCCCGAAGAGTTTTCGAGGCTGATCATCCGTTTGCCTTTGTCCTTTACAACAGAGTCAACAGTTCCGTTGTTTACTCTTCACTTACCACTTTTACCACCACTCTAACACAACAACATTTCTGTTTCACGAGTCTTCTTTATGTGACAGAGCACCTATTTGTGGATTTTAAAAAATTGTCTATTCCCATTCAGACATTTGGTTTTTGAAGCCAATAACTTCTTCATTGAAAGTGACCACAGTTCCATAATTTTTCTGGTGTCTTCAAACTGTAAATCTAAAAAGTTAACAAATCACTTCATATTATTCCCATACAAGACACGTAAGTTTTGTTTTTTCAGATTCTTGAAAACTGAAATTTAAAAAGGTCTTATTTGGAACCCACATAAAAGTTTTTGTTATTATAATATTTTCCCTTGTAAAGCACCATGGGAAACAGTTGCACTGCACACACATATTTCTAAATGAAATCGGTATATTTTTCGCACATTTCTTCTTCATAAAACTTGGTTTTGGTTTGACGAGTCCTGTTGACATGATTGTGTTTGACGCAGGCCTCCTTATGTTGCTGGGTTGCAGCCCCATGTCCAGGGCTCCACTGCCGATCACTTTTGAGGCCGACCATCCCTTCAGGTTTTTCCTCTTCAACAGAGACAACGGTTCCATTGTTTTTTCTGGAGTCCTCCTCAACCTGTAGTAGAACTATCGAAAAACTTTCATCAGATGATCAACATTTTGTGTATTTAACTTTTGGAATGCCGGTTTTCCGCGCGCTTTAACTTCCGTCGTGTGCCGGGCATAAAAAGCGTTCTGCGCGCCGTGCGCTTGCTGACTGTAATTTCGTAATAACTCACACTTGTGTTGCACAAAATGATGCGTTTGTAAATTGTACCATCTTATCAGAGGATATATATTTAATTGAAGTGTGTATGTAGTTTTCCAAATTGTATGCTTATAATATACTTTATTCAGTTTTCCCAGAATACCTACTTATAATTAGAGAAACAATTTTTTCTCCCTCATTTTACTAAAAAAGTTAAATAAATAAATATGATAGTAATTTTCTATTTTTATTGTATTTTCGTAAGGCTGAATAAGTGTCTTTCAAATAAAAATAAAATTCTCTGAGGTTTTCCTGTAAATACATACAGTAATGTAACTTTAGAATCTTTTTTTTCTGCCGTACCGTATGGATTGATTATTGTGTTGACAAGCGATTATGGTTAATTTAAATATACTACCAACAGGTTTTAAAGTATAAAAACCCATGAAAAGATAATGCTGGATGCCGTCGTCGTATGGCAATCTCGGCACACGACAATTACAAACCTTACGCAACCGATAGGCAACTCCGGCATGCTAGAGGTTAATTAAAGTAGTTTCGTACTGCGTGTTAGTTTGACGTCGGACTGGCAAGTGGATAGACTTTCCCCATTGGAGACTTCACAGCTGATCATCCATTTAACTTCTCCCTCTATGACAACAACCGTGATTCTGTTGTATTTTCCGTCGTCCTAAACCACATAAATTAAACGCCACAAATTGTCCATTTTGACTGTTAAAATGCTTCAACCAATCATTCTTTTTTGATGGTTTTCAAAATTCTTCTCAATTTAGTTAGCACAATTTTTTAAATCGCACAAATATTGTATAAAATAAGTGTACTTATTTTCATTAAGAATAACAGTAATCATTAAGGTTTATGAATGTGACAAGGGGAACAACCTTTCATTTATACATTTTTTTAAATTATCCGTTTGGAAAACATTTATTATTGTAGGCGTATGCTTTTTTTTCTATAAAAAAAATAATAATTTAGATGCACAATGCTTAGTACTAATATTTTATTTGGTATTAAATTGACCTATTCACAAGACACTGATTTTGATTCAAATTAGTAAATGATACTTGTGTGAATGGCCTCTACCAAAACCTTCCCATATAAATGCCCATACACTAAAAGCCAAGATGGCCGCCAATTTATTTCAAACATATTTCTTCGATATAGTGCCTCTCATTAGAAGCTATTCACTACAATGGCAATTTTTTTTTTCTAAATTGGCCCATTTTTATTTGAGGTGTATTATTTTATACAGAACAGCAACGTTTATGCCATCGGTATTGCAAAGTATGAAGTATTTTCTTAAATAATTAAGAGTCTGATTAACTTCTGTATCAAATTACATCGAACAAGACTCTACAGAGGTTGTCAGACTTTAAATTATTATTTTGTAACGAATAGACGGAGCTTATTTTGTACCTTTAAAATTTTAATGTACCGGTAAAATTTATTTAAAAAAAAAATGTAACTCTGACAGATTTACGTGTATCGTCTACTATCAATATTGTACCTAGGTATATGGACATGTTTTTGTTTGTTTGTTTTTATTTAAAAAGTTTATTACAATTCATACAAATGTTTATTACAATTCACATAAATATTTGTTACAATACTCATAAATGTTTATGATAATTTACATTAATGTTTATTGCAATTCTCATAAATGTCTGCAATTCACATAAATGTTTACATATTTAATTGCAATTCACATAAATGTTTTTTACAATACACATAAATGTTTACATATTACAATTTACGTGAATGTTTATTACGATTTACAATAATGTTTGTTACAATTTACATACATGTGTATAACATTGTTAGTATTTATACTGTTGTATTACATAATATATTTTATAAAATCGTAACTTTGATCATTATTTTGTTGTTGCTTGTCATTATCGCAAACAATTTATTTTTATACATATTGTGTGTCTTTATTGTGGAATAAAACGTCAATTTGATCACTAAACATGCATTATTTTTAATTAGGAAAAGTTGTGATATCACTTCACCTATTATAACACAAATTTACCCTTTGAACCCATTTTAAATGATTAATCTAAGAAAAACTGTACAAAACAAGATTTCATGTAATATTTTTTTCTAAATGTTCTTTTGTATCATTATCATTTAAAAAAAAATGTTATTACAGTAATCTGTTATTGTTCTGTGATTTCATTTACTTCATGTTTAATCAACAATGAAATTATGTGACTTTCCCGTTATAAATACTTATATTTTTAAGAATATTAATAAATAATAATGGGATTAAGATGATAACGCTTTTGAAATTAGCCGAGACGCATAAAAAACCAAAGAAGAAATCTACTCTTTGTTTACGCTACTCGAATGTAGGTGACAGTATCCATTGTAAAAGTGTTGCTAGTGATATAAAGATGTCAGAAGAAAACGTTGATGATTTTTTAAAATATGATTATCCTCAAATTGACAGAATAATAAAAATATTGCGAATAATAATTATTTTATATGAATATTTATGGTGTCGAGTTTTTTTTACTGTTATTTTAAATGATTTATTTACATAATATCATATTTATGTATATTATACTACATAAACACTTAGGCCGTATGCACACGGAGATACTCAAAAGAAACTGAACTGGTTTGTGATTAAAATTACTAGTAGGTTACTAACTCTTTAGTGACGCAGTTCCGCACACGCGGGCTACTCAGAAGTGATCCAAATCGGTAGTTTTCTGTGTGGTGGAGTTATATAAAACGGGATAGTTTAGTTTTGGAATGCTGTGGAAATGAGATCTTTGAGACGGATGTGCGGTAAAACCATGTATGACCGTATTACAAATGTGGATATCCGGAAAGAATGCAAGACTGATATGAGCGTAATGGATAGGATCAAGAAAAGGACGCTTAGATGGTTTGGGCATGTAGAGCGAATGAACGAAGAAAGAAGTGTGAAAAGAATATATGATGCGAAAGTGAATGGAAGAAGAAGTCGAGGACGCCCGAGAAAGACATGGCACGATCAAGTAAATCAAATACTTGAATCGGGTCATGTGAAGAGTCAGAATAGCAGAAGAGTATGTATGAGACGATGTATGAATGTAAATGAAGCAAGAAGTGTGTGCCAAGACAGAGTTGTATGGCGGTCCGTCCTCTCTGCCTACCCCTGCGGGGAAACGGCGTGATGGTTAGTTAGTTAGGGATAGTTTTCTACTTCTTCCACTAATTTTATATTCACTTGTTGATCGACCATTTTTGTGAATAAAAATGAAATTATCATAAAATGATATAAACATTATAAAATAAATACATACGATAATATTATAAAATAAAATTATGTGACAATAAACGTTGATGTATTCAATCGGACGAAAACTAGGCGATTCAAGCCAAAAACGCTGTTGATAGACACAATTCCAAAGTCTCTATCCGCCGACTCTGGAGCGACGACTGAATCGAAAATGGCCTAAGACAAAAAGGCGTGTTGAAAAAACGAGTGTTTGCCGCAGGCGTATAGGAGGGTCGAGTTTGCTATAGCAGACCTAGAAGGGTGTTCTGCTCTAAGTGTTCATCTGGTCTCTACCGCTTACTTTATTGGTGAAGAAATATTTGAAGATTTTTGAAAATGTTTTGAATGTGAATGGTAAGAATCAGTTTTTTTTATTAATCTAAAATGTAAATTACTTCCATCCCGAGTGCATCCCCGGAAAACGTTTGAAATTTTTGTTACTGATTCATCAGAATTAATTAAAATGTGAATCTCAGAAAAATCCTCCGTTTTTGAAGTCTTATGTCACCCTTAAATCTTCTATTTATTCTTAGATTTTGCTATACTTTTGCAAGAATTTTGTCTCTAGCATAGTTTCGTTAACTATATTTATTTTATATTTATTTATAAGTTCTTAACTTCTTTTAGATAATCATTTAAAAGTTAGTAAGTACGTACCATATAAATAATTTTGGAAATTTCTAGCTATGCTTTTATATCTCTCATTTATAACTTATAACACAATAAATTCAGTTCTATTTTCAAGTTAAGTACTCATATCTTATTATGTCTTCTGCAGTCTATTCGTTGTCTGTACTCTATGGTTTGCATGTAGTCTGATGGTTTATCTGTTGTAGTCTATGATTTTCCTGTAGTCTGATGATTTACATGTAGTCTATAATTTGTCTGTAGTCTATGGTTTATCTGTATTCTATGATATGCTTGTCGTCTATGGTTCTAGTTCTTGGTCTTTTGTCTTTTTTCTGCAGTTTGCTCTTTCACTCTCTTCTCTTGATATGATTCGATGTCCTTTGAGCCATTAAATTGCTTGAATCTTTTAGAAATGTCAGGATTGTTGGATTTTTTAAATTTAATGAAAAAAGTGTTCGAATAATAGTAAAATTTCACCCTCTTCTGTAACTTTTTTTCCTTATTCTAAAGATTTTTGTGATCATCATATATTATACAGTAATTAGTTTATGTTTATATTTACACTAGTTGTTACCCGTGAAAAATCGCGGGATGTAACTTGACTTGCCAAGAAAAAAACCCTAGTTGCTCTAATCCACCCTTTTCAAATATAGAATAATATCTGATAAAATTATCTTAATTTCTCTCTATTATTAATAATAATCGAATCGGACTTTTTCAGCCCTGTTATTTGAATCATATTCTCTCGCGAGGAGATTCGAATTTGAGGCAGGCTATCCCTTTATATTCCTACTTAAAACCTCTACCCCATGTTTTACGGGGAGGTTTACTGGGAAGAATTAAGTAAACATAATATTATATTAGTTGTCTTTTGTCTTTAGTTGTGCTGTTACTTTAGCTATGCTTCTTCCGTTGGTGACAGCCATTTTAGCCACTCAATTTACTGACGCGTCACACTTGTGTTTTCGCCGTGTAGATTATAGTTATTTTCCTAGAGAATTGGGCACCTTGCTTAGATTGTATATTATACTAGGTTAAACTATCTAAATAGGTATATATAATCTTTAATACCCAAATGTCATTATACAATTTGATTACTATACGTGTGTACTGATTGATTTATCTTTATCCTTTTACAGCTTTTATCATTTGTACCGAGTCCTTGTCTTACGATGAGAGCCGTGAATTTAAGGCAGATCATCCGTTTATATTTCTACTGAAATCCACTACCTCAATTTTCATGGGGAGGTTTTCTGGAGAGAATAAAGTAAATACAATATAATATTTCTTGTTTTCTGTCATAGAATGCTGCTAACCTTGCTACGCTTCTTCATTTTTGTCTTGGTGACTTGTTTACGTATTGCGCTATTAGAATGTGTTCAATGGTTGCTTCGACAGCCAGCAGAATGCTTTTTCCTAGATATAGGCAATCTTACATTTAAGAGCAGGCTTATATGATAGAAAACAGGTCCAATTATGTACAATTACAAAAGCATAATAGACCAAAAAGATGATTTAATAAACATCACAAACTAAACAACATGAGCTAAAGGCTATTCTCTTTCAGCACTGGAGGTGATCTTTGACTCTTTGGTAATAGACCAGCCGGAGGTAATTGCGGATCATCCCTTCATCTTTATGATGGTCGCCGATGATGATTATTCCACCTTCATGGGACACTTTACAGGATAACAAAGTAATCTATTCTAGAGAACCATTTCGTTGGCACCTGTAGTTTGTTGATTAGTATCGAATGCTAGGGCAATGCTGATGGCGGTTTGTGGTTTCTTCAGCTTTCAACTGCTTTTTACATAATATCGGCTGGACTAGCATTGCATCCTTTCATATATTTTGTATGCTGCATCAATAGATCTATTTCATATTCTCGGGCTGTATTCGTTCTAGATTTATGAATGGGCAAGCATTTGCTTGCCAGGGGATACTTTAATGTATCTTTCACCGCAATAGTTAAATAGAAGCTGTGAATTGGATTGAGCACCAATTTTCAGACTCCATGAAACATAAACTTATTTATTTACTAAGTTTTTATGGAAGATTTAATATTTTTAAAATTTATTTTTTAGGTTTCGATATTTGTTCATGTACGAGTATATGCATATATTTAAGTCTTTAAAAATATGAGAATTAGATATAAACAATGTACAGTTTATTGTAACAAATAATTATTATTTAAACAATCTTCAACGTAAATATGAAATATAAAAAATAACGGTCGCGACCGAGACTCGAACTCGGAACCTCTACTCTATACGGGATTAACTCTTTTGCTAATTGAGCCACGAGACCTCTAAGAAATCGGCATTTTTAATCGATCTCATTCTTTTGAAAATTATTAGTATATTGTTTTTCAATTTTTCTTCCTAATATTAATTCTCGACTTTGTAAGAAGTCAAAGATCTTCCTTAAATAAAAATGGATAGTTTATCCAAGACACTATCTAGGTATATAATATGCGCTCGGGTAGAGCTTTATATACCATACAAAGATGGCAGTCAAATCGGAAGAAAAAATGAATAAAAATGATATGAATAATTTTCAAATGAAGAATGAGATTGATTGAAATGTCGGTTTCTTATAAAGTCTTGGTGGCTCAATTGGCAGAAGATTTACTCCCACAGACAGAGTAGAGGTTCCAAGTTCGAGCCATTTTTTCTGTTTCATATTTACGTTGAAGATTATCGATATTATATCAATAATTAATATAAAAATAATAAGCATAAAACTCTTAGATTTAATTCTAATTTAATATTGATTTAATTACTTGCTTGATTATCTGTCAAAGTAGGAATAAGTAAAGCAGCTGATTTGGGCTGGATTCGTGAGTCCAGTGACGTTAGTTGCCGGTAGAATGTAATAGGTAGATTGTTATAGATGTCGCATCTATTCCTTTCAGACTGATGAGTGAATCTGCTGACGACATTATTCAGCTACAGTTGTTTGAAAATGATACAAGCAGTAGCTAATATATGTGATGCTAACGATACGGATTTTCATTGCAGTTCTTAGAAAAGTACTCTACTCTGCTGCAATAGGCTGGAGGGAGGTGACATTTGACGCCGATCACCCCTTCGTGTTCATGATTGTCGCCGAACGTCATTATCCAGCCTTCGTAGGATCATTCTCGAGATAACTTAAAAGTAATATTTTACTTAGAACCTTTTCTGGTAATGCATAATGTTTGGCTTTTGATCGTGCCCTATCGCTTATGATTATTGCTAAAGTATTCAACCGAAGGCGTTTTTTAAAGAAAAATAGTATTGCATGCAGTGACTTTACAAAATATATAGACACGTTATAGCCTTAGAATATTAACACAAAATGTAGAAGGTAACAAACAAACTTACTTTACCAGTAAATTCATCATTCAAATGTCGGTCATGTATCATTATGTATGACAAAGATAGACATTCATAGAATATGTGTGTATGAACGAAACAGATGTAGGATCGGACTACGTTCCGTACTTGCTTGTAGCGTTGAATGCTCTGGTAGGAATGAGATAGCACTTCGCTTACTCGCTTACGTGAAGACGTAATTATGTTGGTCAACAATGGAGATGGTTGTGTTGTCTAAAATAATAAGTAATTTGCGCGTACTTAGAAATTAAATGTTATTCCTTGGCTTTAAGTAGTCTTTACAGTGCAATTGAAACACTTTCTCGTCACACGACGACATTTTGGCACTTATTTTTGTAATTTGATTAGATATAGTAAATGATCTCAAGCGGCGCTTGACAGTTTAATTTTTTTTGCCATTTTGACAGTTTTGCTTGCCACTTTGAGAGGGCTACAACGTGTCTATTTATTTGTAACGTCATTGGTTGCACGTATATTTGCTTTATATTATGCGTGTTAGGTAGAAGATTCATTCGATATGAAGTCATATTAAAACTTGGGAAGTATTTCTAAACACAAACGAACGCTTCCCGTGTCTCTTACGCAATTCCAGTTTCCACTTTTGTAGTTTTTGGTCTAATGTCCTAATTTAATAAAAAGTACGTATATTTAGGTAGGTAGTTAATTATGGAAACATACGGATAATTATAAACTGCGTGTAAACCGTTATGTTCGAAGGAAGAGTGCGATTTAATTATGTCCAAAAATATGTACGGGTCAACAACTGACTCACACGCTGAAATAAATAAAGGGAATTCTCTTCCAGGTCTACACGTAATCTTCAAGTCCATGCCAATGCCCGTGAGGAAGGTGACATTTAATGCTGATCGCTCCTTCGTATTTATGATCGTTGCCGAACATCACTATCCCGTCTTCATGGGATGCTTGGCAGGATAACTAGAAATTATCTTTTGCAGAAAACCTGAATTATAATTTGTTTGTCAAAATCAAGTAAGACCCGATTGCTTAAATAGCATGCTCGTTGCTGTAATTTGCATAATAGTTTCCGTCTTTGTGTTTTGTCTTTCATACTCACGATGGGTTAGGATAATTCACATTAGCAATTCGAGATTCCACATTTGTTGTGCTTGGTCAAATGTAGAGATGGTCAATATTCCTGTCCCGGTTAAAAGTAACCTGTTCCCAGCAAATAAAATTTTCGCAAATAATAATAATACCTTTTGTCCGTTATATTCGTGTTTTTTTGGCGTGAATCAGTTCCAGCTCTTTTCGTTTCCAAACTCTACCGACTACTCTTTTTTGGCGAGGAACTTTTGTCGATTTGCTAGTACTTTTCTAAAAATATCTCCTTCGTGGAACTTTTCTGGCACCAGGAACTAGTTCCAAAAAGATTTGGATAAATAACCAGTTCTTCGTCGGTCACCGGTAACTTGAATCGCAGGTACACCCAATTCTGATATCGACCATCTCTAGTCAAATGTTTGCAATCTTATCAATATTTGTATGTTGGCTACCTATTAGTAATTGAATGTATATTCTGTTAACTCTGAAGATAGGTGAATTCAATGATGTCATAAGAAGCCGACGATCCAACGAGATATACGAGTATTTATAAGTCAATGACAACTGACAACAACCACACGTTGTAATAAATAAAAAGGCTCCTTTCATATGACTACGCGTACTGCTCAGGTCTGGGCCAAAATTCATGCAAAAAATGTTACCGATCACTCGTTCATGTTTATCAAATCCACTGTAGGATAACTGAAAGTAATCTTTTGCTGAAAACTATTTTGTTTGCCAAAAGCATCATGACGCAATTACTCTAACAACATGTCTCTTTCTGTACTTTTGGTATATATTGTTTTAATACTCAATGTATTAAATCATAAACAACGAAGGTCCAGTCTATGCAGCACCTTATATTCAAGATAAATGAAACATCGCAAGTGTTCGCTTTATTGCAAATATTGTTGTATGGTTCTCTAATATCGTAGTTGACTGTCGTATTGTCCAAAGGAAGGGAAAGCCATGGTCGGAGAGACTGGTGAAGTTGAAATAGAAGGCAGCAATCGGGTTGCGCGAAGGGATAGCGAAGGGAATCAGGCGAGGCGTGGAGGATAGCTGCGAGCAGAACGGACATCGGAAGGAAAGTGATTTCTTAATTTGGACTTTGGACATCATTTATCAACAGAGTTCCTAAACAATTAGTTTTCTGACTCTAACATAATTACGAAATGGATTATCTAATGATACTTTACTTTGAGGATTTACGGAGAGATTTTCGTGACCGGCTAGGCCGGCGTAGAATTTCTCCGAGTGTGATACAATTAAATCCTTTATCAGATGAATGTTTGTGTCTTTGTGTAAACCCAAACACTTAGGAAACCCTAATCCATTTGGGCGCACCCAACGAAAATCAAATGGCTTTGTTTTGCAGGGCTTGTATTTTCTTTATGTGAGAGTAAGCTGCGTTTCCCCAAATGGGTGCAGCGTATGTGAAGCCCGATAAAGTGATTTCTAGAGCTGCGCACCCCTATTTATACTATACGCGTGCGGGTAGAGTAATATAGTTTAGTGCCACTCAAACTTTTTCGGTGTGCGGACCAGTAAACATTTTCTTGTGTTACCTAAGAACCGGCTACATTTCGTAAAAAAAAAAAATGTTGGTGGTAAATATAATATTATGTTGTAATAGTATCTCATATATCAAAATATAATTCGGTCAACATCTATTTATAAACTAACTATTATATTAAACGAAAGACTATTGTCCAATAAAAAAAATTAAAAAAAACGTTACACGAAATGGGAAAAAAGAGCAACAGAGAAAGAACAGCACATATATAATATTAATATGACAAAAATAAGACAAAATAAACATAAGAAAGAACAGCACATATATAATATTAATATGACAAAAATAAGACAAAATAAACATAAGAAAGAACATTAAAATAAAATCCAAGGTCAAGTCAAAGTTTTGGTAGAGTCGTAAAGAATGACAAAAATCATTTAGACTGGTATCAAAAAAATATTTAAAAATATATAATAAGTGTAAAAATACTTACATCGCAGATTTTTTTTAAAACCATTTTTTTTATCACTAAATAATATTTTTAATAATTCATAATTATTAAAAATATTATTTAGTGAGAAAAAAAAAATCTGCGATGTAAGTATTTTTACACTTCAAAATAATTATTTAACTAACTAAGTAGTTAAATATCACAAGGGTGGGCAGAAGGATATACTGCCACACAACTTTGTCTTGGCACATACTCCTTGATTGATATTCATACCATATTAATAAGCTCTCATGCGGAACAATATCGTCACTGAGCGGATCCGGACGTTGGTACGAATCAGCCTTAATACTCGAATAAATTGATGTCCGAATAATATAGCACTTTGTTTCCGCCCGTGTGTTATTTTTCTCTTATTTAACCTACTAGAAAAAAAAAACAAAAGAATAAATGATATTCAAGGTTCAATTTTTTGGTGCATGGTCATATCAGAAAATTTTAATCTACATAGTTAAATACAATTAAACATGTTTTTTGAAGATATACAATGAATTGTAAATCGTGTGAATTTGGTATACTTGATATACCAGTACTGGTTTGTGTATATGCTTGTATAAATATGTGATAGAAAGTTAGGAATCTAAGACTTTTTTTATAAATTGAAGCACCAGGTCAATTAGACCTATGCTTTTTCAAAATTATGATATTTTTAGGTTGTTGATTTCATAAATTAATGTTGCATACATACTATTTTGCGGAAATGGCTGCAAGGGGTTGATCCTTCCAGACAATTTGATTGAACTTTTTAAATTTTCTTTGGACATATTTGTCATACGACGAGGTTATTAAATTTATGGAAACGTTTTCATCGGTGGGGGTGCTCGCATCGAAGGATTCCTCGACACATAAGACATATTTTTAAAGAATAATAATAATAAATTTTCGAATATCGATGTATTTGGAAAATTCTCAGCCATTTTGGAGTTTTCTGGGCTAAACGGATGTTTTTATTTTAAAATATTTGTAATCTTTTTTATGTAGCATTTGAAAGCGCGTGCCCAGATATGTCTTGCTTGCAGTGGCGGCTCGTGACTTTTTAGTGTTCTAGAGTGCTACGGTTTTAAAAAAGTCATTATTGATGTTATTGTAGTCGAAAACGATTTTTATTTTGTTTCGAAATTTCAGTTTTTTGTATGAAGATTTTTCAGCAAACCATGTGCAGTGCACCACCAAAAGTAAAAAATCCTGAAAATTAAACAAACAAAAAACATTTTCGGCTGCAACAACATGAATAACGTCTTATTTTTCAATCTCGTCTTATTTGAAAATCATGAGACGCCATTGCTTGCTTGTGTTAGTTTTTGGAACTATCAAGAGACATCGAGAACAACCGCACGAACTGCAGGTTTCGCTTTTGATTACGAGACAGAATTAGCTACAGAGATAATATTACCTTCCAGGTTTTTCAATAAGGCTAATGTCCATGCCAATGCCCGTGAGAAAGGTGACATTTAACGCTGATCGTCCTTTCGTGTTTATGATCGTTGCCAAACGACATTATCCCGTCTTCATGGGATCTTTCTCAGGATAACCTAAAAGTAATAAATGTAATTATTTTAACACCTAGCTTGTTCAACTGTTACGATAGCATGCTTATTTCTTTATTATTCATGCCTGCTTTCTCGACTTGTTTTATTGTTAATGTGTGTGCCTTTAATTTAAACCTTTATGTGCATGTAAGTGGTTTTATGATCACTAGGTGTTGCTGCTGTTTTTTTTCAGAACTCGCGTGGTTATTGATAATGTCGTGAAAACGGTATCCGGTCGTACGTTGAAGCTTGTTTTTTAAGTTTCGTAAGCGGAAAGAGGGCAGCGTTTGCTCCGTTTTTTGTACCTGTCATGTAAAAACGTCACAACAATATGCAAAGATAATGTTCAAATAAGTTCAGTAGCAACTATGGGCATAGTAAAAATATAATGGATTATTTTAGAATTAAAATGATCGAATGCATTTGAAACAATTATTTTTAGAATGGAAGTTCCTTTGATGTTTCACGTTACGATCATTGATAATATATGTTGAAGCTGTTTTAATGTTTCATGTTGCAATCATTGATATGTTGAAGCTGCTTTAATGTTTCATGTTACAATCATTGACATGTTGAAGCTGCTTTAATGTTTCATGTTGCAATCATTAACATGTTGAAGCTGCTTAAATGTTTCACGTTGCAATCATTGATATGTTGAAGCTGCTTTAATGTTTCATGTTACAATCATCGATATGTTGAAGCTGCTTTAATGTTTCATGTTACAATCATTGACATGTTGAAGCTGCTTTAATGTTTCATGTTACAATCATCGATATGTTGAAGCTGCTTTAATGTTTCATGTTACAATCATTGACATGTTGAAGCTGCTTTAATGTTTCATGTTACAATCATTGACATGTTGAAGCTGCTTTAATGTTTCATGTTGCAATCATTAACATGTTGAAGCTGCTTAAATGTTTCACGTTGCAATCATTGATATGTTGAAGCTGCTTTAATGTTTCATGTTACAATCATCGATATGTTGAAGCTGCTTTAATGTTTCATGTTACAATCATTGACATGTTGAAGCTGCTTTAATGTTTCATGTTACAATCATCGATATGTTGAAGCTGCTTTAATGTTTCATGTTACAATCATTGACATGTTGAAGCTGCTTTAATGTTTCATGTTACAATCATTGATATGTTGAAGCTGCTTTATTGTTTTATGTTACAATCGTTGATATGTTGAAGCTGCTTTAATGTTTCACGTTGCAATCATTGATATGTTGAAGCTGCTTCAATGTTTCATGTTACAATAATTAGTATGTTGAAGCTGCTTTAATGTTTCATGTTAATATTATTGATATTAAAGCTGTATCTATATTCCACGTTACGATTATTGACGTTAAAGCTGCTTTAATGTTTTATGTTGCTTTAATTAATGTTGGAGCTAACTTTAAGATTACACATTTTATGTAAAGATTGTTGATGTTAATGCTTACGTATATACTATGAGCTTTTTTTTGTTAATTTGTTGAAGCTAACTTATAAATTGTGAACCGTTATGTTTCACTTTATGAGTTGAAGCTAACTCTTACTTTAAAAAATAATGTTACGATTGTTGATGTTGAAGCTTATGTACTATGGACATTTTTTTTTATGTTATTGTTATTGTTGATTTTGAAGCTAATTTACGTATTGTGATTGTTAACATTTATGTTAAACGTTATAATGGTTGAGGTTGAAGCAACGTGTACGTTATCTTAGGGCTTGTCTATTTCTCGTCACAGTGATGATTAAGGTTTGAGTTATGTTTCACGTTTCAAATACAAAATAATTGTTGTTGAAGCCATCTTATGTCAGCGCTTTTTTGTTTCAATTTGAAGTTACATTATAATAATCGTTATTGGACTCATTCAGTTTTGCTTTACATTTACGATAAATATTAATGTTGAACCTACGAAGAACTTTTATATTTCATGTTATAATTATGTTCATCAAATGTGACTTATTTTGGGCATTTCTGATCTGAAACTACCAACGCCAATCCTGATTTTGCTCCATCAACTTCTTTGTATTGACTATGAAACAAATATATTTTTTTCGGGCCCACTGAAAAAGGTGATATCTGGCATTATGAAATTTACACAGCAGTTTTCGTCTGGAATTTATGATTCAACGTCACTATTTGCAGCTCGCAACGCCATCTCCATCACGAACTATTACGCTATGAAATATCCATTCAACTACCAAAAAATATCGTCGCTGGAAAGCCAAAAAGGCTTAAGCGACAATTTGGACAAAAATGAGTTAAATATGCAGTTTGATCAGGTTTTTTTTTCTGCATCGAATGCTTTGACTCTCGTTTGATTCTGAAGACTTTTGTGGCCCTTCAGCCATCTAAAATATATTTACCATTTGAGAGAAGGTTTGACTCAAGCGACACAAGCTTGAGACTTTTTTTTAGCTTTTTGTCACTTCAGGTAACTCAGTGAGGGCATTGACTTACCTGATTTAACTTTTTTTCAAAATCCAACCAGGTACTGAAGACTTTTTTAAAAATGAAACAGACAGTCGTACATTTAAGTGTAAATATAGTAACAATTAACATAATCTAGACGAATTAGTTCCATTAAAGAAAACTGAATTTTATTTTTAAAAAAACTTTTTAAAGTGCTCTGATGTAAAGTTCCTGAAATGGCGCTTTAGACCTTTTACCTTTTCGGCGATGGTATATTTTTGTTTCGCATTTATGAATACGAAAAAAAAAATCGATAAAATACACTTCTTTCTTTCTTGTAAATTTTTTTTGGAGAATTTTAGGGAATGTGTAATAAATGTATACAAGAATGAAACCGGGTTGCACTAGTCGATTGTATTTAATACAGCTATGGCTAAACGTTGAGCGTGAATTTCAGTGGTAAAGCCGATGCTAAAGATCCATCTGGGAGCTAATTTCATATCGGAACATCCGTTCTCGCTTCTGATTCTCGACTGTCGGCAGACTCGCCTTTTCGTGGGGTCCTTCAGAGGTCCTGAATAAGTAAGTCCTTTGCGAACCAATGCTTTATTAATCGCGACACAAGGCGTTATTGGTTTTATTATGTTCTGCACTTCGACCCCTTAGATTTTATCTGACACAAAAAAGTTATGCGATAATGGGCTCTGGACGAACCTACTTTAGTGCTCATTATCTCGTAACACTGTCGTTGCGGATGGAACCTTGTTATCCTAAAGGGTCGACTTATACAATAATGCAAATTAATCCAGTCATTATCTCCGAAAAAAGGGAAAGAAATGCAATTGAACCGAACTCGCTTAAAAAGCTTAACTTGAAGTTTTCGACCAAGATTTCCTGGTAGCTTTTAAAAAAAAGGGATAAATTTAGTTTTTTTTTAGCGCTTGCTCGGCTGTCTTTCATGGTACGAAGATGCGATGACATACTTTTTTGTTGCTTTTTCTACCCTCTTCAATTTAGTTTAGTGCGTTAGAAATCGTATTTTTGTCTGAAAAAAAACTTTGCAGGTATTAAAATGTTCTTTAAGTTTGATAATAAACATTTTTTCGATATGTATTACGATTAAGGAGAAAACAGCAAAAAACAAGTTTCAATCTCTATTTTATTTATTTTAACGTTCGATACCTCAACACCGATCAACGAAAAAATTATACAAACTAAATTATAGAACGTAAATAAAGCAACAACAAAAAATATTAGGTCGAAATATTAGTACCATGACAGGGAGCCGAGTTATCGCAAAAAACAAAATTTACCCCTTTTTTCAAGATGGCGGAGAATGCTACCAGGAAATCTTTTTTAAGCCCCCCCTACACAATATATAAAAATCAGTCAGTTCGGTTAATTTGCATTTCTAAATGTATATAATGACTGAACTAAATGTTGGGTTACACGTTTGGTAGGGCGATTTCGTTTTTATGTGATTTTTTTCGTGAGTATCTTTTGTCACAATCGTTTTTGTTTGATGGCCCATCTATCCAATAGAACTTAACTGGCGATGCCTTAAATCTCCACCATCAAAGTAGATATGAACTAACGTTGGGTATCTTAGCTTAAAGTAGAACGAAAATAACTTTTATCTTTATTTCAATTTTAGCCAATAATATTTCCATCCTAAGTAGAACCAAAGTAACATCTATATCTCTTGTTGAACACAACTATCATTTTCTATATCCGGGTATAACCAAACTAACAATATCTCCACCCCAAGAAGAACCCTACTAACAACATCTCCGCCTTATGTTGAAACCTCGGAGCAAGAATATATATGGAGAGAGAGTTAAATATTTTTACCCAACTTATACAAATTTACGACAAATCACTTTCTCCGAGTTTTTACGTCGTAAACAGCGAGAGAGAAAGAGACAAGACAAGTTGTCACGTAATATCGTACCACTTTTCGGTATGTAAGCATGTTTTTCGTCTCCGGCGACTCCGCCCACTACGTTTTGTTATGCGACATAACTCAACGGTTTTCGAGGTGATATCCTATATTTTTGTTTATAACAGTACTGTGAAAAAGTGGTTTTACAAATAAACGCCACATTATGTCGACATGTGCTATGAATGGATGTATAAGTACCTTAGCTCTAGCCTTAGCCACGCCCGAGTCAGGAAGAAATCAACAATCCTGACTACACAAGCTATCCCTCCTGGAATATTATTGCTCTGAAGTTGAAACAAAATATACACGCAAATAGAACCAAACCAACAATACTCCAATAACTAAATTAAACTTACGATATCTGTTTTCCTATTATAACCAAACTAACAACAACTCCACCCTCAGTAGAAGCTATATATCTAACACACCTTACAATGTCTCCACCCCCAGAGAAGCACATTTTCATCCCGAATGGAACCGAACTAACAACATCCCCCTGACAATAGGACCGGTTCATTGTGTTTGACCCCACAGGGTTGATGATGGCGTGTCGTGGCTTCCCGATGCCAATGCAGTCGGTGTCATTCGAGGCCGACCACCCCTTCGTGTTCCAACTCGTGGGCGAGGACAGGGACGTCGTGTTTAGCGGCAGGTTCGCTCTGTGAGCGGAATAGCTATCACCAACCATCACCTGCATCATCTCCTTCTATTTATTGCTCTCCCAGGTAACTAACACGTCATCGGGAAACGTGCTAAAGGGGGTCAAACCTTTGAAATACAAACGCAGTTGAGTTAAACCTGAACATTGTTCAATTAAAATTAGTTATAAATGCTTTTGTATGACTTCTCCCAATTTGTGATACAAATTTGACACCTTTTATGCACAGCTCCCACCCCTTACTAAACGCTTCAGACTAATCCACAACTGTTTGAAATAATAATGAAGATCAAGTATTGTGCTTTGTATTATCTCGTTGAATTCACAATTTGAAAGTTTTATGTTTTTTTGAAAACAATAATTATTCATTAAGTAATTGTCATTTCAAACCCATCGAACATCGTGACACAACAGATCATTATCCTATATTTACGTCAGTAAAACAAACCAAAACATAATTATGACACTTCTATCATCTACACAAAAATATTCGTAAACTACCTACTCCAATCTGAAATATACTAGGTTTGAATAATAATACCAAATCTGTAAAACGTTACAAAAATTACATCTGATATTATACTTCGCTTATTCTGAGAACGTCAGCACATAATATGGCGGGTTAAAAACTATTTGGAATCGATTGAAAATAAATATTGTAGTCATCTTCTGTGTACGTAGATTGGACTAAATCACCATTATTAAATCTAGGTTTCTGCTTTGCTGTAGATATGCATTTATCTAAGTCACAGCATTGACGATATAGGTTTCTGCTTTGCTGTAGATATGCATTTATCTTAAGTCACAGCATTGACGATATAGGTTTCTGATTTGCTGTAGATATGCATTTATCTAAGTCACAGCATTGACGATATAGGTTTCTGATTTGCTGTAGATATGCATTTATCTAAGTCACAGCATTGACGATATAGGTTTCTGATTTGCTGTAGATATGCATTTATCTAAGTCACATCATTGAAGATCTAGATTTCTGCTTTGCTGTACGTATGCATTTATCTAAGTCACAGCATTGGGGATCTTGGTTTCTGTTGTTCTGAAGCTATGGAATAATCTAATCAACAGCATTTTAGATCTCGGTTTCTACTGTGCTTTAAGTATGGATGAATCCATATCAGAGCATTGGATCTAAAGAGCTCTTCTTGCAGCGTTCTTCTCCACGACTTCCCTGGTGTTCCCCAAACTCTTCACAGCAGACAGACCTTTCATGGTGCTCCAATGTACAGCCGACGGACTGGTCATTTTCGCGGCCAGACTCTCCGAAGTAAAATCTACCTTAAACTCAACTCAAACCACTTATTTCACATATGAAGTTTTTTGTCACTCAATCTCAACTCAGATCACTTTTTATACCACATATCAATATTTTTTCTTACACCCGTCACTACAACCAAATCACCGCTTATTCCACAAGTCAAGACATCTTTTGCAAACTTGAAACCCAACTCACTCACTCAACTGAACTTGAAGTTACTAAAATGATTTTTTATTCTGTAGCTAAAATACTAATCCAATGATTACTTACTATCCCTGCCAAGACCACTGAACAAATAAGCCCTATAAAACTAATATCGCCAATTTATATAAGAATTTTCGACTTCTTGCCCAAGACAGGCCAATGAAGTTGACTATCTGTTACAGAAAATATTTCGATATCTCAAAATGTTTTATCACTTTATTTCTTCTTGAAGTAAGGAAAAAAATAGCTTACTTTTGAAACGCAGACACGCCTACAACACACTTCTATTGATTTCTTTATTTGTCCCCTTTTCTTTTTCGAGTTTGGTACTTTTATTACAAAGCTACAGAATTTCACAATAGGTACTTTCTTTCGCTCACTGAATCAACACCACAACAACAGTAGTAGAAATACATGTTTGCACATCTAGGTTGAACGACTGTGTTAGTTTATCATGCCAATGATTTATCATGTAAATGGGTTACGGTAGTACAACGGGTAGATGCGTTCCTCCCAAATAGTGTAAACCCTTATTTTCTATTTATTATCATTTGCATATTATTGATATTATTTAAAATCATAACTCTTTCTCTTCACAATTCGTAACATGTATATGGCCATCCAAATATTCAACCATACGCTTAACTGAGACACAGGCGACATCTACAAATTATTCATCACAAGATTCTACTTTTAATCAATCTTGTATTCTTTCTCTTTACATTTTCATTCGTTGTAAACATCTTTCTTCGCCATTTATTCATGGACCTAATACATTTTTATTTTGGAAATACTAATATAGAATAACCAATTATGATTTTTACAATAAATAAATTAACGGAAAATTTTTATTAACCACATTCGATTCATTGCATGTTCCCTAATAAATAAAACATTTAAATATACAGTAATTTTTAATGACCAACAAATTTCGGATAAACGTTGAACAACGGTTACAAAGCGTAGGTACAAGTCAAAAACAGCAATTTTATTATCACCTTGATAGTCAAATATATTTTGCAAATTTTTCGTATTGATAATTTTCTGTCGCTTAAAAATATTTTGATAAAAAATGTTTTGATTTGTACCCTACACCTATTTTGTCGTACCTAGCATGATATACAAAATGTTTAGATCGAAAATTGTTATTATCGTTAAAACTCACTGTACATTTTTAGTTTTAAAATTTGATTTTTTTTCTATTGTGATTTTTTTGCTTAATTAAAAAAAAAAACATTTATTCTGCATGGAAAATATAAGTTTATTTTTCTGGTGATGCTTTATATTATTTTTATTTTATTTACTTGGCTGTGTACCCACTAAACAACCAACCTTAGAGTAACAATATCGTCGCTGGAAAGGCCAAAGGGCTTAAGCGACACTCTGGTCAAAAATGAGTTAAATATGCAGTTTTGATCAGTTTCATTTTCTGCATCGAATGGTTTAACTCTCGTTTGATAGTAAAGAATTTTGTGGCCCTTCAGCCAACTGAAATGTATTTACAATTTGGGAGAAGGCTTGACTCAAACGTTTGGGTCTTTAGTAGCGTTTTTTCGCTTCAGGTAACTCAGTGAGAGCATTGAGTTAACTTTTTTTCTAAAATCCAACCAGGTACTGAAGACTTATGGATTGCATTGTAAAACAAAACAACAGTTCTCTGGTGTAAACTTTGCGAAATGGCGCTTCAGATTTTTCGCCTTTCCGGTGACGATATACTTTGAGGTTTCGACACAATGATGAAGTTTTTTATAATGATTTTATAACTTTATTCTGGACTGGTTTAATTCCGCTACGGGCACCGTCATTGAATTATCGTTATAAAAAAAAGATGGAATAAATTTAATCATTTAAAAAAATACATAATAGAGAAAAGAGTGCGGTTAATTAAAAAAAAAGAAAAGTTATAAAGTTTTTAAAATCATTATGTACTCGTATTATATAAGACTAGTTTAGTTTTGACACACAGGTCAAAAGAGACATGATGAGTAAATCGTGAAGTTGCGTAGTCGGAATAAAATTTCAAACTTTTTTTCGTATGAGCGAAAATTACCAGTATTGTTTTTGTAGACATTAGCGCCCTACACGGCGATCTGACGAATCATGTACAGAGGACGGCTGAGCGCATTAATACTATCAGATAAGTGGGTACACAGCCTGTGGAACAAGTGGACTGCGTGGTGCTATCATCTAATTATTTTTTATTGTTGTTTCGAACAGTTGGTATGATGGCTTGCTTTGCCCTACCAATGCCCTTGGAGCAAGTGGTTTTCGAAGCCGACAGACCTTTCTACTACCAGCTGTGGACAGCAGAGGGCGATATCATATTCAGCGGGAAATACATCAACTAACAAACAAATACATACATAATTCATCAAAATATTTAATTTGCCCCCATTTATGTACTAAATCTTTATTCTTCATGGTGTAAACATTTGGTTATTAGGTTAATAACCTAATTATTGAAATTGGAACTAACTCTATAGCATAAATTCTTACTTTTTTACATTTAAATAATATCAATAAACAACAAAACAAATATTAAACAGTGAAAGCCAAAGATGGCAGCCGAATCGGATGAAAAAAATGAAAAAATAATATCATTAATCTTCAATAAAAAGTATGAGATCGAATAAAAATGTCGGTTTCTAATAAAGTCCCAATGGCTGAATTGGTTGAAGCGTTACTCCCGGATAGAGTAGAGGATCCGAGTTCGAGTCTCGGTTGTGACCAGTGTCTTTTTATTTTCTGGCCTTTTCTGTTTCACATTTGTGTTGTTGATTATTGACGTTATTTAAATATAAAAAAGCCTTATTTTTTTTCTAATTTAACAACTGCTCTGCTGTCAACCTGTTCGTGTTTCAAATAAAATATAAAAATAATATGATCATGATTTATCAGTGGTATAAGCTCCAAATCCTGATCGCTTCATTAATATAAACCGTCATAATCTTCAACTACATTGGGTCCAGAATAGTTATCCACGAGGATCTACGTGGTTCTACAAGGATCCAGAAGGATCAACGAGAAAAAATGAAGATCCTTAAGAATCCAAGAGGAATACCTTCTACCGGTGGTCTGGTTCTGAAAGCTGTGTAAAAATACTCTTCGCAAAGTAGGTGTAAACGAGGCACCGAGGCGCTCTGTGTTGCCGCTGCCTGTTCAACCACAGCACAGGATATTTGATTCCCACTCACAAAAAATAACATAATTTAAATAATATATGAACAGTCGAGTCTAATAGTCCTTGAGTTGAATGGCGCATGTAGAAGCCGGCCCGTGAAAAATCACATGATGTAACTTGACTTGCGAAGAATAAATATTAGTTCCATTTCAAATAAAGAATAGTGTCAGAAATACATAATGAGAACCTTAACATTATCACCATGTTCATTCATATTATCACTATGGAATGCTCCTTCAATTTCAAATACTGGTATGTACATAACAAAGGTAATATTGTATATTCCTATTTAACACTATTGACATTATGTAAAAAAAAATGCTATTTTTATTTTCAATATTTGGTTTCATTTTATCAATATTTACTGTTACCCTGGTGGCTTAAGGTAATAATTGTTAATTTTTTGAGCTAATAACAATGTGGGACTTACAAAACTATGCATGTAAAATGTCAAAAACTCATCTCATTGACAAAATAAGATATATTTCGGTGGTCCAGATGTTCCCCTGTCTAAAATATGTTTAAATAATATCTTGATATGTTATCACCAATTCAGATTATTTAAAAAGAAGAACTGTCCCTTTTTCTTCGTTTAATTAAACGAATAAGACATTTATACGAATACTCAAATATAAGGGTCCCAAGTGAAAACACATCGTTAACGTTTTATCGACAGTTTCAATTATTTTTTTAACACTATCGAAGATCGCCTTAATTTAGTCGGCCTGAACTGTTGTTTGTTCGTGCTCAGGAGGGTTAAAAAATTATTCGATATTGTCGATAAAACATTAACGATGCATTTGTGCTAGGAGCCCAGGGAACCTAGCGCAACACACGTTGTAAGTTATCGACGTTGGTTTATTAATATCGCTAGCACCCCAGCACTGCTTAATATATCGATAATTTTATCAACGTGGGTGAAAAACTCCCTTTGTGGTGGAAATACTGACGCATTCTATCTATGGATTATTCAGCTGTTTCTCGTGTTGAAACTAGGGATGGTTGATATCGGAAATTGGTGTCACTGGGGTTCCAGTTATCAGTGACGGGCGAGGAACCGGTTATTTATCCAATTATTTTTGGAACCGGTTCCTGGTGTCAGAGAGGTTCCAAGAAGAAGGTTTTAAACCCATGTTTATATTATCAATAAAGTTTTGTTTTCATGAAGGAGGGGGGGGGTGTTTGTTAGCGATATTTTGAAAAGAACCGGAACCGGTTCCTCGGAGAAATCATATCCACGATGGTTCCAATGACCGACTTGCAGTGATCTCAAAACTGATTTAACATTTTCTCCGAACAATTAAATACCGGGTCACCTTTTTGGCAATCTACGTGAGTAAATACAGGCTGTGCGACATTAATTATGCTTAGTAAAAAGGTTTGTACTGTAAATTTTAGGGTTTATTGTGTACTTGTGTTTTTTTTTAAATAAGTAAAATGTAGGGATGGCTCATATCAGAAATTGGGTGTACCTGCGGTTCCAGTTACCGGTGACTTGCGAGGAACCGGTTATTTATCGAGTTATTTTCGGAAAAGGTTCCTGGTGGCAGAAAAGTTTCTTGAAGAATATTTTCAAATTATAAAAAAAAGATTCCTCGCCGCCGAAAACTTTATTTCATGGGGGTGGGGAGTTGCTAGCGAAATTCTGAAAACGGGTTCCTCGGACAAATTAAATCGATTTTTATTTACCAAAAATAGGAAACGGTTCCTCGGAGAAATAATATCTACGGTTCCAGTGACCTGCTTGGAACCGGTTTCTTTAAACCTGGACAGGAATATCGACCATCTCTAGTAAATTGATATTAATACAGCATAGATGTCATCGGTATATGGAAAAAAAAAAACAAAAATGCGTACCTACTTATAGTTTTACGAATTGATTAACAGTTATAGTTATATATTCACGATTAGTGGCAGAAAGTTAACCGTAACAACAATTAACGGATAACCCCAAAAAGTATGATCTTTATGGGTTTGGAAGAAAACTGACGTCACCAATTTACATAAGACTTTACCACTTCTAGACCCCAGACAGGCAAACGAATTTGATTATCTGTCCAAGAAGGAATTTCCATATTCGAAAATGTTTGATCAATTTCACCAGAAGTAAAGTAAAATTGACCTTACTTCGAGTACACAGGCACGCGCACAACACACTTCTTCTACCGGTGTTTTTTTTATTATTTTATTTATAGTGAATAATGCACATAAGTCCCAACTGATCCCAACCGTCTGGAGCCAGTGAGACTATGGCATCCCCAATTGGGGTATGTTAGGATTCTAGAGGTAGTGGGAGGGAAAGAGATGGGGAAGAGGGAGGCTGGGTTAGGTTAGGTTAGTACTTAGGTATTCAGATCAACCAAACACGGCTAAAGCCATTTCAAGCCATGTTTCGATTCTGATCGGTGGTCGTTCACCAGGGCGATACTTAGAGTATCTACCACTCTGGAACATGCCGCAAATATACTACATATTATTTTTTATAAATTAAATGTTATGATACACATTAATTAACTGAAATATGCTTGCGAACGCCGGATTTGAACCCGCGGCCTCTGGATTCGCAGTCGAGCGTCTTACCACTCGACCACGGAGGCCGTCAAATGAATGGAGCGTATCTCCGCAGTGCGTATCAAGCAGCTGCGAGACGAAATAAGAAGATCTTAACCTGCTCGCAGATAATCTTCGTTGAGGACCACACGACTAATCGATAAATTCATTTGTATTATAGCTTTCATAGGCTTTGGTGCCACGGCCTTCCGGCCCCTCAACATTTTCTTCACGGCTGATCGTCCGTTCTATTTTGCATTGGCCAACAGCGACGGACAAACCATCTTCTCCGGGAAACTCAACCTAATTGAGTGACACACAACGTAAGGAGTAATATTAACTTCATTGTTAAAGCGCACATTATTCATTGAGTCAGTGTACAATTTCGAAGGGGTAGTGAGTAATATTGACCTCATTATTGTTAAAACGCACATTTTTTTATAAAGTCATTATATCGTCACTGGAAATGCAAAATGACTTAAAAGTTACTTTCCTAAACAACCTAATTGAGTGACACAAAATTACTTAGTATTTTAGAAAGAGGTAATATTAACTTCATTGTTAAAGCGCACATTATTCATTGAGTCAGTAAACAATTTCGTAGGGGTAGTGAGTAATTTTGACCTCATTATTGTTAAAACGCACATTATTTATTAAGTCATTATATCGTCGCTGGAAAGGCAAAAGGACTTAAGCGTCACTTTGGTGAAATAAAGTTGAAAATGCAGTTTTGATCAATTTTTTTTCTGCGTCGAATGCTCTGACTCTCATTTGTGCCTGAAGACTTGTGGTCCTTCAGCCATCTGAAATGTGTTCACTATTTGGGAGAAGGCTTTACTCGAGCGACACAAGCTTGGGTCTTCAGGTAACTCAGTGAGAGCATTGAGTTACCCGAGTTACCTTTTTAAAAAATCCAACCAGGTACTAAAGACTTATGGAATTTATTCTAAAACAACAAAAAAACTTTAAAGTTCTCTGGCGTAAACTTCCCAAAATGGCGTTTCAGCCCCTTTGCCGTTCCAGCGAAGATATTATCAGGTTTTCAGTCAATCAAATAACGAAAAATAAAAATGAATAAATTGTGGACAGTGAAGAAAAAACAGTTTTTTTTGTTTTCTACAATTTCGTTTTTATTTTGTATAGTTTTGATTATTTACCCTTCATGCGATAACTTTAAACAGCTACAATGCAAAGTTGCCATTTTGCACATACGACCAATGACTTTACATAATATATATAGACACGTTGTAGCGCTCTCAAAGTGGCAAGCAATAATCACGCTAGTTGGTGTGATCGGTGTTTAAGCCGATTTAGTACTAAACGGTCACGCGTCGCTTGAGGTCGTTTCAAGCAAGTATGGAACGCGGTTCGAACTTCGGATCTGTTTCGTTCATACACATATAGTCTATGAATGTCTATCTTTGTCATACGTGACCGATATTTGAATGATGAATTTACTGGTAACGTGTGTGTTTTGCTTGCCACATTTTGTGTTAATATTCTAAGGCCATAACGTGTCTATATATGTAACGTCATTGCATACGACACTGTTTGTTGAAACAGTATATATATTATGCCATCATTACCTATATATTCGACATAAGGTGTACTCATCCAGATGAATGGAGAACGTAATAGGTATATTGTTTAAGTATATTTGATGCATTTTTAAAGCGGTAAAGTTGCTCAATATTTTAATATTTCACATTGCAGGTATAACATTTTTCGCCATTTCCGCTGCACTATACACCCCGGATCCCATAATGTTTGAAGCTGATCACCCGTTCATCTGTATGATCAAAAATGACCAATCCAACGTCATTTTCGTGGCGAGAATCTCACACTTTTAACTCATTTGTGCAATTACATCTTGTGAATTTGATTTCGTTATTTTATATAATAAAAACTTTAATCGAATGTTAAATGTATTGTTAATTTGTCGTTAGTCATTCCCATGGAGTGTGCATTGTGCATATTTGAGTCAGTTTTTTTATAATTAGTCCATATTTTAGCCATATTATTATTACAAAACAACCTAAACACGTGATCTTTAAAACTTTGCTGTCATTTTGTTATGCACCCTCCTGAAATTATAAAAAAATCTTCGGAAATGCGAATGAGATTGTTGTAAAGTGAAACTCAGTTTTGGGTTGCAACCAATTAACCTATTCTAATTGTAACTTGTACAGGAATTAAATAAAGCACTAACTGTTTGTATATTTGCATGTTTTTATTTATTACTCATAGTAACATTTTTTTAATAAAGGTAAAAAAAGTAACACAAACCAGATCACAACTTTGTTGTAAATCATTGTATTTTCTACTGAGAATCTTTCTCAACTAAAATACTTGAAGCGGATCATGTGATGAAGCTGATCATTAAAACGACTGCTTTTTACTAGGAACAGAGACACTACCAATTCATACAATTTAAAAATAACTTAGTGAGAAATATAAAGAAGTTTTATATTTTGCAGAAGTTCGTTTGGACGTGGTAATGCAGAAGTGATTTTTTATAACGTGAATATCAGTGGCAGCTGGCCCTTAGATTCGTCTGAACATTGAGTTTCCAAAAAGATAGGATGACAATTATTTATAATTACGAATCAAATTTAATAGAAACCAACTGATAGTATGTAACCTTAATTGATTTGAAAAATACAACGACGCGGATTGCAGCACCATCTAGCGTCTAAATAAGAAGCTATTGTATGTACCTCTCTGGGTTATTCTGAACTTGTCCACCAAAAAATCATCTTTCTCTATATGAATAATAAATAAATGAGATGAACAATGGAGAAATGTCATATTTCCAAGAGACTTTGAGTATTAATTTCGTTGACGTAACTTCTTTGTTATGATTTATTTAAAATAAAATGTAGAATTCAGTGAAAAGAAACTGAAAATTAAATTTAAGTTTTTTTGATCTTTTGCTTGATCTTGTTGATAAATTTGATGGTAGTTAAACAGTTTTTCGCAAAATAATTATGCAGAAAATGCTGCGGGAATTTATATATTTTCGAATGTTCATATTCGTGTGAATGGATGATATATATTATTGACAACTATTATGGTGCGTAGGTATGTCGATTGTTGGTATATGAACAATAGAAATGCATACTTACTCATCGTTTTAAAAATTGGCTAGTTTCACCGTAGATTCACGATATTACATAAATGATAAATAGCGAAAAATCAAAATGTATCCTTTTGATTTTTTTTTTTACTAATAAGAAAGGCAAACACTCCCCTGGTTATCCGCTCAGCTACTGACTGCCGGCTTACATCAAGAATTTACATCTTGGAGATCGAGAATTAAATAATTCGGGAATTAGCTGCAGACAGACCAGAGATTCAGTTAAGAATTGCTTTTAGTTTTTGGTAATAACATTTTTTTATTTTTTTATTCCAGCGACACTCTTCTTAAGTGGTGCGTACCCAGGCTGGACGCCCCCCAAAAAAAATGTCTTCGCGGCTGATCACCCATTCTATTTCGCGTTGGTCAACAACGACGGACAAGTCACCTTTTCCGGAAAACTCAACCTAATTGAGTAACATTGAGCGTAAGGAGTAATATTAACCTCATTATTGTCAAAACGCACATAGTGATAGCGTCAGAAGTACATTGCACATTTCACTATTCAAACGCACATAATTCGTTATAATAAGCCGTAGGCTGTAGGTGTAAAGAATGATATTGGGTCCATTATTGTCAAGACGCTTATCACCTACTCACCAATGCACCCCATCACGAGAGTAATATTGATCTCATCGTTCTTAAAACGTATATTACTTTTCACACCCCACCGTAAGGAGAAGATTGACCCCATTTTTGTCAAAACGTACACAATTCGTTATACTTCGCTGTGGGTGTGAGGAATTATACTAACCTCATTATTGTCAAAACGTACACAATTCGTTATACTTCGCTGTGGGTGTGAGGAATTATACTAACCTCATTATTGTCAAAACGTACACAATTCGTTATACTTCGCTGTGGGTGTGAGGAATTATACTAACCTCATTATTGTCAAAACGTACACAATTCGTTATACTTCGCTGTGGGTGTGAGGAATTATACTAACCTCATTATTGTCAAAACGTATTTTGTAATTCGTTATACTTCGCTGTGTTGTGAGGAATTATACTAACCTCATTATTGTCAAAACGTACAAAATTCGTTATACTTCGCTGTGGGTGTGAGGAATTATACTAACCTCATTATTGTCAAAACGTACACAATTCGTTATACTTCGCTGTGGGTGTGAGGAATTATACTAACCTCATTATTGTCAAAACGTACACAATTCGTTATACTTCGCTGTGGGTGTGAGAAATTATACTAACCTCATTATTGTCAAAACGCATATCGTCACAATAATAAGTAAATCTCGACATTTTCAACTTTACACGAAAAACAAAAATCTCGCAAAATTATCATAATATGTTGTCTAATTATTCTGCAATATTTCGTCTATTATATTTCGTTCTAAAATTAAAATATCAAACGGCTGGGTTGCCAGCAATGAAATTATAAATTTGAACAAAATAGTTCACCATCGGGAAATTATTGTTTTAACCTTCTTCCAACGAACAATGTCTGATTTGCAAATTATCAACTTTGAATTCGAACTGTTTTAGTAAGTTTCGAGTCTACATTTTTTCTGTTCGCGAGAGCAAGAAATATAGCGTTGTTTTGATATTATTCAAAAAACCCATGTTTTTTCAATATCAATTATAAATATATATACCAGAGTGGTAGATACTTTCAATATCGCCTAGGTGCCATACCATTCAGAATCGATAAATCGCTTGAAATGTTCTCAAATTTCCTTTTCCCTATTCCTTCCCTCCACACACCCTTAAGCCGCACAAAATACCCCAATTGGCGAAGGCATAGTCCCACTGGCTTCGAGGAGTCAAAACTTTTGTGTGGTATTCATATAAAAAAAGTGTATAACAGCTTTAAACAACTCTAATTCTAAGCTACTAATTTGAACATTGTTCGTTGAGTCAATTTAAATAAAAACCTGTATTTGAGTAAACATGTCATCCTAACCTTATTGTATAGGCCACACAATTAGAGTTGACGAGAACAACACATGCCTAGCATTGTGCGTATTGGTGCTTATGTATTCACTTCCGACAGTGATGTTATTAAAAATCGTCACTGAGAAACAGACGTCTGTCTTGCTAAAGTCTAATTATCGTTTTAAGCGAAAAGGGGACAAAAAGACGTGTACCCATACGTTGATCGACTTAGAATATTCTAAAAGTTTTAAATCGTGGTTTTTTTTATTATATTAAAAATAAACTTTTTTCTTTTGTTTTTTGAAGTCGAATAACGTGATTGAAACATGTTGTATGCAAGCAATGCATCTGTGGGAGTACTATCTTCGCGTCAACTCCGGTTGCGATACCTATACTCATACACTATTTTAACAATGTTGGTAGTACTACTCGTATACTTGATTTATTTTTAAAGCAGTTTCTCAATATTTTAATATTTCATATTGCAGGTATAATTTTCGCCATTTCCGCTATTAGTTACACCCCGGATCCCGTACACTTTGAAGCTGACCACCCGTTCATATGTATGATTAAAAATGGCCAGTCAGATGTCCTTTTTGTGGGAAGAATTACAAAATTTTAACTCATTTGTGCAATCCAGCTGAAATGTAATTACATCTAGGAAACCTGATTTAATTATTTTATAAAATAAGATGTTTTATTAATTTTTTGTTAGTCATTACTAAACATCGAATTACATGCATTGTGCATATTTGAATCTTTTTTATAATAAGTCCACATTTTAAAAAAAAATAACCTGAACACGCGATATTTACAACTTTGCTGTCATTCTGTTATGCACCCTCGTGAAATTATTTAAAAAAAATCAGAAATGCGAATGAGATTGTCGTTGTGAAACTCAGTTTTGGGTTGCAATTTGCAATCAATTGACCTATTCTATTTTTAACTTGTACAGGCATTGAATAAAGCACTGGCTGTTTGGATATTTGCATGTTTTTATTTAACTAACTAACCCACTAACTAACCATCACGCCGTTTCCCCCCGCAGGGTAAAAACCGCCATAAATACAACTTCTTGATTTACATTCATACATCGTCTCACATACTCTTCTGTTATTCTGACTCTTCACACGACCCGATTCAAGTATTTGATTTACTTGATCGTGCCATGTCTTTCTCAGGCGTCCTCGACTTCTTCTTCCATTCACTTTCGCATCATATATTCTTTTCACACTCCTTTCTTCGTTCATTCGCTCTACATGCCCAAACCATCTAAGCTTCCCTTTCTTAATCCTATCCATTACGCTCACATCCTTGCATTCTTTCCGGATATCCACATTTGTAATACGGTCTCTACTACGTCTCAAAGATCTCATTTCCACAGCATTCAGTCTATAATTTTAGTTCCATGCCTCACTGCCATACATCAGGGTTGGTATCGCTCCATTGTGGATGTAGCTTCCTTCTTTGGACAATTTCTTAATTCAAAATGGACACTATTTTTCAATATCCTTTATTTTTATTTATTACCCCCAAATTAACATTTCTTTAATACAGGTAAAAATAAATAAAATATTGATTATTAGTGAAATCAGTAACACAAACCAGATCCGAAATTTGTTTTCAATCGTTGTATTCTCTACTAAGAATCCTTCTCATCTAAAATTTTATACTTGAAGCGGATCGTGTGATGAAGCTGATAATTAAAAACACTATTTTCACTAGGAACAGGTAGCTAAATCACTACCAATTCATACAATTTAAAAATAACTTGGTGAGAAATATAAAGAAGTTTCATATTTTGCAGAAGTTCGTTTGGCTTAGGCGTGGTAATGCAGAAGTGATTTTATAGCGTGAATATCAATGGCAGCTGTCCTTTAGAATCATTTGGACATTGACCCTCCAAAAAGATAAGACGTGAGAATTATTTTAAATTAAGAATCAAATTTATTAGAAATTAACTGGTAGTATGTAATATTAATTGATTTGAAAAATTAAGCAGCGCGGATTACAGCACCATCTAGCGTCTAAATAAAAAATCTATTGCATGTACCTCTCTGGGTGATTCTGAATGTGTCCACCAAAAAATCTTCTTTCTCTATATGAATAATATAATAAATGGGATAAACAATATGCCGTCTCAATTAGGAGAAATGTCATATTTCCAAGAGACTTTAGGTCATGATCCGGAAGCAAAGCGTCAAGATGTTAGGTATTTTGGCCCATTGCGATTAGTTGTGAATAATGGTCATCTTGAATTTGAGTTATGACAGTTCGCCATTGTAGAGTATCTATTTCGCTAACGTTACTCATTTGCTATGCTTTATTTTAAAATAAAATGTTGATTTGGTGGATATCACATTGAACGAAATCGCGAACAATCAAAGCGATAAGTTCTGGTGGTAAGTAACTTTTGATAAAATACATGCTACCCGCTTTAGATTTGGGTGAGCATAGATATATTAACGATTTCGAATCGAAAGGGGAAACCGATGGATCACAGCGACAATAAAATAAATCGCCACGGAAATTTAAATGAATAAATTGTAAACTTCTCAATTGCGAGAGTCAACACTTGACCAGTTTAAGTGTCGATTCACACCAACGTCCGGATCCGCTCAGTGCCGATATTGTTCCGCAAGAGAGCTTATTGATATGGTATGAATATCAATCAAGGAGTATGTGCCAAGTCAAAGTTGTGTGGCAGTATATCCTTCTGCCCACCCTTGTGATATTTAACTACTTATTTAGTTAAATAATTATTTTGAATTGTAAAAATACTAACAACGCAGATTTTTTTTTTTTAAACCATTTTTTTTATCACTAAATAATATTTTAAATAATTAATAATTAATTAATAATTGACGTTGGTGTGAATCGACACTTAAGCTGGCAATTGTCCGTATGTATAATTTATGATAAAACCTTCTTTTCGCTTAAGCATAAGTTTTTCTGATCTTATGATTTATTTTATCTTTTATTGTTTTTCACGGACTCATTATGTACAAAATGCTGCTGAAATTGATGAATGGTTTATACTATATCTTATTGATATACGAGTAATTTACAATGCTGCGTAGGTATGTCGGCAGTTGATGGTAAATGAAAAACAGAAATGCACACTTACTCAGCGTTTTGTACATTGACTAGTTTCACCGTAGATTCACGACATACTCGTTTATGATTAATAGCAAAAAATCAATATATATGTATCTTTTTGATTGTCGGTTGTTCGATCCAGAAACTGTGATTCAGTTTTAGAAAGACGTGAATGAATTTAAGTGGACTGTAAAACGATGAAATACTTGGTGGATGATTGATCTTATTTGGGAAATAATGTGAAAATTAGATTTGTGCCAATTTGCTCACCTGTTTCCGTGTCTGCGAAAGGGGCCGACCAATCTGCCCGAGCGATGAAAGTTGAGTGGGGCGAGTCCAACGTTGGCGATCCGGAAGACCCGATCTTGTGTTTCGTTGCCAAGGGTGGGGGTCATTTGTTACAGGCTGTTCAATACATTTTTATCCAGCCATACAAATAGTGCGTGGCAGTAGAACAAACTGGCAACGAATGAGGTAGGAACTGGACAGAAGGCATCAGGTTAGGACCTATCAAATTGTTGATTTTAGGATCCAACAGTCGGTTGACATCAATTATTCACACAATGAATAAACTAATTCGGGAATTGGCTGCAGAATGACCAGAGATTGAGTTGAGAATAATTTTTGGGTTCTGGTAATAACATTTTTCATTTTTTGAGTTCCAGTGATAGAGTTCAGAGCAGGTGCGTACCCAGGCTGGACACCCCCCAAAGAAAATGTCTTCACGACTGATCACCCATTCTATTTCGCGTTGGTCAACAGCGACGGACAAATGACCTTTTCCGGGAAACTCAACCTAATTGAATAACATTGAGCGTAAGGAGTAATATTAACTTCATTATTGTTAAAACGCACATTATTAAAAAAAAAATTACCTCATTATTGCCAAACGTCACTTTTATTCGCTAGCGTCAGAAGTAAATTGCATATTTTATTATTCAAACGCACATGATTCGTTATAATAACCTGTTGGCTGTAGGTGTAAGGAGTTATATTGGCCCCATTTTTATGTGCAAACGCATATCACCTACTTACCAATGCACCAACATTTTTTAATTCTACACGGATAGTTAGAAAAAATTCTAAGGTTTCCATTGAATAAACTTATAAACAGTATTCTTTTAAATTCGTAATGAAAAGTATACCATAATTTTAGGTAAAACGTTCAAAAATGCCTTTTGTGGTTTCAAATGCACATCTTTTACTGACATTTTAGTATGTTTTTCATAGAATTTAAAGGGTTAAATTTTATTCACGGGAAACCTCAGACATTTTTGTAACTACCCATAGAATATTTTCAAATAAATCGTTTGTTAGATTGCTTGTACTAGAATGCTAGAAATTAACGTTTAGTATCATTTTTGAGTATTGTCCTTTAAACAGCCCTAAAGCAAAGTTACTTATTGTAACATAAGGCATTGTTGCAAAACAGTCGATAAAAAAATCTTTATTTGAGTAAATATGTCATCCTTATCTGTTTTTATGGGTCACACAATTAGAGTTAACGAGAACAACACATGCTTAGGATTGTGTGTATTGGTGCATATGTATGCACTTCCAACATTGATGTTCTTGAAAAGCGTCACTAAGAAACAGCTGTTTTTCTTGCTAAAGTCTACTTACGCCACCGTTGTTTAATATAAATAATCATTATGATGAAAACATTACCCTCTGATTCTTTTCATATTTTATGTCTGCATTGCCTCTAGTGTTTACAGCAACTGCTGAATGTTTTATTTTTCCCTATTTCAGGATTCGCAGTTGTGGCAACTTTTGCCGTAATTCGCACCAGACATCCCGAACAGTTCGAAGCTGATCACCCGTTCATCTGCGTGATCAAAAACGACCAATCGAATGTCATTTTCATGGCGAGAATTACAAGTTTCGAGAATTAAAAATTCGGGCGTGCAATTCAGCTGAAATGAAATTATATTCAGAATATACGTAATTAGGATTAATTGCTATCATAGTTTTAATTGGGGATATATAATAATTGCCTGGTTCATTGGTGTCGCTTACAAATAACTATATTTATTTGAATTCGTACACCATCTTGGTGAGCTTTGACTTTAAGCAATTATTTGCTAAGCTTTCTTGCTTATTTTTAACTCGCTAAGAATCTGAAACGGGTAGGAGTGGGTGGCAAGACAGAATTGTGTGGCTTTGCATCATATCTGTCTACCTCTCCGGAGAAATGGCGCGTTGGATAGTTAGTAAAACATAAGGTTTTGCGTCGACTAGGTATTAAGAGCGTTACTTAAATGAGCATGAACTTAGGTGGCTATTTTATTTCTAGATATAGAGTTGAATTATTTGAGATGATTGATTGAGTTTGTCACGATACGCCCCTGCTGTAAGGATCCTGCTGACAACTTCGTTACGTACCTCTCTTTCTATTACATGCGTCATTATTGAGAAAGAACCCACGACGGAGCTGTCAGCGGCAAGACCGCGGGCAGTTAAAAAAAATAATATATATTTTGTACAACCTTGACATGGACAACTTGACGCGTCACCACCCTGGGTATCAGGGCTACTAGTGCTAAATAAATTCCTGCACACAAGTTTTGTAACAATGCATTATCATATGAATATTCCGCTGTTTTAAAAATAATATTTTTAACCCTAGAGAGCCACCAACTACAATAGTAGTTCAATTAAATTATGACCACCAAATTATGTGCACTGCGTTTGTGGTGCGCTAGGTTTTAGAACTTTTAAACACATTTCGTTACTAGCCATGAAAATTCCAAAGTAAAAATGTTGACATTGTATAAGCATCTGTATTCTTTCAAATATTTTTTTCAATTATATTTGGCTTTGAAATATTTTCGAAATACTACCCGGCTCTTAAGGGCTAAAATAATACTAAAAACATTCAAATGCATAAATTCATCCATTGCATAATTTAATCACAAAATACCGTTTTTCACAAAGCTGACAGCACAGCGTAAACTGGCGGCAGCTCATGCTAATACCGGAATTGTCGGGTCAGAAGTGTGTTGTAGGCGTGTCTGTGTGCCATAAGTAAGATCAATTTTATCTTATTTCTGGTTAATTTGACCAAACTCCAAACATGAAAATTCTCTCTCGAACAGATTATCATTTCCCCTGGGCCGTCTGAGATGGTTACAATAAATTCAACTTTAGAACTCTCAGTTAAAACAATCGAAGGAAGTCAGACATGTACTACAGCGCAACACTCTTAACTTCGCAGGCAGTCAAACGAGGAACTAACAACTAAGCCGTATTAATATTATAAGTCTCGAACACGTTATATTTGGAATGGAAAATGACGGTCAAGATGGCCGCTGATCAAGTTCAATCATATTTTTTTACTCGGTGAATGTTTGCTTATTATCTCATGTTCTTGCCACAAAAGATAGGCGATTTTTTAGCATGTAGATTTTCAGTTGCTCGGTTGGACATCATATATTTTAATATTTTTCATTTCAGCGTTCATAACTGAGATAGCTTACTCCGCAAGGACCCCAAAACTGCCCCCAAAACTGTTCGAAGTTGATCATCCATTTATCTCTCTGATACTGTCTGGTGACTCGGAAATCATTTTCATGGCGAAAATCACAGAATTTTAACTCAAACGTTCATTTCACATCGATTTTAATTACATGTAATATTATGTGGGTAGTTTATAAAATATGTTTATTTATTTATGTAATTAAAAATAAAGATATTTATTATAATATTATCAATTCATAATGTTTTTTCTAAATATTTATATTACTCTCTATAAGAATGGCTAATATCGTGGACATGATGAGAATCAATTGCATAATCTTAAGGGTCAGAACTCAAAATGACACCAAACGTTCTTTCTAGCATTCTAATACAAGTAATCCTACAAATGATGTATCTGAAAATTTTATATGTGTAGTTAGAAAAATGTCTGAGGTTTCCCGTAAATACTATTTCACAACTGTAATCCTTTAAATTCTATGAAAAGCATACTTAAATGTCAGTAAAAGGTGCGGTTTTGGAAACAAAAAGGCATTTTCAAACGATTTAACTAAAATTCTAGTATGCTTTTCATAAAGAATTTAAAATATTCCTGTTTAATAATTGTATTTGCTGGAAACCTTAGACATTTTCTAACTACCTATTTAGAATTAACATATTAATCATTTGTAGTATTGCTTGTACTAGAAAGCCAGAAAGTGTCTATTTTTGGGTGCTGACCCTTAAGTGGTAAGTAATAATGAAAAGCGTAATTAATCTTTTAACATTTTTTTGTGAGATAAATTTAAAAAATAATTTTAACTCTGGAATGGAGTTTTATACAAAATTAATACCTTTTTATAGTTGTAATAATAAGGTTACAATAAATCATTATCTAAATACATTTGGATTAGTATTTACTCAGTCTGATTTTTAAACTGTTTATATTTCATGTGTTTTATCAGTTTGTTATTGGATAATAATACGTTATACCTAGACAATGTTAATGATGTTAAGCCGTATTGATTCTTAGTTTTGGTATGAATATCAATCCCTTTATGTTGCTTACTCATATACCTTACAAACCCTTTCCGGTCCACAAAAAAAATAAAAAAAGTTCCATCAGGTCCACTATAAATTTAAAGAATTACAGGGCATAACAATACATCCGGGTTTTTATTTTGACCTTAAACTGTATTTTGAAACTAAACTGCTTGTATTTTGACACTTAACTGATGAAGAAAAAAAATGTCGAATGACATTTGACATAGGACTCACTGGAATAAAGTCGATGTCGAATGTCATTCGACATAGGACTTCAAAAGAAGGGTTAGTAAACATTTGTAGTTAGAATATGGGATTGATAAAAATAACTAACTCCAAATTACTCGGTTTAACCATTATGTTAACAATTGAATGACTTATTTGGAAAACATCTTGTATATGTATATATATATATATATATATATATATATATATATATATATATATATATATATGTATCTATCATACAACTACAAATTTAACCCATTGATACACGTTGTCCTACTATCATAACTATTCTATTATACCGTCGCTGGAAAGGCAAAAGAACATAAGCGACAATTTGGTAAAAAATGAGTTAAATATGCAGTTTTGATCAGTTTTTTTCCTGCATCGTTTGAGTCAAGACATTTGTTGCCCTTCAGTCATCTTAAATATATTAACCGTTTGAGAGAAGGCTTGACTCGAGCGACACCAAGTTTGGGACTTTTTTATAGCTTTTTGTCGTTTCAGGTAACTCAGTGAGAGCGTTGAGTTACCCGAGTTTACTTTTTTTTCAAAAATCCACCAGGAAAAAACTTATTACTGAAAACTTATGAATTTTTATTGTAAAAAAAAAATAAAAATTAAGTGCTCTGTTGTAAACTTCCCGAAATGGCACTTCAGCCCTTTTGCCTTTCCGGCGACGATATGAACCTTGAAGTAACAATATATGGAGGGAGAGCTAATTATTTTTACCTAACCTATACAAAATTGCGATAAATCACTTTTCCGGGTTTTCACGTCGTACACCGTGAGAGAAAAAAAGACAACAAATATAATACACCGCTTTATGTACTGTAACGATGATCTTGGTCTCCTGGGTCACCGCGGGACTCCGCCCACATTTTTATTATGCCACTAAACTTGACAAGACTAAACGGTTTTAGGTTATATGCTATATTTTTATTGATGACAATACTTTGAGTGGATGTATAAATACCCTTGCCTTATTCTTAGCCACGCCCAGGTCTGCCGAGTCCGGTAAAATCATCAAAAACTGCCTTGGATAGGTACCACTCTATTTACTCTAATATATGAACATCCAAACATGTATATTAATTGAAGAACAACATAATAACATCTCCTTGAAAAGTGAGTCAAATTGACGCTAGTCGGACGCCATTGTTTTACATCTATCAAAATGGAAAATGTTGACTGGACAATAAGTCTAGTCAACCATAAACGCATAAAACCCCATAATATTTGACCGGTCGGTAGCTGAGTGGACAAACGCGTCGGATCCCCACCCGGGCGTCGTGCGTTCAATTCCTCTGCTGGCCAAGTCCTTCATCATTGCACAAGCAACATCTTCCGCCTATTATGATGGCAGTAGGATTTTTCAAAGATTGTCTGGTTATTCGTAACCCGGGAATGTTTGTCTTTTTTTTAAAGCGTCATATTTATTTTATTATTTGTCATTTCAGCAATCGGAATTGCGAGTTATTCCTTTGCCAGGACTCCGGAGCCAAGACTATTCGAAGCTGATCACCCTTTTGTCTGCATGATCAAATCTAAGAGCACGGCGATCGTTTTCATTGCGAGAATCACAAACCCTTAACTCAACCACGTAATTCAGCTGATTTGTTTTCTCTTGTACGAATCTGCATATTTATATCAAATAAGCAGAAAATTTAAAAAAAACCTACAATTACATGTATACGTATATTTAATATTAATAGTTATTTTTATTATTATAATTTATTTATTTATACTGGCTTGTAACAGATGTTTTCACTTACGTGAGAATTATCCGGTTATGAAAACTCAGTTCTAATAATTAAAGTTACAAAAACTCACTCAATATAAATAAACACAAAGAGAGATACAAGTGATACATAATACAATTCACCTAATAATTGTTACATATTTTTAAACAATAGCATGACATTTTTCTGAAACTGTACAAATTATCGATACAATTGTCTACATTGGTACACTTTATTTTATTATATAGTCGACACATTTGAGACAGAGGGCTAAAGTAGGAAATATTATTTCAACGTTTATTTCAATACTGCTAAGACATGCTGTAGTATCGAGATGACCGTGAATTATTTTATGCAAACATATTAAATCAGTCATTTGCCTTTTAGTTTTCAGTGAATTAATCTATTAAAACAAACGTTTCGAATCACCTCGTGTAGTGCCCATTATCAGGGCAGATGTCTCTGCGTTCGGTGGACACTACAAGGCTGTCCGAAACGTTCCTTCAAGAAAGAGAAGGAAATGAATTGTTTTAACTATTGTAAGCTCCCGAGCCTTGAGAATGATTACACAAAGGAAACTGCACCAATAATGCTTTTATTCCACCATGACAAAGTTAATTAGTTGGCTATTCATAAAATAGTACAGTTATAATAATTATAACGTTTTTATAATTGTATTTAAAGTAAAAGTGATGTTATTTGTGGAAAATCAGCTACTACTTGTAGATTTTAAAATTGTTTGGCATTTAAATATATTTAAATAAGTATTTTGTTTTGTAATATTTAAAAATATATATTTATACACATATATTTTATGAATATATGGAATATGTGTAGTATATTAATGTATAGTATGTATATTAGTATGGACGTAGTTATGCAGAAAGCATCCAACCTCTAAGATGAAACTGTGAAAAAGGCGTTTGAAAATATGACGATAAAAAAACATTAATATGCGGCATTTTTAAAGGGAATATCAGTGTTTTTTTTCTTTAAAAGCATAAAAATAAATAGTTCAATTATAATCTAAAAATGTATTTATTTAAAAAAAAGTTTTTCTTATGATATCCTACATTTTATAATGTTTTTAAACTTCAATGTAGGTCACACATCTGCAATGTGCGCTAGTAAAAAAAAACAAAATATATATTGCGTTTGGAGCTTGGATGTTTTCAGCAGACATAAAACTGGATTCACACCAACGTCCGGATCCGCTCAGTGACGATATTGTTCCGCGTGAGAGCTTATTGATATGGTATGAATATCAATCAAATAAAAAAGTGGTTAATTTTTTTAATTTATTTTTGATTTATTAAAAACCATTTTTTTACACTAAATAATATTTTTAATAATTAAACATATTAAATATCACAAAAGTGGTTTTTAATTTAAAAAAAATCTGCAATGAAAGTATTTTTTCTTCGCATAATTTTTGATTGATATTCATACCATATCAATAAGCTCATGCGGAAGAATATCGTCACTGAGCGGATTGATATTGGTACTAATCCATAAGCCTCAATCTTGAATTTATCTATAGATGTGAAACTCGATCTCGGCAAATTGTGGGTTGGACGCTTTCTTCAAAACTACGTCCAGTTTTAGATATACTAAATTCTTTAAATTGATATTAAGCTAAACCCTCCACTTTGATACTTATTTGCATGTGTTTTATTATATTGGGACTAAGGTGTTATTTTGTATTAAATAAATAAATATTGGTATCATTATCCGTTGTTTCATTTTTACTGCTCATCACACGACGGTCTGTTGAATTCGTCAATTACTCTTTGTCCGTCGTACCACAGAGACATCCCTCGCATGGCGGCCGAAAAAATAATCTAAAATTATAACAACCTTATTTGCATGTAATAAGTTTATAAAAACATACATCATTTGAAATTAGACAAACTATTGGAAGATGCATGATATTATAGTTTTATTTGGATCAAAAACCTGGGTAATTCATTCATTTGTCATTACTGCATTATCAATGACGACATCTCGATGGAACAAGATTGACTAGGACCCAATTATACCCACGTAATATCCTTTGAGTAACAATATAAAGAGACCTCACTTTGCGAAATGTTGAAGCAACTTTTTTGACCAAGTTTGACCAAAGGAGGTGTGGTCTATAAACTGCCGGCGAATGGAAGGCGAAGAAAACCGTAAAGATAAACATTATTTCGTCTTTATCTGTTCGCCAACAATTTAGCGTTGGTACCATGAGAAAGAAAGAGACCGGGATACATTCAGAAGCCGCACGAAAAGGGGGTTTCCCGTTCTTAAATTTTTTTGCGAGTTTCTCGTTTATCTCTTAAAGTAAAACATATTAAAAATGAACTAAAACTCATTTCAAATGGAAGTTTATTATATTGACGAATAGCGCAAAGATTGATTAAATATTTGGTGTAAGTTAACTAATTGTTTTGTAGGTTAGGATGTTAAATATTTGAGATCAAACTAAAAAAGACGAATTCTTTGATACATACCTATTAAAACTGATTTTTGGTCTTTTGTACTTCGGTTGAAGCGTCCATCAACTGCACATATAGCCATATCGTTGTTTTTGTTAAGATTGGGACTAAATTCACTTGTATTAAATTAATAAATATTTTTATCATTATTTTTACTGTCGGCTCGACTCATCATAAGACGGTCAGTGTGAAGTTCGTCCACATAAAAAATGTCGTACACGGCGTTTAGCCCGCCCCAAATCGTATCTTTTTAACAGCAATTGTTTGTCTCTTTTTCTCATACGTTTATGGAACCGAGCATAACGAAAGAGCTGTATATTGCGAGTACGAGTATGTCAACGATTTGACTCACATATAAGGACGGTCTATCTATATTGTTACTCTAATGTAATATCCAATACAAATGGGACGGCCACTTTTATTTATTTTATTTTCATGAAATTAACAGTTTTAAAGTATTACAGCTTATACACAGCGTTTCAGTGTGATACCGCAAAACTTTAGGTAACTAACATATTCAAAGAAAAAAATCAAAAGAAGTCAACAGAAAAAATCAACTATTTATTCATGTTTAAATTTTTTGTTGTAATAGATCAATCGTTTATCATCCCATCGCTAATATCTTAAGGTAGTAGCTACCTGCTCATTCGTATAGGTAGGTATGTGTAGGTTACCTACAGCTAATCAGTCGTTAAGTTACGATCGGTCAAACAGATTTCGCATTTAACGAGCTAGTAGTGGTATATAACGCGAAACAATCCGAATTTCTTGAAAATTTTTGCTGAATCAACCAAAATAATAACAATAGTTAAAACATTTGAACTTTGTCTTATAAGCACCTACGAAAATAATTACTTCAAGTATTTCATTTACTGCCTGTAATAAGCAGTATGTTGTTTATTATAAAGGATCGGTTACACGTGACCGTACGCCAATACAAAATATATAAAAACCGGAGTTTCGCGGAATATTCTAATATAATCAAAAACACCCTGGAGCACGGTGTACGAGTATATATTAGATTAAACAAAAAACAGATATTTCCTCCCTACGTGTACGTCTTTTAAAAATTTAACAAAATAATACTTCGTTTATAATGACGCTCTTAAGCATCACAAATCACAGAAAACACATAAAAGAAAGCATAAAATAACAATTATAAGAAAACACTCGATGCATTTGCTGGGAAAACACTTCTTAATGCATTTCAAACATTACTTATCAAGTAAATTTGTAATACTTTTTTTACATTTCGTTTTATAATGCTTTACATTCACTAGGACACTTCATTCTCACGATGAACGATTTTCCCTTGACAACTTTGTATCACACGAGTAAAACCATGCTGTTTGATTGATGTATTTGAACGAATACACATAATTTGTTCATCACGATTCTTTCATTTTTACCCTTAACCTCGAAAATTTTTAATGTAATCAAGGAGAAAAAATTTCAATTTTTACCACCCGACTTTCGTATATTTTTGAACCAGTAAATACTGATCCGTATACGCTTCGTTCTAATGTCCATGATAGGTGCGAATTAATTTTATTTACTAAAAAAAAATAGAAAACGTACGTTTAAATATTATGAATGCATCTTATGATTCGTACGAACCTCCCTTCTATTAGAGACTTTTACTTGATTATAGAAATGCACATCAAAATAATAATATCGTCGCCGTAAAGGCAAAAGGGCTAAAGTGCCATTTTGGGAAGTTTAATCCAGAGCACTTTGTATATCGGAGTGTGTAGATGAAATTTAATTGTAAGGGCCGGCTCTCGCCAGTTTGGTGGATTGAATAAATATTGAGAGAGGATGTGCCCTAACAATACAGGGTGAGAAAAAAGTCAATAACTCTTTTGCGTGCATTTGCATTGCATAGTTAAGGTCGAACCGCACTAGCGCGTCAGCGGAGCTACACTGCGCGGCGCGTCGCTTCACCACGAAATATGTTTTCACTGTTTTGTATGAAGCAAACCGCACCAGAGCGGCGCTGCACTGCGCGGCACGGCGAACAGAAAAGTGACGCGTAAGTGCGGTTTGACCTTAACACTCTTCTCTAGTTAGACAAAGAAAATAATAGCTGCAGTACGTACTTTCTTGCTATTATTGTGGTTGCCCCCAAATGACCATCCGATGTCAAGCCACTGAGTAATACATATTAGTAACTAAGGAAATGATAAGGCGTCGGCCGCCATCTTGTTTTTATCAAATTTCACCACGAGGTCTGCTCAAGATCTGATTTTTCTCGAATGATTTTGTTCAATGCTTTCTATTCATTACATTATTTTAAGGATCCAGGTTATTGCATCAGTATTACAAAATTAACCAAATACAGCAAAACAAAACTCTATTTTTAACCATAACATTAATTATTTTTACTATAGAGGATTTTTCACTTCAACGAAGGCTGCCCTGGAAGCAGCCACTATTAATACATAATATGCCTTTTCACTTTATAGATGCAGGTGAATTTAAGGTCTTGTCTTAATTTGTATGTGTTTTCACGACCGAGGATCAATTTTGAAAATAAAAAAAAGAACAAGATGTTGTGGAGGCACTACATACTCAAACACGAACTGAAAAACATAAACCGAACCGAACGAAAAATGGCGGAAATTAAGATGATGTCAAGATATAATTCAACTTGTATTTACATTCTGAAATTTTTGAAAATTCCCTAGGTGTTATTTTCTACGAGAGGTCTGGCCGAATTCTGAGGACCATACAGATGCTCATCGATCGTCCTTTCTTCTATACAATATTTTCCAAAACTACAGGACAGGTTGTTTTTTTGGGGAAATACAAAGGCCCTAGGTTTGGCCGTTCTTCAAACAGACACTAAGTAAACCCTTAGGTAAACCATGACTTTTTTACATCGATTAGTGTGACATGGCTGATTGTGTTGTCATTGGATGCTTCTCGCATGCAAATATGGCCTTGGACTACATGGAAGCTTTTGATCTGCTTCAAACTATATCTCATTTGGCCCCATAATAAATTTCACAACTATTAATGTTTGGCTAACGGATAAGCAAATTTGCAGCAAGGCAGATTCGAAAAAACTAAATCAACTCAAACACTAGCTGAGCAACTATCAAACTAACCTCAACTAGCAACTCCAATAATCTTGGAAAAGGGTAATGTCAATGACTATCTACAACATTTTTATTAAAAAAATGTAAATAAGTCTAATTTAAAAAAAAACGCTGGGCAGTAGTAATTTAGAAAAGTCTCATCGGGGTCAGCAATTGAAAAGGATGTGTTGAGGATTAAGGGATTTGTGAAGTGTGAGGGTTCAAGGAATATTCATCCAACTCACCAATTCAGTTTCAAGATATTTATTACAGTAAAAACAAAGATTTAAAACATCAAAACAGGAGGAAAAAATGATGTAGCTGCCTTGGCCAAAATTCGTAGATGTAATTGCGTTCCTTGAAATCGGAATCTAGTAGATGTTACCGTTGTCCCCGTTAGACAGATGGGTGTATAAACTGTGCATCCTTCGTATCGAAGGTTTCGTTGAAAAGCTCGCAGTTAGTACCTCAAAATGCTAATTTATCGGGGCAAAAGCTTAGCGTTCTGCATAGGGATACATAGTTTCTTCAATAGTGACCCATCCGACAACCTATTACGTTGTGGAATTCCTCAAAGCCTCCAGACAAAATAAGACGTGTGAAGTCCTTCGTGTTTGCATGCAAGGATAAAATACCGCTTTATATTAAATAATTCAAACTTTTCATAAATGTACAGGTGGGTTTTATTGATCAATATTAGAACGTGGTCGTCGCTGTGCTTTTAAAATTGAGTGATATATAGACTCATATTTATGATTTGACCAACTCACCTAACATGCTATAACCACTTGTTATATTAATTTGAACAGTAATAACTTACTATCACCACCAACCAAAAGATAGTTTGTTTTAATCTACACTCGTTAGAAAGAATCACATGGAGTGGAAATCACTCAGATTTGCGTATTATTAAATAAAGCTTTCTCTAATGAAGCGTGCAATTTTGCTAGGAGTATACAAACAAAAAACAACAAAATTATTTTTTCTAGGGTTCACCATCAATTCCCGCAGCTTTTCCATTCGTCGGCTACCTGAGGCTTCCTTTGAGGTCAATAGACCATTCATCTTCGTGATATCCAATAAAAACATCATATTTTGTGGATGCGCCCACTATCCGAAGTAGTTTACATCTCCTTCACCAGCTCGGAGCTAGGTCTGTGCAGTGCTTTTGTTAGAAAAATGGTATATTATTGCAAGAGGATTTAAAAATAATATAATTTTGCATGATGGATCTTCCCCTGTTGAATGGGTCAATATCTTCATTGGCCGTAGTACACAATGGTTAATGATGAAGGAGGGGAATCGCGTTGTTGGGTGGTTCTTTCCCCGTATAATGCTTTACGGTATGATCGTTTAGGAATCAAAAAAAATCCCTACCCGTTCCCTTTCGGGATACAAAAAAGTCCAATCGCACCACTCGGTTCCGTAAATTAAAACTTTTTAAAACAATCTCTGGTCTTTTTTTAAGAATTTTTTCCTGGGTTTGTTGCATTGGGTTTTCCATTTTTTTTGCATTGGTCATCTTATAAATTTTACCCCAAAGGTTTTTAAAAAAGGAACCTTTTACCCTTTAAAAATTTAAATTTTTTTTAAATGTTTTTTGTCTTTACCCGTTTGTTTTTTAAGGAAAAATTTCCCATTGGGAAAACCAAAACCCAAAACACTTTATTTTTTAAAAAGGTTTTTATCAAGGAAACAAATTTTTTGGGGTTTTTTAAATAGGAAAAGTTTTTTTTTTATTTTAATTTATAAAGGAGCTCTTCCATAAAAATTCCCAAAGGTTTTAAAGGAAAAAACCCCGGGGAAAAAAATTTTTGAAAAAAATTTTTTTTTCCCCCTAATGAGGGCCGGGGAAATCTTCCCAAAACCCAAAGGCGGAAAGCCCTTTTGGGATTTTTTTAAAATTTTGGGGTGCTATTCCCCCGGTTAAAGGAAATCTTCGCCCGGGACCTTATTTAAAAATTCCCCCAAAAACCAAAACTTGGCTTTTGAAATTTTGTTTATTTTTTTTTGGAATTGCTGCAACCCCATAAAAAACCCTTTTTTGAGCCCCCTTTTCCCGGACAAAAAACAAATTTTCAAAGCTGGTTTAACGGTCTCCTCAAAACCGGGCCTTTGGACCAGGTACGCAAAAATTTGTTTTGAATTCTTTTTAAAAAGGCATGGACCGGTTAAAATGTTTTTTGGCTGCCGTTTTTCCCCGCCCCAATCTGAAGAAAAGCCCCAAGGATTTTTAAGAATAATAATATTGGGAAACAACTTGAATTAAAAAAAATTAATGGGGGGGTATTTTGTTTGGAAAAGGAACCTCAATATCATTTTCCGAGGAAGCTTTAAAGCCTATTTTTAAAAAAAAATCCCCAATCCTATATCTTTTGGTTTTTTTTTTTTTGAGGAACCGGTTCAGGTTTTTTTTTTTTTAAAATTGTACAAAATAAAAAAACAATTTTTTAGGAACTTTTTGGACCAGGCCAATTCCAAAAAAAAAGTAAAAACCGGTTCCTCGGTACCGGAACTGGCCGAGGTCCCCAATTTAATGAATTCCAACTATCGTTATACAAAAGCCGCAAATAGTTTTTGCCGTGTTTTGCTCCTTTTTATTCTTCGGGAACAAACCCTTATTCTTGATAGTAGCCCAAAATGTTTTTTTTTTTTTGGGTTTTGGGGTATCCATATATTGATATAAATAAATTTTTAACAATTAATTTTTTGTTGATTGTAATAAACCCATTTCAATATTCACTTTCCGAAAAAATTTTGAAAATTATTTTTCTATTTTAAATAAAAAATCGTCAATATTAAAAATTAAATCTGGGGAAAAGATTCTCGGGGAAAAAAAAGTTAGTTAAGGGACAGTTCGCGGAATATTCTAATATACTCGTATACACCCCAAAACACGGTGAATATATTAGAATTAAAAAAGCAGATATTTCCTCCCTATGACTATATCTCTTATAAATTTAACAAAAGCATTAAAAATAAAATAATAAGAGATTTATAATGACGCTCTTAAGCATCACAGATAAAACAAAAACAAGGCATGTGATAGTATTTAATACGCTAAGCCGTCTTCTGTATTCGTTAGATGGTTAGATCACCGTGTGGGGCACTAATGTATTAAAACATAATACTGGTAATTTTCACTCATACGTAAAAAAGTTAAAAATTTTATTCCGATTACGCTACTTCACGATTTACTCACTATGTCCCTTGTAACGTGTGTATCAAGACTAAACTAGTAACATAATAATTATATGACAATACTCTATGTGTTTACCGGGAAAACACTTCTTAATGCATTTTAAGTTCTAATATTTATCCAAACTAAAATCAAAGATGTCCAAATCAGAAGGCATATTATTGTAATTATTATGTAACTTATCAAGTAAATTTGTAATACTTTTTTTTACATTTCGTTTTATAATGCTTCACATTCACTAGGACACTTCATTCTCACGATGAACGATTTTCCCTTGACAACTTTGTATCACAAGAGTAAAACTATGCTGTTTGATTGATGTTTTTGAACGAATATACATGATTTGTTCATCGCGATTCTATTCATTTTTACCCTTAACCTCAAAAAATTGGAATGTAATCAAGGAGAAAAAATTTCAACCCAACTTTCGTATATTTTTGAACCAGTAAATGCTGATTCGTAGACGCTTAATTTTAATGCCCATGATAGATGCGAATTAATTTTATTTATTTAAAAAAAAAATTCAAAACATACGTTTAAATATTATGAATACATCTTATGATTCTTACAAACCTCCCTTCTATTAGAGACTTTCACTTGATTATAGAAATGCACATCAAAATAATGATATCGTCGCCGTAAAGGCAAAGGGCTAAAGCGCCATTTTGGGAAGCTTACTCCAGAGCACTTTAATATTTTACAATAAAATTCATAAATCTTAAGTACCTGGTTGGATTTTGAAAAAAAAGTTAGTTAAGTGAAAGCATTGTTACCTGAAAAAGCTGAAAAACGTACCAAGCAGGAAAAAAACTGATCAAAAGTGCATATTTAACTAATTTTTACCGTTGTATTTAAGTGTCGCTTAAGCCCTTTTGCCTTTTTATAGACGATATGACGTGTTAAATTCATGTTTTTCTAATATTTGTTTTTAAATCATTTTTTAAAATATATTTAAATGAGTATATAGACATTAAAAGAAAACACATTAAAAATAAGTGTAGAAAAGGAGTAGAATGAGAAGGTATTATTATAAATTAATTGATTCCTTCCATTAGAGTAGAAGGTTGCTACAAATATCGAAATGTTCAAACTCAAATACCACTAATTGGTACAAAAATATATTAGGTAATCAATTTGACACGAATTAAATGCATACCCAAAACGATGATATAGTTTGACTAAACGTTGAATAATAAGTAAAAAATAATTATAAAATTGTTCGGTATTCAATGGCTTCCACTATTTGAACTGATTTAATTTATTTATTTGTTATTTTTATTGTGTTGCAATTTGATGTGTGAATACATACTTTTACAAAAGACAGCCTACTTTATTTTAATATTCTTTTTGAAAAGTTTATTTCATTTTTTGTCTATGGACACCGTGTCGAACTGTATACAAACAAAATAATTAAGTCATTTAACTATTTCAGAGAGGATGTGCCCTAATAATACAGGATGAGAAAAAAAGTCAATAACTCTTTTGCGTGCATTTGCATTGCATAGTTACACTCTTCTCTTGTTAGACAAAGAAAATAATAGCTGCAGTACGTACTTTCTTGCTGTAATTGTTGTTGCCCCCAAATGTCCATTTAATGTCAACCACTAAATAATACATATTAGTAACTAAGGAAATGATACGGCGTCGGCCGCCATCTTGTTTTTATTAAATTTTACCACGAGGTTTGCCCATGATCTGATTTTTCTCAGAATCAATACGTTCAATGCTTTCTATTTATTGAATTCTTTTTATGATCCAGGTTATTGCATCAGTATTCCAGAATTAATCAAATACAGCAAAACAAAACTCTATTTTTAACAATAACATTAATTATTTTTATTATAGAGGATTTTTCACTTCAACGAAGGCTGCCCTGGAAGCAGCCATAATATTAATACATAATATGCCTTTCCACTTTATAGATGCAGGTGAATTTAAGGTCTTGTCTTAATTTGTGTGTGTTTTCACGACCGAGGATCAATTTTGATAATTAAAAAAAGAATAACATGTTGTGAAGGCACTACATACTCAAATACGAACTGAAAAACATAAACCGAACCGAACGAAAAATGGCGGAAATTAAGATGATGTCAAGATATAATTTAACTTGTATTTACATTCTGAAATTTTTGAAAATTCCCTAGGTTTTATTTTCCACGCGAGGTCTGGCCGAATGAGGACCATACAGATGCTCATCGATCGTCCTTTCTTCTATACAATATTTTCCAAAACTACAGGACAGGTTGTTTTTTTGGGAAAATACAAAGGCCCTAGGTTTGGCCGTTCTTCAAACAGACACTAAGCAAATCCTTAGGTAAACCATGACTTTTTTTACATCGATTAGTGTGAAGTGGCTGATTGTGTTGTCATTGGATGCTTCTCGCATGCAAATATGGCCTTGGACCATATGGAAGCTTTTGATCTGCTTCAAACTATATCTCATTTGGCCCCATAATAAATTTCACAACTATTAATGTTTGGCTAACGGATAAGCAAATTTGCAGCAAGGCAGATGCGAATCAGCTTAATTCAAACAATAGCTGAGCAACTATCAAACTAACCTCAACTAGTAACTCTAATAATCTTGGAAAAGGGTAATGTCAATGACTATCTACAAAATTTTTATTAAAAAAATGTAAATAAGTCTAATTTACAAAAAAAAAAAACGCTGGGCAGTAGTAATTTAGAAAAGTCTCATCGGGGTCAGCAATTGAAAGGATGTGTTGAGGATTAAGGGATTTTGAAAGTGTGAGGGTTCAAAGAATATTCATCCAACTCACCAATTCCGTTTTAAGATATTTATTACAGTAAAAAAAAAGATTTAAAACATCAAAACAGGAGGAAAAAATGTTGTAGCTGCCTTGGCCAAGATTCGTAGATGTAATTGCGTTCCTTAAGCCCCTCATTCGAACATTTGAACAGTAATAACTTACTATCACCACCAACCAAAACATAGTTTTTTTTTTCAATCTACACTCGTAAGAAAGAATCACATGGAGTGGAAATCACTCAGATTTGCGTATTATTGAATTAATCTTTCTCTAATGAAGCGTGCAATTTTGCTAAGAGTATACAAACAAAAAACAACAAAATTATTTTTTCTAGGGTTCACCATCAATTCCCGCAGCTTTTTCATTCGTCGGCTACCTGAGGCTTCCTTTGAGGTCAATAGACCATTCATCTTCGTGATATCCAATAAAAACATCATATTTTGGGGATGCGCCCACTATCCGAAGTAGTTTACATCTCCTTCACCAGCTCGGAGCTAGGTCTGTGCAGTGCTTTTGTTAGAAAAATGGTATATTATTGCAATATCCTTGACATGAGTGCCGATACGGTGGATCACAGCATCCTTCTAAATGTGCTTGATACCGAATTTGGCGTTCGAGGTACTCCAATGGATGAAATCTTACCTGTCTGGACGAGTAGGCTCAGTAACAATAAATTTAACCTGAAACTCTAATTGAATTTGGAGTTCCCCAAGGTTCCGTCTTCAGGTCCCATTCTCTTCATTCTGTATACGAATCGTCTTGAACACCTCATTCGAGTTTGAATCACAAAGCTATGCAGACGATCGTATAATTTTCAAGTTTTGCTCTCCGGATGAAAAAGACATTCTAAAAAAAATGAGGTAGTTCACTTTATTGATACAGTTTCAAGTTGGATGTCTGTAAATAAACTCAAACTTAACCCGACCAAAACAGAATTTATCTGGATAGTTTCTCCCGGAAGGCAGGCCCTTCTTGACTCCAGTCCGATACAAATACAGGGTACCGATATCATTCCTTCCAAATATATCAAATTTCTCGGTTTCATAATTGACAATTGTCTATCTCTTGAGTCGCAAATCTCAAAGGCTGTGAGTTCTGGATTTTTCCATCTAAGGCAGATTAAATCAATCAGAAGATGCCTTCCTTCCGATGCGGCTAAATCACTTATAAATTCCTTTGTCGTCTCACGTATGGACTATTGTAATAGTGTATATGCTGGCCTCCCTCAGAAACAACTCAACAGAATACAGTCCGTCTTCAATGCAGCGGCGAGAATGATATATAGTGAGTCCAAATATTGTCACATTACTCCACTTGAATCGCCTTCATTGGCTTCGATGTCCTGAAAGAATAGAGTTTAAGATTTGCCTTACGATTTTTAAAGCACTGCAGGGAATGGCACCAGCCTATATATCGGAACTGTGTGTCCGACAAGCCTTAAATAGTAGACAACTTACTTTGAGGTCAGTAGACGTAGATACTGCTGTTCGATTAATTGAACCATCTCGATCAAATAAACCTGTTTACTATGATCGCGCTTTTGGTGTATCTGGTCCAGTTATCTGGAATAAACACAAAACATACAAAAAACCTAGCAGAGTTCAAACGGGTTTAAAAAATCCCACATACAAAACGTAACTTATTAAAATTTAATTTCTTTGAAAACATCCCTAATTTGCTTTTGTTTCCTGCTTTCTTGTCATTATAACTCAATGTCCTCACTATCTACTGAAAACCATATACTCCGTTGCTCATAACACTGTTTGCATTTTTAGAATCGTTTACTTCAATACTTGAATATCAATGTTTTATCCCAATAAAAATCATCATATTTTGTGGAATGTTTCATCTGCCCAGCTCCTAGTAAATTGTTTTTTAATCTGTTGATGTACATATACACATACATGTTATACCCATATCGATAATGATCATTATTTTAGATAGTTTTAATTTGTATACATATTATGTATTATTTTCTCCTTGTTAGTTAATCTTATTAGCATAATTAATTTAGCATGTGCTTTGTTCAGAAAAAAATGGTATATTATTTCAATTATTATTATTAAGAGGATTTAAAAAATATATAATTTTGCATGATGGATCTTCCCCTGTTGAATGGGTCAATATCTTCATTGGCCGTAGTACACAATGGTTAATGATGAAGGAGGGGAATCGCGTTGTTGGGTGGTTCTTTCCCCGTATATTTTACGGTATGATCGTTTTAGGAATCAAAAAGATCCTGACGTCTCTTTCTGGGCGATGACAAAAGTCGTGCCAATGCGCACCTACATCGAATATACTCGTAGTTAAGTACAGGGCAGTATTTAAAACAGATCTCTGGTCTTTTTTTGGAAGAGATTTTTTTCCTGTGTTGCATGGTGGGTCTTCATCTATTGCATTGGTCATCTTCATAATTAGCCAGCGTCTTTATATAAGTGATGGGGCTCATTTCATCCATTATTGAATATTAACTGTAGTGCTAGTCTTGACGTTGTTTCTTATGCAAGTTCTTATTGGGAACCACAGCACTACCAGCGTCTCAATCGAGGAAAGCTACCGGCGGTTTTTACTAGACAGATTTATTTTTATTTTTAATTGTTTTCAAAGGAGTGCTCTTCATTCCCAGGTTATGAAAAAACTGTCAATATTTGAAAATCTCCCACTCAATGATGGAGGTCTTGGCCAGCAGAGGATCGAACTCGCGACACCTTGGGACCGAGAATTATTGATCCAGCGTGATTCACCACAGTGGAACATCATCACAGGCACCTTGCGATGAATTCTCACGAACGATCTGCAGCTTGAAATTATTTGTCATATTTTTGTTATTGAATATGCTCGCATAGGCGTCCCACTAATAGCTCATTTGTAGCCTCTTCCTGGTTATTATAAAATACACATGTTACGCAAAGCGTGGTTTCAACGGATCTCTCAACAGCAGGGCCATATTGTGACCACGTGCTATTCTGACAAATCCATCGTTGTTGCAGCAGTTCTATTTAACAGAGGCAGTGGACCAAAGAGATTAACGGGTGTTTTCTTGGCTGATAAACCGTTTGCCTTCGCCCTAATCTCCGAAGAACACGCCGACGTCATCTTCCAAGGATCTTTCCGAACCCCGGAATAATAATGCCACCTGGTAACGCAGGTAACTTGAATTAAAATGCGACACTATGAGATGGTCGATATTCCTGTCCCGGTTAAAAGGAACCGTCGATATCATTTCTCCGAGGAACCGGCTATTAACCTAATGCCTAATTTTCGCAAATAAAAATACCCTACATCCTATATCTTTTGTGCGTTGTTTTTGTTTTTTTGGTGAGGAACCGGTTCAGGTTCTTTTCGTTTTGGAAATTGCTAGCAACCCCCAGTATAACAAAACAATTTTCTTGGAGGAACTTTTCCGGCACCAGGAACCAATTCCAAAAAGAACTGGATAAATAACCGGTTCCTCGCCGGTCACCGGTAACTGGAACCGCAGGTACACCCAATTCTGATATCGACCATCTCTAGACACTATGGCGTTATAGCGATATAACGCCGTTTTCAAATAGTTTTTTTGGCCAGTGTTTCTGCTCCTTTATTCTTTCGCAACAAAACCGCTTATAATCTGATGAGTATGTCCAAAATGTGTTATGTTTTTTGGGTGGGATATCCAGGTATATTGAGTACTATACAGCTTACTTAGATTTTTTATTTATTCAATCATTATTATTTTGTTGCTTACTAGTAACTACAACTTACTACTTTCTAAGTACTTACTACTTTCCGAAAAAAAATTGTCGAAAACTTGTATTGTGGTCGTAGCTTTACAATAAATGAATCGTCAATCACGTTATCAATAACATCTGGTGGAAGTAGGTACTCGCTCAGGGAAAAAAAATAGTCAATCAGTTATGAGGTGACAGTCGGTCAAACAGAGGGCGGTATAATGTTCATTTTTTTATAAAGATTCGATGTACGTTATATAAAAAAATACATAAAAACAGCCATTGTTGTTTTAGGACCCCTACTAATAGACCGCATTGGCTATTTTTTGCATTGCCGCGCTAACAGACCGTTTGCCTTCGTCTTGATATCCAAAAGAGACGTCGTCTTTCGAGGGTCTTTCCGCAATCCAACTGATATTCCAACTAGTTACGTAAGTACCACAAAGTTACCGAACGACAAATCGAATAACCGTTGTTTTTGCTCCTTTACACTTTTCCCCAAAAATTCGGTTCGCGCTAACGATTCAATTATTCATTCGTAGTGATGGGAGCAGAAGGTGTCTTCTTCTATTTCATATTTCGTTGAAAATTTGTTGATATTGTCTCAATAATAAATTGATATTAAAATAAACTTTTTAAAGACCACTTAATTTTTTTGTAAAAAAAAGATTGGTAAATAAGTTATACCTTCAATATTCGACCTTCAATACCCAAGTTTTTAACAAATTTATGAAAAGTCTATTGTATCCTATATCTTAAAAGTTAATAGTCTATGAGGTTAAAGGTTTTTTTTTTTTAAATTAGATATATTATCTAGTAAGTCTACGAAGGCAAGTTGCCTCTGGCTATCGCCTACATAACGTTGAGAATTTATAGCACGAAACAAATAGACAAATAAATCCCTGTTAAAACCGTTTTTTTATGGAAAATATAGAGAAGCAAATTAATGTGGTGGCAGTTCTTTCTTATTATTGCAATCCTTCTTCTTTCATGTAAATGCAGATATCGTATAATAATATAAAATACAGTCTAAAGCACACGTAAAAAGTTAGTGGACAAAAGCAAAACACCCGTTCGGTCGTTCTTGTTGAGCACCTCTTCTGGCTTCCCCACCATATTTAACCCTTTCCTGTAGGAAGGCTGTAGTTCCTTCCCCAAGTCGCCTCAAAACGTCCCCTACTGGGGGGCGATATAACTTCCCCAATTGTGCTCGGTAGAGAAATTGGTATTTTGTGATTTTCACTTTAAAAAAAATCATATATCCCTAAAGCGGAAGTTAGAGCTTTAATGGTGTAAGGATTTGCTTCCTAAACCTAGTTTTACTCCTACTGGAGATACCATTATTATTTTTTTTTTTCTATCAAGATTTATTTGCTTATTACTATATACATATATACTATTTGAAAAACTGGTTTGCCAGCAGCCACGTAATACAGATTTGGACACTGTTTTTTTTTTTTAGTTCTGGTCTCTTTTAGATCTGAAAGTTGACGCGATAGCTCAGCGGTTAGGGGCAGACCCCCGAACGGCTGATGGTCCTGCGTTCAAATACCGGTGGCGGCGATAGCCTTGGTTGTGGAATGTCTGGGTTATAAATGCTGTAAAACAAACAAAAAAATAATCATAAACACAAATTCCCCAACATGGACTTCGTGTGTATGGAGCAGTAGAGCGGCTATGGCGAGATTTTTTACACCACAAGTTTATTTGCGATCGGCAAACTTTTTTTCAGGTTTATTTGAAAGCCGAGAATTGCCCCTTTATGAGGATGTTATTGCCGACCACCCCTTTACTATTCTTCTTGCATACAACCTGAACGAAGATTGTTTTACAAATGTTATATTTTCTGGTAAAGTAGCCTCCGTTGAAAGGTAAATATGGATATAAAGTACCTCAGGTTCTACACAGTAAACTTCATATAGATCTTCAAATGGTTCATAAGTCATGATGTACTCGTATTATACAGTGTAGCGGTACAGTAGAGTTGGCTCACGAATAGTTACTAAATCATACAAGGTAAAGGAAAATGGAAAATTGAAAACCTCCAACGTAAGCGTCATATTTGCTGCAGTCACAAATATGACCCTTTCCATTCGAACATTATTTTAGTGAAATAAAATTAACCGCTCTCAACTATCATTTTTCCAAAAATGTGAAAAATTATAATATTGTCGCCGGAAAGGCAAAAGGGCTGAAGCGCCATTTTGGGAAGTATACGCCAGAGCAGTTAAAAGTTTTTTATTTGTTTTACAATAAAATTCATAAGTCTTCAGTACCTGGTTGGATTTTGGAAAAAGTTAACTCAGGTAATTCAATGCTCTTACTGAGTTACATGAAGCGACAAAAAGCCAAAAAAAGTCCCGAAATTGTGTCGCTTGAGTCAAGCCTTCTCCCAAATGGTGAATATATTTTAGATGGCTGAAGAGCCACAAAAGTCTTCAGAATTAAACGAGAGTCAAGGCTTTCGATTCAAACCTGATTAAAACCCCATTTTTAACTCATTTTTGACCAAAGTGTCGCTGTTAAGCCCTTTTGCCTTTCCAGCGACGATATATCTTTCAAAAAGTGTATTCATTTTACAGCCAAAACATAATTTTAATGTTATATTATGATAAAATTGTTGATATTTCATGTCAACAGCGTGTAAAATTCCTCTTACAAAACGTACATACATATTTATGGCATTATAGCCAAAATCACTGTTTTTTGTATGTTTGTAAATGAGTTATTCCAATTCACAAGTATTCAAAAGTTGTAACTGAGGTTTTTACCTTTAACCATAAATTCACACATTTACAATTACGAATTTTATACAATTTTTAGCCCATGTGTATTAAAAAAATATATGGACAGTAGTATGATTTTACCACCATTTAATTAATTTTATTTAGGGAAAATGTCTTTACTTACAGTATGTCCTATGGAAAAAAAAAACAAGAAAATAAAATGCAAACAATAAAACGGAAATCTTTACGATAAAAATAATGATGTCTTCTCATAGACAGTTTTTTGTAGTTATTAATAAAAATAACAATGTTGGGTCACAATAATTATTTATGTAATTAATGTATTTAAAAGAAAAAAAAAGAAAAAAAACTTTGCATAAGACCACGGATATTATTTAAATATTTATGACAAACCGGTTTCGCTTAGCGTAAGCATCATCAGGGTACAAAATTAAACTAAACAAAAAATGCAAAGTGTGCGGTTATATATGCACACAGAGGGAGAACAAAATATAAAATAAAATAACAAAACAATGAGAAAACAATAGAATAAAATTTTAATTATTTCAAAGGAACAGAGAAAAAAAGACAGATAATATGAATTGAAAGAGACAAAACGTCCAATAAATTTTTGTGATGTGGCCTCATACAAAGTTATTTTTCCATTTCTTCAAATATGTCAAACCACAAAGTGATTGCTTTCCACAAAAATGTAATTAATGTGTTGTTTGAAAAAGTTATGTTTAGTGTTTTGCAGCGAAGGTGGATTTTTTTCTAATTGCTAATGCTTTCGAATTGTACTTTTCTGCTTCGCATGAAATGCCACAAGATTCATTCTTAAATAATTATGGTTTGCTTTGGTATTGTATTAATATGCTAGTCACAAATATGTTTTTACTAATCTGCACGATATTTATATTACAATAATGCATGTGTTACAACATTATGATTGAATTGATTTTAATATTTTAAATTAGAAAAAATGCTTTAAACTTTTGAGTCTTAATAGTGCTGTTATGAGTGATATTGGGTGGATTGCGGGTTCGAGTCTCGTGAAAGTACTATAAAATGTCATTTTTTTAATAAGTTAAAAATTAAAAAAACACTTTATCTTGAAATGAGTGTAAGATAATCGAAATATAAATTGCAAACTTTTTAAGAAGGAAATAAATAATTTAAAAAAAGTTTTTGGTTTGGTTCGAAACCACAATGTTTTTAGTTGAATCTAATGCGAATTCTAATATTTGTTACTAATATATTTTTTACTTTTCAGGTAACTCTCGATGGTTTGCTGTAATAATTTTTAAATATTGTACACACTTGCTGTACTTATGTAATAGTAATTTTTCGAAACAAATAAAATTAACTTTTTCTAATATTAACGATGTTTCTACGAATGTCTGTTTTATTTTATTTTATCTTAGTGCTGTATTTGAATCTCGAACAAAAATGCCATGTTTAAAAAAGATATTTAATAAATACTTTTATAAAATTTTCTTATGTGTATGATTTTCATTTACTTTGTTTACCCATAACTATTAACGAATAAAAGGTAAGTGTAAATACAACCAAAAACTCATCATGGAAAATATGTTTCGAGCTGATAGAATTTCATAATGCCAGAGCACACTGGTCGAGAGTTGAGAAATAAAGTTAAAGCCCTTCATTTTATATAGGTAAAACTGCCCGTAATTTTAATGTTAGAGTCAAAGAACATATGCGATGTTTGAATATTGTAGGTTTTTCTGAATTTGCGGAACATCTAATAAGCAAGAATCATTCCTTCGATCAAAATACGGGAATTAATATTCTACATAAAAATGAAATAGGCCTACGGCTAAACAACTTAGAAACCCTGGAAATAGCTAAATCAGTAAAACTTAATGATAATCACCTTTTAAATAACCAAAAGAATTTAACTTATAGCCCTATTCTAAACATGTTTCCCTTCCCCTCCACCTCTTCCTCCCCTCAAACTTGACGTTCTGCTACCCCCTCTATACTAAATACCGCCCACTTAACTAAATATATTATATGATACGTTTCTTTTGTCCTAGTGTTATATTGTTGTCTCCCTCCTAATACTATATCTTCCTTTTCCCCATGTTCACCATTATATATATATATGCACATTCCTCTAATTTCATTAGTATATTTTTAAGTCCCGATGAAGACTCAGCAGAGTCGAAACTAATTTGATTTAAACAACGTGTGTTTTTTTATTATTTAATTAATCATGTCAATCCACAAAGTGTTTGCTTTTTCTGATAAAATAAAGTTAAAGTTTATCAATCTAGGCTTTTTATAGGTAAACCGCTGAAAGATCCGTTGAAATTTTTAACAGAAAGTTATAAGTAGCAGTACAAATAAGGTCAAGAGTCCCCGCTTATACGTAATTAACTATAACTATATAACTAATATGTTATCATTTAACCTTATTCTTACCTACCTCCTTCCCCTCCCTACTTCATTAGCTCTCTGTGACACAGAAACACGACTAAAATAAAAATGTCATCGATCAATCGGCTCCGGTCAGCTAGGCGGTAGTCACATTACACGAAATGTTGACAATATCGATTTAAATGTTTATTTATACGTACGTCTAGAACATATTGAATTATAAAACAAGTGTACAGTATGTTATACGAACGAGTACGTAGGCATAAAAAAAGAATTATCGTTTTGTGAAAACAGAAAGTATTGTTGCAAATTGTGTAGTTTTAGAAATGCTCTCAGTAATATTATCAATATGTAGCTAGGGTATATAATGTTTTTTAGTTTTAGTTTTATTTATTTTATATTAGTTGCTTGTAAATTAAAATTTACAAAGTACCGTAATCTGAGGTCACTTTATTCCAGTGGAGGTGAGTTTACCCCACCCGAGAAATTAGTTATCATAGCATCTTACGAAAAAATCAGTCATGATTTAAAAACATAGAAGTCTATATGGTATCCATTTAACCAAGATTCAGTTCGAAATCGGCCCGTGGCAGAGTCGGTTGACATTTCAAAGTGACGTAACGTTTTTGTGCAAAAAATCATCACACTATAATTTGTGTTGTTATAATCTCAGGCACCAAAGCACATATCCAGGTATTTTTTTTCTAAATGTGTTAAATTTAGTTGTTAATGTTATTTTGATTAAATTTATTCATTATATGTTTAAAATATTAAATTTGAAAATATTTTGTTCAGAGTCTCAAAATAATTTATGATTTGGGGTCACTTTACTCCTTGGATTAAAGTCTCCCCACTCGTCTTGTTTTATCAAAAACTAATAGAATTCAGTACTAATTTATACTCTTAACATATTTCAATATTTCTAATTCATTTTATAATGCAATACAAAAATATTGTAAATGACCAAATAGTATGTGTGCAACGATGTATGAATATGGACTATGCAAGAAATCTGCAGCAGATCTTCAATGAAAAATCTAACAAAAATAAATTTTATGAAAAAAATCATCGATTTTATGAACAAAATGCGAGCATTGGAGTCGGAAATTAGATGCCGTTTTCTCAGGCTCCTTGTGACCGAATGAAGGGAACCTTTGGAAGTCTATTAATAATGATGGACTAAAGTCGATAAAATTTAAAAAGATCCTCCAAAAATAACATTTGTAAAACAATGCTACTTTGCGGGTAAAATGCGAGCCTTGGATTCGAAAATTTAATTCTGTTTTCTCAGGCTTCATGAGATCGAATGGAATGCACCTTTGGAATTCTATTAAGAATGATGGACTGAAGACGATTTAATGAAAAAAATCTTCAAAAGTAACATTTGTTAAAAAAAATATCACTTTGCGGGCAAAACGCGAGCCTACCGACCCCAGTCGGTAATTAAATGCCATTTTCTCAGGCTCTATGGAACCTAATAAAGTAAACCTTTGGAATTCTATTAAGAATGATAGACTAAAGACAATACACTGAAAAAAATCTCCAAAACTAAAATTTACTAAAGAAAATGCCACTTTTCTGGCAAAATGCCTTGGGGTCGAAAATTAAACGCTGTTTTTTCAGGCTCTGTATGACCGAATAAACTACTTTTTGGGATTTTTACCAATGGGGAATCCTAAGACGAAGCAATGAAAAATTCGCCAAAAGGTTGTGAAAAATCTCTATATACTTGTGCAAAATGCGGAGGTTAAGTGGAAACAACAATCGTTCGTATTTCTAAAGATTGTACACAACAAATTGCAATAAAATAACATTCATGTAAATCGTTAAATTCTTGAGAAATATGCCAAGGAACAATATCGAGTTTTCGCAGAGTTTATGAAACCGAATAAACTGGAATATTGAGTTCTCTCGGAGTTTATGAAACCGAATAAACTGAAATTTCGGAATTGTAATAATGATAATGATCGTGAAACGAATCGTTGAATTTTTTTTCACTAGCATCATTTGTGAAAAAATCATCGGCAATATCCAAAGCTTGTCCCAAGACGAAACCATAAAATCCACATAAGTATCTTTGTGAAAATTTTCTGTACACGTACATGTGCAAAATGCGAAGTTGAGTGAGCTTTTTTCCATCAACTTTATGTGTTCGAATGAACTATTTTGTTGTTGATTTGTTTTAATATTGATTATGTCAAATTAAATCATTCAATATATCGCCAAAAAGTTGCATTTGTGTAAAATCAACAAATTCTTGGGCAATGTGCTCAGGGAAAAAAATCGTGTTTTCTTGAGCCTTATCAGACCAAATGAACATAAATTTTGAACTTGTACTGAAAATAATGATTCCAAGATGAATCACTGAAAATATCTCGAAAATGTAAAGATTTAAAGTGTAAATTTAAAATGTAAAGATTTGAAACAAAATGCGAAAACTCTATCAAAGATTTTTTCAAAAGAGATTTTTCACAAATTTAACGTTTTGGCCAAATTTTTCATTGTTTCGTCTTAAGACAAAAATTATTAGTAGAAATCAAAAAAATATATATACTCGCTCATATAGAGCCTGAGAAAAATGAATACGTTTCCGACCCCAAGCCTTGCATTTCGATCATGAATTTGTTGATTTTTCAAAATGTTTTTTTTTAAATTTTTTCGAGCTTAAGAAAACTCGTTTATTCCATAGTTCATTGTCCAGGAATAAAGAAAATAAATGTTCATTCGGCCACATATAGTTAAAGAATAGAATAATTATTATTCCCACTCAACCCCCGCATTTCGCACACATCGTATAGCGATTTTTCAAAAATGTTACTTTTTGGAGAATTTTTCATTGGTTCGTCTTGGGACAAACATTATTGGTAGAAACCCAAGAAAAAATAGGGTTTTTCGGGCAACATAGAGCCTGGGAAAAAAGGATGTCGTTTCTGATCCCAATCCTTGCATTTCGCCCATAATTTGTTGATTTTTTACAAATGATACTTTTTGCAATTTTTTTCTGTAATCCGTCTTCGATCATTATTATCAGTACAAAATACCAAGTTTCAATTTATTTGGGAACATATGGACTGAGAGAACTTGATTTTTTCTTGACAACCCTGATTTACATAGCTTAATTTTATTACCTTCCATATACCCTACAGAACTATTTAATCAAATATCTTATTCAAGTGTAACAATAATATCAGCAATGAGTCATTTAGATACTCGCTTGTACCTAGATTGCATGCAGTGGGTAATTACTTGGCAGAAATAGTAGATAATATATTCAGTTACTAGGCTATAATAGCATACCTCTTACAAAAATACTAATGTTAAATTATTCCATTGTAATATCTCTAAATACTTAGTTATGTTTTTGTGTGTTAATCATTTACTCCATGTTACTTCTGTGTCTCTATTATATTATATCTGTGTGCAAAAGGAAGAACGGAATGAGTAAAAAAATCAAGTTTTAAAGTATCAAGTTAATGGTGCAGAATTGTTCCTTAGATACAAATCTAGCAAGGAAAAATGAGATGAGTCAGAAAATAAAATAATGTGTGATTATTTATTGAAAAAGGACATATGACATGCTGACATGAAAATTACTAAATTTGTGAATTTTGTTTTGGCTCTCCTGAAAACCTGCGTTTTTTTTACTCATTCCGTTCTTCGTTTCGCACAAAGATATTATCTATTTCACAAATATATAAAAGGCCTTAAGGGCTTATATAATAAAATAAATATACTAGTAGTTTAGTTTTGTGTAGTTAGTGTTCATAAAGTGAACTAAAAAATATATGGTTTTGCAATTTCTAAATATCAAAGTTTTCAAATCGCAGGTCAAAGATCAAGGTTCGTTCGGAATGGGTCATAGGTAAAAGTTCACAGGTCGAAGTATAGAGATCAAAGGGTGGAGGTTAAAAGCCTAGGATGATAGGTTCGCTATAAGCGATAAGTTCATGGGACAAAGGGAAAAGGTATTTGTAACACATATTATCCATAGCTCTCAGTAAGTTGCACAAAGAACTTTAAAAATAATAATTAGGGTTGAAGAGATTTGAAAATAAATAAAGGCAAGTAATTAAAGAAAAAGTTTATTATCAAAGTAATTTTCTGTTTGCATAACAATATATTCTTACAATCTATTTGACTCTTAGAGTGCATTCATCACAAATTGCAATATCGGAAAACAATACCTCGATAGAGGATTAGTAGATTAATTTCTTCTTAAGTACTATAGTATTCACAATTAGTAGATTCTTTTCTTCTTAAGTACTATAGTATTCACAATTAGTAGATTCATTTCTTCTGAAGTACTATAGTATTCACAATTAGTAGATTCATTTCTTCTTAAGTACTATAGCATTCACAATTATTAGATTTATTTCTTCTTAAGAACTATAGCATTTACAATTAGTAGATTCATTTCTCATTGAGAACTATATCATCTCGATTAGTAGATTCATTTCTTATTAAGGACTATATCCATATATGCCCCGGAGAGCAGATCCTCCGGGTTAACTCCTAGCTCCTTCATCAGATCTTCGGCAATGAGCTGTCCTTCCTCCAGGGTCTGCTGCGGAGTCAGAACCACCTCCAGTTCCATGAAGTCGCCGAGCTCCTCCACCTTGTCGATGTGAACTCTGGTTTGGCCCACTAGGAAGAGGTGCCTGGAATAAATGGTTGTACAAAGATATTAGATATTTAATAATAATTTCTTATTCCCTAATATGGGAAGGTTAGTGTGCAATTTCACACATCCCATGTACATACAAATTAGACCAACAAATTATATTTAACCCCTAGACGGGTAATATTTTGAAAATATTTTTAAAGCATTGCAATAACGGCCTCCGTGGTCGAGTGGTAAGACGCTTGACTACAAATCCAGAGGAGGCGGGTTAAAATCAGGATGTGCGTAAATAAATTAATAGGTGTTATTTCACATTTAATTCATAAAAAATTATATATAGTATATTTGCGGCATGTTACAGAGTGGTAGATTACTCCAAGTATCGCCCTGGTGAAAGACCACCATTCAAAATCTAAACTTTGCTTGAAATGGCTTTAGGTGTGTTTAGTGAACAGATCTGAATAGCCAGATACTTCCCAACCTTCCTCTTCCTCATCTCTTTCTGCTACAGTGGCAGACCTCGCACATACAAAGAAGCACTTTGTTGTGGGCCCAACTACTAAACTGTCAGGGTTATTTGCGTAGAATGACCTCACTAAACTGCATCTGGTGCAGTCACAGCTGCTATGCGTATATGATGCACACATGGGACTAAAGGATTCTTGAATTGTGTGAACGTGGACAAACACAAACTAAAGAACATACGGTAGAATCTACGCTGAATCAAGTGACTCCTGATGCCATCAACTGGCTGAATACCTCCAGCATTTCAGTAAGACTTCCACCAACTCTCCTCCACCATTCGAAGAAGTATATATATCCTCACCTGACTTTCTTCAGCTCTCCTTTAATGCCCAAACTCCTGGTAAGGATGGAATCTATCTGTTTGCCGGTGGCGATTCCCTGGCTATCGGGCTTAAGCTCGCACTTCTCGTATTCGCTCAGCTTAGGGCCTTCCGTGTCGGGCCGGCTGTAGAACAGCAGGCAGGAAGACCCATCGCTGAACTTCCTCAGCTTCAGCCTCCCGTTGGTGGCGTTGTAGAAAACATCGTGCTGTGGAATCAGTTCACCGTCATTTCCAGAAAGAGATTTGGCCTTTGAGACGATATCTGACAGATCGCGCACTTTCGCCTTGATTTCGACGTTTCGCAGCATCCTTCCTATTACCTTTTGAAAACTTATGTTTGCAAAATAGTCGAAAGCTATCAATAAATTATTGAGGTAACCTGCCACTAACTAAAACAAACAATTTTGACATGACAAAACACATTCGGCATAAGTTTTGACTGTTGCAGAGTGACAGAAAATTTGGCGCCAAATGCGTAACATTTTTATTTGCATTATGGCTGTTGCGTGAAGTGAAAAAAACACAACAATCAGAAATCGGGGCCAAAATTTACAAAAAAATTACGCTTTGCAATACATATATATGTATATATATATATATATATATATATATATATATATATATATATATATATATATATATATATATATATATGAGGCTTGTAGAAACAAACACGGCAAAGTCCACCAATAATGGAAAATGAGTTAAATATGAGGTTCCGAAAGAGTAAAAAAATGATACTTCATGATGCAATGTTGCTTTCCTAACAAACACGGCTCTAAACCATTTATTTTTACGGATTAAAATTGAGTTCCATAACAAACTCGGCAAAAGTCCACTTCTTTCCAAATCAAAGACGGCAGTTTTCAAACGGACCAATAGGAGCGTTGTAAATAGCTGTTTTCAAGATGGCGGTTTGTTGTTGTAAAACATTGTTTTTGTAAAAGTTGAGATATTGACAATTTCGCAAATTACCGAAAATGTCCGCTGACGTGCATAATGAACTTTTGTTTCCTGTTATTTTTTATGGACATAATTTTTTACTTACTAAACAGCATAATGGTAAAAATAAATTAGTTTTTACTTACGATTTAGAGTTTTATTGAATGATATGATTACTTTATTAGTAGTTATTGTTATGTCATTAATATTGTAGAAATCATGCTGTGTGAAAACAAAAATGAATCAATGATAATTCCAAGCAACATAGAACCCGGAAAAGTTGTTTTGAAATCGTTAAAAAGTAAGAGATGTCAACTATCTTTAGACCAAGCATTTCGGTGATAACTGGAGAAATCTTCCTGCTCTTGAATATTATTCCGCATTCATATCTTATTAAATCTTTAAAACAAATTTATATTTAAAAAATATCAGAATAATAGTTATTATTCTTTTCTAATTTTTTCTTTCGATTTTTAGTTTTTTTTTTTTTTAAATTATTAATTAAGTCACCATAACTTACAAACTTTTTTTCAAAATATTTTGTAAGATATTATTGTTTTGTATTTCCATCAAAATAAATACTTTTTAAATGTAAAACTATTTTTTACTGACTTTGACTGCAACCTTGTCAAAAACGTGTCCATTTCAAAACTGGCAAAGTCCAGTTGTGTTGAAAACAAAAGCGGCAGTTGTCAAATGTGAACAACAAACACGGCAAAGTCCACTAATAATTTAAATATATTTTTGTTTCGCACCAGTTAAACTAATGTATCAAGAAGAAAATTAATGTTTTTAGTAAGTACTATTTGTCGAATTTATTTTAGTGACAGTATCACAAGTAATTTTTAAATTAAACGTTTTTTGTTCTTCCTCGAAAACTGTAGTCAATGGACTTAGCCGTGTTTGTTTCTACAGGCCTCATATATATATATATATATATATATATATATATATATATATATATATATATATATATATATATATATATATATATATATATATATATACATTTTGCATTCGTAAGGAGTATTATCATCTTGATCAACACTTCCGTGCCGAAGGGGGTTTTAATGTAATCCCAAACGAGAGTTTTGCACGATATCTTAAATATTATAAATATACCTCTCTAAGTATTATTAAACAAATTACCTAAGATTATGACACAAAAACGCTTTAAGCAAGATCAAATCGGTATCTGTAATCGACAAACTAACTTTCACGCCTTTTCTCCGCAAGGGCGGGCAGTGAGGTTAAACTGCCACCTGTTCCTTGCTTCGTTCAATTTTTGTTACATATTCTAATATTATTCTGACTCCTGACACGACCCGATAATAAGTCGTTGTAATATATTTTTGTGACACATTTGAGGCTCTCTGTGACATAATACATTTGTTACATATATCTCGATGCATTACAAAAACATGAAAATTCTTTCTTTTACGTAATAAGGTCTCTTTTTTTAGATGAAGAGCGTGTCATAAAAGTGCCTTAATAATAAAAGAAAACTTCGGTTTTTTATGGCCACTAAAACTCTTCAACTGTAAACTGACGTCATGCATTCTTTACATATTCTCTTAGCTAACTAACTAACCATCACGCCGTTTTCCGCAGACGTAGGCAGAGAAGACGGACCGCCATACAACTCTGTATTGGCACATACTTCTTAATTCATTTACATTCATAGATTGTCTTCTACATACTCTTTTGTTATTCTGACTCTTGACATAGCCGACTCAAGTATTTGATCTACTTGATAATGCCATGTTTTTCTCGGGCGTCCCCAACTTCTTCTACCATTCCCATTCGAGTCATATGTTTTTTTACACTCCTTTCTTCATTCATCCGCTCTATGCGTCTAAACCAGTTAAGCGTCCCTTTTGTTACGCCTTCATCAGTTTTGCGTTCTTTCCGGATCTCCACTTTAAAAAAAAGTTATTTCGATTAAGCTGTTACTTTTACGGTTACAGTTATTACAATTATTACCCCTTATTATCAAGCCTAAAGGAATACAATGTTTGTATTTGTATCTTCTATAAACACCTCAGATCATAAATCATAGACCAAATACCTAATTTTCTATGATGTACAAAGGATGAATAAAAATAGGGCTTTGGCGTCTTCCTTACAGTTTTCGCCCGTTATTTATATTTATGCATTTTATTATGAGGGTATCTGATATACCAGTTTATTTTACCCATAAATTACTACTTTATGTAAAGCTATTATAATACATTTGCGTTGTTTTTAAAATAAAATGGGCAACAATTCCCTCAATTACACCTCTGACCGCGTAATTATATTCGTGTTATCCCGCAATTCTATTCAAATCAGTATTCAGTACTCCCATACTCAGTACTCAGTACGTTTTACGTTTCTTGCCGGGCAGATCGTTTAGTTCGTTTAAATCAAGTACCGAGCGAATTTAGCAAGTCAAGTCTACTTTAGAGATGTGTATTATTCTATTTTGCGCATGCGCTAAAATAACCTTAAAATTTAAATCTGACAGCTAGTTATAAGTTCAAATTTTATTCACTGGCGAAAAATTTGTTCGCCCAAGTGATAGTGCCAAAAGTGTAAGGTTATGTTGTGATAAATAAATCGCAACAAGTTGATTCTCTGACATAATGCTTCGATAATTGATTCGTGTTATGTAAGTAATTTGAATTCTTCAATTGAACTGTTTGGTACGAAATTCGGATGACTTATTTAATTGTATTGGATTGGATTGATTGAATCAAGGAAAATTAACTTGTTATGTTTTGTATTTGTTTGAATGGTTTGAATTTTATGGTTTATTAAATTGCGTGAGAAAAGTCTAGGAATTGCAATGATTGCTTTACAACTGGAGCATTCTGTGATTCTATAATTGTTCATAAAATACGTGTTGACCTCGTGAATGTTTTAAAAAATATACAGTTTTAAAAATTTTATGTTGTAATCGCTGTCACCTAGCACCTCAACCGGTAAAATAACATGATAACATATGATAATTCTTAGACAAACTGAATTTGATTATTTATGTTGAACACCTCTAAATAAGACTATTTTGTTTAAGTCATTTATTTTCGAGTATTAGTAGTATCTACACTTTAAAAATTATTACATATTCGTTATAGGTTCTCAGATAGTGTTTTTTTTCTAATTAACAAACATTTTTGAATTCCGGGGAACCGAGCAAATTATTCTAAAAGGTGTGAAAATTAATGTATTTGACTTCGAGTGCTATCTCCTATCGGAGGTTGGCAATCATCGGGGCTACCTTCAACCTGCCCTATGTAAATCTCAATAAGTATAATAATTAAATAAAAAAATGGGGCTAATTATAATTATTATAAGAAATATATTTTGTATTGTTTTTAGTCAAAACTTCATATTTTTGTATTCCGACAGAACGTATGAATAATAATTTATAACAGTTATTTTGAACTGCCTGAAATGCTATTCTTTAGTTTAGGGATTCCGAAAGTGGGTGATAACGCCCCCTGGGGGAGAGGGGGGCGGTGGTTCCGTCAAAGGCAAATGGGGGGCGATTAATAGCTACAAGGGGGCAGTGGAGAGATGAAATGGGGAGCGAGGCAGCAAAATTAAATTCATAAATTTTCCTCGTGAATTCAAATAAGTGTACTATGTACGCTGATGTCGAGGTATGGTCGACTACATAAGTTAGAGTTTTTATCTCTAAGTTCTAGTGCACATATTTACATTTCATCGTATTATTACACAAGAAGAAACGTGAAATCTTTGTTGGCAATTTAACAGATAAATCTTATTTTAATAATAAAATAATGTAATGATAAGTATACTTTTTAAAGAAATATTAACTTTTGCAAGTTACAAACCTGACGCATTTGAATTCCTCCTACTATATAAGCTAATATAAGAAGAAATTTTTTGCTTGTACAACAAACTTATAAACCACCAAATTTACAATTAACACCTTAACCGATTAAATTGGGTTAATATTAGGGTATTTAAATAATAACAATAATCTAAAACACAAATATGAAACAGAAAAAAAGTCAGAAACTAAAAAGAACAATGGTCATGCCCGAGAAATGACATGACATGTTAATTCCAATTTTTTTTTTTTAAATATTAGGGCGTTTCATTGTGAGGCATTCAGCGAAAATAAATTAGAACATGGACATCGATAATTGTATTTATTTATATTAGGCTGGCAGGAGTACCTACGTCAGATTTTTTAACGATATAGCTTTATATTTGTTTAAATTCAATGCGTGCATTTGACCGCTATTAAGGAGGGCCGTTCTAGAAGGTAATATTTTAGGGTTTTGACAATCACAAATAATATCGTAATGCATTTACGTTGATGTAATCAATACTTCGTTATCAGATACGTTGATCGTTTTTTTCGGACAGAATATGGTTATTTTTTCGTATAGATTCATTCAACGAATTGCTACCGATGATAATTAAATCAACTTTCTGATTTGTGAGTGTTGAATAATCATTTACAAATAATAAAAACAAAATACATTAAAAAATATTAGTTTTTACTAAATAGCGGGTTTTGAAATAAAAACTGTCCCCTTGGATAAAGAATATATGTGGAGAGAGAGCTAAATATTTTTACCTAACCTATACAAATTTACGATAAATCACTTTCTCCGGGTTTTTACGTCGTAAACCGTGAGAGAGAAAGAGACAGACAACTAACTAACTAACTAATTAACCATCACGCCTTTTCTCCGCAGGGGTAGGCAGAGAGGACGGACCGCCACATAACTCTGTCTTGGCACACACTCCTTGCTTAATTTACATTCATACACCGTCTCATACATACTCTTCTGTTATTCTGACTCTTCACCTGACCCGATTCAAGTATTTGATTTACTTGATCGTGTCATGGCTTTCTCGGGCGTCCTCGACTTTGTCTTCCATACAAGACAAGTTGTCACATAATATCGCACCACTTTTAGGTTTGTAAGCATGTTTTCCGTCTCCCGCGTCTCCGGCGACTCCGCCCACTGCGTTTTGTTATGCGACATAACTCAACGGTTTTCGAGGTTACATTCTATATTCTTTTTGATAACAATACTGTGAAAAAGTGGTTATACAAATAAACAAAACATTATGTCGACATGTGCTATGAATGGATGTAAAAAGGTGTGTCCGTGAAAACCCTAGCCACGCGCGAGTCGGGAAAAAATCAGCAATCCTGACTACACTGTTTCGCAAAGCTATCCCTTCTGGTATATTATTGCTCTGAGACTGTCTCCCAATTTGTGGTATGTTGTGAGGCTGGAGGAAGTGAGCGAGGCAAAGAGATGGGGAAGCGAAGTGTTTCTACTCTCGTGGTACGAGAACGTATGGAAGCAGAAAAACACTTTAACTTCTTCTTCTTTATTTTATTTGAACATTTTTATCGGAAGATTTTTTAAAGTACAACAGTTGAACCTTCAACTGACGACAATCAAGAACCGCACGGCAAGGCGCTCTGATCGGGACTCCTAACTCACAAGATTCAAGAACCGCACGCCATGGCGATCTAAACAGGACTGCTGCAATCTGCATGAAATAATGGTCAACTCAAAAATCATACTCTAACATGCCGTATGGAACAAAGCATGTTTAAAAGGGTCGTAAAAATCGATCTAAAGATATTGTAAACAATACAATTCAAGGGACAGAAACACATTCAAGAAGGCAATTAAGAAATACCCAAGGACCTTGGTCTGACGGGTAGATCACAGGGGATTTAAGTTACAGTAAACATTATGGGAGGCAATTAAGAAATGCCAAAGGACCTTGGTCTGGAGGTAGGTTACAGGATAAGCCCCCACGTGGGCGCAACTGCATGGCCCATTACAGTTCTCATAACGAATTCACTACATTATTTCATAGACATAATGAACATTACTCAGATTTGCTTAATCCTAAAACATAAATCACACTAAAATATAACTGTAAACATAAACATATAAAATTACGATTTGCAGTAAGCGATAAGACATTCCTTCATAAAATACCAGGCTAATACTAGAGGTACCTTATTTAATCGTAATCTACCCTTGATTGTAAAATGGCAGATGATATATTTTTCACGTAGTAACGTCGCATTTGGGAACGAACACGAAGGTTGGGAGAATCTCACGAAGCGCCTAGTCCACCACTGGCCGGCGACTATACTATTCTTTACGAAGTATGATGTTTTGAATTAAGTCTGTGAGTAAATATCACTTGCAATATGTATTTATGTTGTACGCGTAGCCTTAGCTTGTTAACTAACTGCGGTTGATTATATCGTTGTACGCGATAGTCGTTCGTTTAATAACAGAGGAAATACAAGTCGTAATAATTGTTCGTGGCATTGTAAAGTTATTTCATGATGATGTGACTGTCTTTTTGTTTAGCGCTGGTCATAGTTCAATTAAGTTTCGTATGACATAAATATTGGGTACGGGAGAACTCACCAGAGATCCGTCGTGAGCTTGGAGTGTAGTCAGAACGGTTGACTTTATACTGACTCGATAGAAAGAGACAAAGATATATTAAAGGATGTTGGATAGCCTATTTTGAACACATTAAACAAAACAAAATCAATACACCATTAAAATGATTTATAAAGTCAAAATATCACACAAACACTAATAACCGAAATTTTGCCTAAATAATGATGGAAGCTTTTTGTTGATTTTTATGTCTTCATGTCATTAAAAATGTGAAAAATCTAAATTTCCGTCAAAAATATTTCAAACTGTTGAAATACCTCTAAAAAGTAATGTTTTACAATCTTTGTTTGGTCATATTTGAACATTCACGCATATAACATATCACCATCATATTTGATTTACTTGTAAAACCACTGCAAGTATTTTAATCATCACAAATATAGAAAATAACCTCAAAATCCGTTAACGTAAGTTATGCGACTCGATGGTGTAAAGTTAGCGCGGACGATGAACATTTTTACATACTTAGAAGTGCTCCAATATTAAGTGTCAACTTTTCTTGTCTCTTTCTCTCTCATGGGATACGACTTAAATACCCGGAGAAAGTGATTTATCGCAAATTTGTATAGGTTGGGTAAAAATATTTAGCTCTCTCAAATTTGCGATAAATCACTTTCTTTGGGTTTTTACGTTGTAAACCTCGGGAGAGAAAGAGATAAGACAAGTTGTCACATAATATCGCACCACTTTTCGGTTTGTAAGCATGTTTTCCGTCTCTTGATATTGCTATTTAGAGCCATTTGAAAGATTACAGTGCCCCAATGACGTTACAAATATATATAGACACGTTATAGCCTTAGAATATTAACACAAAATGTGGCAAGTAACAAAAACACTTACGTTCCCAGTAAATTCATCATTCAAATATCGGTCATGTACCATCATGTATGACAAAGATAGACATTCATAGAATATGTGTGTATTAACGAAACAGATGTACGATCGGACAGAATGAGAAAGCACTTCGCTTACTCACTTACGCGAAGATGTCATGATGGTCAACAATGGAGATAGTTGTGTTGTCTAAAATACTCTAAAATAATAAGTAATTTGCGCGTACTTGAAATGAAATGTTATTCCTTGGCTTTTAGTAGTCTTTGCAGTGCAATTGAAACACTTTCTCACCAACACAAGGGCATTGTGGCACTTATTTTTGTAATTTGATTAGATATAGTAAACAACTTCAAGCGACGCGAGACAGTTTAGTACTAAATCGGCTAAATCACCGAGCACACCAACTAGCGTGGTTTTTGCTTGCCACTTTGGGAGCCCTACAACGTGTCTATATATTTGTAACGTCATTGCAGTGCCCTCGTTTTTTGTACATTTATTTGTCACGCTGTTACTTTGGTTGTAATATAATGCACGTCCGTCAAACGTAAGCGATGAAAATTAGTAAGGCATCATTGCCATCAGAATGATGTTGATTGTATTCGCATCTTACCAATGTTGAATAATTATAAACAGGTACTAGACACCAATAGCCCGACAAACCTGTTTAGGACATAATCGAATTACCGTTCTTAAAACATGCATAGCAAGTGTTTTATCTGTTGAAGTTCATTACAGCATTAATAAAAATAAGATTGTTTAGTTAGTTTATATAGCGCCATTAGAATTTTCGATAGTTAATACTGAACATGAGTCCCAACTGCTCCCAACCGTCTAGAGCCAGTGAGACTATGGCATCCCCAATAGGGGTATTTTGTGAGGCTGAAGGTAGTGGGGAAGGGAAGGAGATGGGGAAGAGAAAGGTTGGAAAGTACCCGGCTATTCTGATCTGGTCACCAAGCACGGCTAAAGCCATTTCAAACAACGTTTCGATTCTGAATGGTGATATTATTTCACCAGGGTGATATTTAGAGTACCCACCTCTCTGGAACGCACCGCAAATATACTATATGTTATTTTTTAATGAATTAAATGTGTTATGACACATATTAATCAAATACAATTTATTTGCGCGTCTTACCACTCGACCACGGAGGCCGTCAATATCATTTTGAGAAATATCATCTCAAGGGCGCTTGATAGTTGTTAGTTTGGAAATAGACTATCTTGATAAAATTATAATTAATTTGATATGAACGGGAATCGAACCCCCGACCTTCTACTATAAAATTGTGTTATTTCAAAATCTATTCGTTCCAGTGTGATAGATACTCTGAGTGTCGCCCTGGTGAAAGACCACCATTCAGAATGTATACGTTTCTTAACATGGCAATAGCCGTTTTTAGTGACCAGATCTGAATAGACGGGTACTTCCCAACCTTCCTCGTCTCCATCTTCTTCCTCTCGCCGCTCCCTCCAGGCTCCGGAGAGTTGTGAGCAGTTTTGTGTGGTATCAACAAAAAGGCCGCAAAAGCGGTACGCGTTCGTACAGCCCTGCATTTTAGTAAAACACTCATAGGAAGGCTGATACGACTGGCCGGTTGGTTTCCAGCACACCATGACTTGCATAATGTATAGTTTTTACATTATGATTATCTCGTATATCCAAAGCGTACGGTCTGACATACACTAAAGGAATCATCTCGTGTAGCGTTGTGACAGTTTTGAAAGAACTGTTTCAAAGAAGTACTTCTTTTGACAGCAGTCCCAACTTCATTCATTTTTCATTGAACAAATACTTCAATTGAAGTTGGTTAAGTTGGTACTTCCGCTTGAACGATCTATGGCATCTACTTCGAACTTCAATTTTTTATTCGTTCGAAAGACTGAAATATTGCATCATCCACAGTTCAATTGTTCATTCCCTTCTTCCTTCGATTTTAGTTCGAAGAATGAATGAAGCAATGAAGTATCTTTTTAGTTATCCGTTCCCTCGCACGTACCCGTGACAGTTGCTTATGATTTCTGTGCTTGTTTTGTCTATAGGACAGATAGGACTATATAATCTCTACCTAAAGTATGGATGGCCGTTCAACGAGAAAGAAAAGTGAAATATGGGCTTATTTTAAGGAAGTTGAGGTTTACCAGGCCAAATGCAACTTTTGTTCTGAAGTTATATCCATAAAGGGGGGAAATGCCTTTAATATGAATCGTCATTTGCGCAATATTCCGCTTATTGCTAACCAAACTGTCAAACTGTGTACAGTAAGAATATTCAAATTGTATCTCAAGCCCTGAAAGAAGTTTATATCGCTCTTACAGAAACTGGAAATTTTGCTAGTACTTCATTTGCTTTTTGCAAGTTCCTTATGCATACTCATTGTACATCATCCCTTTTAAGTCATGATACACTTAGCAATTCAATTTTGACAGCTGTCATCCCGTAAACCATAGAAGAGAAACCAGTAATAGACAATTCATCATCGTTTTTATACAAGGTATAATTTTTGCCATAGAATAATGCACATACATACATCAATTTATGTGGTTGGGAGAGCTGCCCCGAAAATATTATTATTTAACCCCCCCCCCCGACGAGGAATGCTGTGATTAATATGTTGCGTCAATTGAAGGGTTCATCGTGAAGGGTTCATTTTGAAGAAGTATCAATTCGTGAAGCATTCACAAATCTGTGAAGCTTTTCCCATCGCTAATCTCGTGTATGTCAACTTAGCGTTGTGACCGCTTCGCAGGAACTCCTTCAAAGAACGACTTCTTTTTGCGGCAGTCCCAACTTCATTCATTTTTCATTGAACAAATGCTTCAATTGAAGTTGGTTAAGTTGGTAATTCCCCTTGCCCGATGTATGGCATCTATTTCGAATTTCAATCTTAGCCTTTCATTCGTTCGAAAGATTGAAGTATCGCATCATTTAAAATTCAATTGTTCTTTTACTTCTTTACTTCGATTGTAGTTCGTAGTATGAATGAATTAATGAAACAATGAAGTATATTTTTAGTTATCCGTTCCCTCGCACGTACACGTGACAGTTGCTTTTGATTTCTTCGCTTGTTTTGACATATGACACTAGTTTTTACGAGTGTTTTTTGGTGATTTTGAATTGTGAACGAATTATTTTGTTGAAAATTTTTACCTATACCTTTCAATCTCTACCTTAAATTATGGCTGGCCGTTCAACGAGAAAGAAAAGTGAAATATGGGCTTATTTTAAAAAAGTTGGGGTTTACCAGGCCAAATGCAACTTTTGTTCTAAAGTTATATCCATAAAGGGAGGCAATGCCTGTAATATGAATCGTCATTTGCGCAATATTCACCCTATTGCTAACCAAACTGTCAAACTCTGTACAGTAAGAAATATTCAAATTGTACCTCAAGCCCTGAAAAACGTTCACATCGCTCTTACAGAAACTGGAAATTTCGCAATTACTACATTTGCTTTTTGTAAGTTCTCTGTAAGGCTAACTTATTGTACATCATTCCTTTTAAGGCATGATACCGCCAACAATTCAAACATATGGGCAGCTGTCATCAGAAACAATAGACAAGAAACTAGTAATAGACAATTCATCTACACACACATAGAAGAAAGAAAGAAGTAGTTTTCTACACGGTATAATTTTTGCTGTATAATAATGGAGGAGTGGGTTATGTGGTTGGGAGAGCTGTCCCGAATAAAACTATTAAGAAAAAAACGTGACTATTATTTGGTACATTTATCGCTACCCCCCCCCGACGAGGAATTCTGCGATTGATCTGTTACTTCGATTGAACTGTTCACCGTGAAGGGTTCATTTTGAAGAACTAGCAATTCGTGAAGCATTCACAAATCTGTGAAGCTTTTCCCATCGCTAATGTTAACCAGTCGGTAGCTGAGTGGACAAACGCGTCGGGTTCCCACCCGGGCGTCGTGCGTTCAATTCCTCTGCTGGCTAAGTCCTCCATCGTTACACAAGCAACATCTTCCGCTTCTTATGATGGCAGTAGGAGTTTTTCAAATATTGTCAGGTTATTCGTAACCCGGGAATGTTCGTCTTTCTTTTTTTTTTTTCAAAAACAAAAGATGTTTTGGTATAAGATTTAAACGCACGAGAAAAAAAATATATTTGCCGCTGACTGGATAAATAACAATATATTTTATCTGCAAAACAAGAAATTTTAGTTGTTGATTTTTTTATTCATAAAAAATATTAGTAATCTCAACGTCGTTTCACACTATTGACTATTGACCATATTCTTTTGTGAAGGTATTACGAAATTTGAAATTCACTCGACGTTTTAAAATACAAATCGTGAATAGAAATTAAAATCCAAAATATAACGCAAATAATAATATTTTGAAAATTTGTATAGTTTGCGCCGTTTTTGTGAAAAATCACCTCGTGGGCGCTTTTACTTTATATTTTTAACTTTATATTTTGTTACTTTATATTTGCTAAATACCTTATAATGAACATCTATACTCGGAAGTATTTATTGTACATTTCTTGTGCTATATTTTTTATTCTGATTTCTACTTTTATATTCTATTATTGTCATCTATAGCTTTATATTATACTTCTCATTTATACTCGTATTTATTTTATTATTAAAAAAACATTTCTCGGCTACCTCGGAGAACCGATTAGATATTATACTCGAATTATGTTTATTTTTTACTGTGTGCGTATTTAATGTGACACGGTGTACATACAGGGGAAATATATCCCCACCCGGCTAGCAACATCGTGAGGCGGGTTAAGGAAAGGGCTGTACGAAGGGATTAGTAAATGCGGGCCTTGGAGAGGAGCCGATTAAATAAAGAGTCCCAACTGTCCGAAGCCAGAGAGACTGACATCTCCAATTGGGGTGTGTTGTGAGGCTGAAGGGAGAGTGGAGAGGTTAAGGAGATGGGGAAGAGGAAGGTTGCGAAGTACCTGAATATTCAGATCTGGTCACCAAACGCGGCTAAAACCATTTCAAGCGACGTTTCGATTCTGAATGGTGGTGTTTCACCAGGGCGATACTGAGAGTATCTACCACTCTGAATTATTACCATATGTTAGTTGGAAAGGGCTCGTGCGCTAGCTTCGCAGTGTCTGGACAAGGCTAATCGTTAAAAATGTTGGGCACGAGTTTGGTGAGTTTCCCGGCTGTGCATCGACGAAGGAATCAACGATGCAAGTTCCTTGGAGCACCTTCCATTGAAATACCGGTTAAATCAAGGATATCATTTCCACCTGAGGTGTGTGCTGCAAAGATATGTATTGTTTATACTAATCAATAAGTTCCATGTGAGAACAATAAATACCGGGGAATAGATTAATTTTAAATAAGTCATATCTTTTTTTAATGAAGGTAATATTTGACAGTGATACAAGTGTAAATTATTTGCTATACGAAAAGTAAGAATGAGTAGTAAATATAAGTATTACGTACATTGTATTGGTTTGATTACATACATTATATAAATAGGCTAGCGTCTGTCGTACGTGGTTCGCGTAACCGCCGAGTGGGGCGGTAACGTCTGTAAACCTTAGAGTAACAATATAAAGAGACCGTACTAATTTGTGACAAATCGTTGACAAACTCGCAAAATATAGCTCTCTCTTTATGCTCGGTTCTATACGCATATGAGAAAAGAGACAAACAATTGTTGAAACCAATACACGATTTGGGGCGGGCTAAATACCATGTCCGCGATATTTGATCTGTACGAACTTCATTCACGTTTGGAGTGTCAGGCGAACGGACTGTCAAAAGTGCGTAAATAGTTAAAAACTTGGGTCCGATATCTAGCAAAACATCATGGCCATATGTGCTATACTTGGTTGCTTCAATCGAAGTACAAAAGGACCAAAAACAAACAGTTTTCACACGTATGTACCATAAAAATCGTCTTTTTAGTTAGATCTCAAATATTTAACATTCTAACCTACAAAACAACTAGTAACTTACACCAATATGTAATTAATCTTTGGACTATTCGTTCCAATATAATAAACTTCCGTTTGAAATGAGTTTTAGTGGATTCGTAATATGTTTAACTTAGAGATATTTACTAGCTGTCACATAAGAAACATGGGGAATCCCCATATTGTACGGCTTCTGAAAGTATCCCGGTCTCTTTCTTTCTCATGATACTAACGCTAAATTGTTGGCAAACAGATAAAGACAGAATAGTGTTTATCTCTTAGTTATATTTATAATTTCGGTTACGTCCCCAGATTCAGGGCTATGCCAAAATTGGAATATTATTATTTATTTAATTATTTTTAGATTTCCAAAGGATGAAAAGACGAAAAAATCTAATTTCTTTTCTTTGATTTAACAAATATGTTAATATGAATTCATACGTTTCATCTGGATTTTTATACCCTTCAGTTAACTGTTTTTGGTGCACATGCACCTGAACCTGTTCTCTGATGATTTATGATAACGATATGCATCTAGATAGTTTTAATTTTGTATACATATTATATATTATTTTTCTCCTTGTTAAGAATTATTATTAATTAATTAAGTATGAAGCGCACCTGACGTGAAATATCACAAAACTGTGCTATATAAGTTCACTGTTATTATTATCTGCATTCGAAATTTCCTTACAAAATAACGCGGGACGGAAAACATCCCTACAATACTTAAAAGCGGTGTCATGTTTTGTGAATTTTTTTTGTGTCTTTCATGGTGTACGACGTAAAAACGCAGAGAAAGTGATTTATCGCAAATTTATATAGGTAAAAAAATTGATCTCTCTCCATATATTCTTACTCAAGGTTAAGAAAATGATTTAACATCTGTTATTACCGTACATTTTTTTATTTTACTTTTGTTTGTAAACTATTTTGTTGATGGAACTGAAGTTCATTTTATAATATGTATTATAAAATGTTCTGTACTAATAATTTAATTCGTTTATATTTTTATCTATAAATAAGATTTTAATAATCTTATTGATTAATGTATATTTGAATAAACAAAAAATATACAACATTCATTCTTTTTAATGATTTACAACTACCTACTCACAACAAAATACCTAATTTACTTAATTTGTGACAACCTTGTTAGTGATTTTACTCCGAGTTTAGGCCACACCCTTTGGTCATTGCTTGGTCAAAAAGTGCGGACAAAATTTCGCAAAGTTAGGTCTCTAGATATTGTTACTCTAAGCTGTAAACACATTGGCTGCGACCTCAGAGCAATACTATACAGGAGGGAGCGCTTCTGTAGTCAGCATTGATGATTTTTGCCTGATTCGGTTAGACTTGGGCGTGGCTAGGACTAGGGCTAGGGTATTTATACATCCATTTATAGCACATGTCGACTTAATGTTTTTGTTTATTCGTATAACCACTTTTTCACTGTATTGTTATAAACAAAAATATAGCATATAACCTAAAAAAACTTTGACTTATGTCCAATTATGTCGCTTATCAAAACGTGTGGGCGGAGTCAACGGAGACGCGGGACATGAATAACATCCTTACAGTACTTTAAAGCGGTGTGATAATTTGGGAAATTTTGTTGTCTTTTATTTCTCATGGTTTATGACGTAAAAACCCGGAGAAAGTGATTTGTCCCAAATTTGTATAGGTTGGGTAAAAATAATTAGCTCTCTCTCCATATATTGTTACTCCAGTTTTTTACAATTAAGCCTCAAAATTCGGAAAAAACCTGCGGTAGCAAAGTTGTATACCTAACACCATTGTCAAATTTTAAATAACCGTGTACCTTAGAGAAACAATATAGAGAGACCGTCCTAATATGAGTCAAATCGTAAATACAGCTCTCTCTTTATGCTCTCTTCTATAAACGTATGAGAAAAAGAGACAAACAATTTTGTTAAAAATATACGATTTTGGGGTGGGTAAACGCCGTGTGAGCAGTTTTTTTTTGTGTACAAACTTCAGAATGATTACTTATGTCAGTCGAGCCGACAGTAAAGTATGCGTAAAAAATATCATTACCTAAGTGAATTTAGTGCAATCTTCCAAAAAACCATATGGCTGTATGTGCAGTTGATGAATGCTTCAACCGAAGTACAAAAGGACAAAAAAAACAGTTTTCATAAGTATGTATCAAAGAATTCGTCTTTTTTAGTTTGATCTCAAATATTTAACATCCTAACCTACAAAACAACTAGTAACTTACACGAATATTTAAGCAATCTTTGCACTATTCGTTTCAATATAATAAACTTCCGTTTGAAATGAGTTTTAATGCATTTTTAATATGTTTTACTTAGAGATCAACGAGATTCTCATATAAATTTTTAAGTACGGGAAACCCCCTTTTCGTTCGGCTTCTGAATGTATCCCGGTCTTTTTCTTTCTCATGGTACCAACGCTTAATTGTTGGCGAACAGATAAAGACGGAATAATGTTTATCTTTACGGTTTTCTTCGCCTTGCCATTGGCCGGCAGTTTATAGGCCACACCTCCTTGGTCAAGCTTGGTCATAAAGTTGCTTCAACATTTCGCAAAGTTAGGTCTCTTTACATTGTTACTCTAAGCCGTGTACTTACAGTTAGAATGAAACAACAATAATGTTACAGAAATGATAAACGCATTATAATATCTAGATTGCTTATACATTTATAACTCTTTAAAAAAAATCATCACCATGACTCGTCACCTTATTTGTTATCTTTTATTTGTGCAATGATAATAATTTCAGATAAGAAAAGCATCGGCCGCATAAACGAGATTATCAAAAATAATAATAAATTGCACATCATCGTTACACAATTAGGTGGCGAATAGTTAGTTACCTACGGTCTTATAAATGAATGTATGCGAACAACACACACTTAGGCCTGAGTGTATACTCGTACATATGTATACACTCCCAACAGTGTTGTTCTTGAGAAAAGTCACTAAGCCCTTGTTCTTGGTTTTGCCTACTTTTTGTAATTAGCGAAAAAGGGTCAGAAAATTAATGCATTCGTACATATTGGGATATTTCATAAGTTTGTAAAAACTTTCGAAAAGCTTTTTACAGATTGTTATTTATATTCTTCAGTTGAAAAAAAAAACAGAAGTTTTTCATTCAGAAATTTAACTTTTTAAAATTTTGCTGGAATTTTTCTTTCTGAAGTCGAAAAAGTTTGAAACATGCTGTATGCAAGCAATGCACCTGTGCGGGTACTGTGTTCGATTCAACAATCGCCACCTTACCCATATGTTCGATTATCCGCATGTTTCAACTGTCGTAGTTTCGAAGAGTTCGACTATTTTGACTTTTCGATTATTATAATGTTTCCACCACCATAATGTTTCCTTTATTCTAATGTTTCGATTATTCTGATGTTTCGATTATTATATTGTCATGAAGTTTATTTCACCATGATGTTTCTTTTATTATAATGTTCTGATTAATATAATATTTCGATTATTATATTGTTTCCACTATTACAGCGCCCTTGAGGTGATTTTTCACAAAAACGGCGCTATACAAATCATCCGAATATTATTATTATTATTATGACGTTTATTTCACCATGATTTTTCGATTATTAAAATGTTTCGATTATTATAATGTTTCCACAATCATGGTGTATATTTCACCATGATGTTTCGATTTATATTATATTTCGATTATTATAGTCTTCCGATTATTATAATATTTAGATTATTATAATGTTATTATAATAAGACGATGTATGAATGTAAATGAAGCAAGGAGTGTGTGCCAAGACAGAGTTATATGGCGGTCCGTCCTCTCTGCCTACCCCTGCGGTGAAACGGCGTGATGGTTAGTTAGTTAGTTTTGAATTATGTTCATGTTTCGTTTATCGAAATACTTCTATTATCACAATTTTTCGATTATCATATTGTTTGGGTTACCATCATGTTTCGATTAACTTACTAACTGCAATACAACTCTGTCTTGGCACACACTTTGTTTCATTCACAGGGATTTAAGTCACAGTAAACATTATGGGAGGCAATTACTCTTCTGTTATTCTTGACATGGGCGCAACTGCATGATATTTGATTCTTCTTTCACTACTTCTATTCATGAACATTACTCATATATTCTCCTCGCAACATAAATCACACTAAAATATAACGTAAACATAAACATATAAAATTACGATTTGCAGTAAGCGATAAGACATTCCTTCATAAAATACCAGGCTAATTTAGAGGTACCTTATTTAATCGGTAATCGCCCTTGATTTGATACAGATGATATATTTTTCACGTAGTAACGTCGCATTTGGGAACGAACAGCAATAATAACTGATTGGGACCCTTGTGCGGTAATCGCATTTGATACATTATCTGTTTACAGCTTTACAAAATGCCGATATCTGGCAAGGTCTGCTCGTCCCCGCGCACTGATAGCCAACTAGTTAGTAAAATCGAATCTACCAGTAAAACCCGTTTGTCGGATTATTGGATTATCGGATTTTGATATGTATTTTGCAATATTAGAAAGTGAATGAATCTGTCTGAAATCGATTGATATTACTCGCGTATTATTTATGATGATTGGGTTCGTAATTTGTGTAGGATTTATGTCATTTAAAAAATCTTATTTTCGACAGTAAAATTTAATGAAATTGTGATGACATTGTCGCCGGAAAAGCAAAAAAGCTGAAGCGCCATTTTGGGAAGTTTACACCAGAGCACTTTAAAGTTTATTTTGTTTTGCAATAAAATTCGTAAGTCTTCAGTACCTGGTTAAATTTTTTTTTTTTATTAAGGTATCTCAATGCTCTCACTGAGATATCTGAAGCGAAAAAAGCTAAAAAAGTGCCATATTGTATCGCTTGAGTCAAGCCCTCTTCCAAATGGTAAAAATATTTTAGATGGCTGAAGAGTCACAAAAGTCTTCAGAATCAAACGAGTATTCGATGCAGAAAAAAAAACTGATCAAAACTGCATATTTAACTCATTCTTGACCGTAACACAGTTACGGCCAATAATGAGTTAAATATACACACTTGAAGCCAAGGGTCAGCACTCAAAAGTGACACGAAACGTTACTTTCTAGCATTCTAACACAAGCAATCCTACCAATTATGTATTTGAAAATTTTTCTATGGGTAGTTAGAAAAATGTCTAAGGTTTCCAGTGAATACAATTTTACAACTGTAATCCTTTAATTTCTATGAAAAACATACTAAAATATCAGTAAAAGATGCATTTTTGAACGTTTCACCTAAAATTCCAGTATGCTTTTCATAAAAAAAAAAACAAAAGATTACTGTTATTTGATTTTGTATTTACTGAAAACCTCAAACATTTTTCTAATTACCTAAATAAAATTAACAGATGAATTAATAATGCAGTATTGTTTGCACTAGAAAACCTAAAATTATGTATTTTTTTGGTGCTGACCCTTAACACAGGTAACTCAATGCTCTCACTGAGTTACCTGAAGCGACAAAAAGTTTTAAAAGTTCCAAACATGTGTCGCTTGAGTCGAGCCTTCTCCAAAAATGGTAAATATATTTTAGATGGCTGAATGACCACAAAAGTCTTCAGAAATCAAACGAGAGTCAGATCATTCGATGCAGAAAAAAAAACACTGATCAAAACTGCATATTTAACTCGTGTTTCTGACCAAATAATAATATTTAAATAACTTGTATAGCGCCGTTTTTGTGAAAAATCACCTCAAGGGCGCTGGGGACCAAAGTGTCGCTTAAGCCCTTTTTCCTTTCCAGTGACGATATAGACACGTTATTGTCTAAGACTATTACACAAAATGTGGCAAGTAACAAACATACGTTCCAGAGTGGTAGGTATCGCCCTAATGAAAGAATACAATTCAGAATCGAAACGTTGCTTGAAATGGCTTTAGCCGTGTTTGGTGACCAAACCTGAATAGCCGGGTACTTCCCAACCTTTCCTCTTCCCTATCACAAATCTACCCCAATTGGGTATACCATAGTCTCACTGGCTCCAGACGGTTGGGTGCAGCTGGGACTCTAGGGCGGTATTCACTATTAAAAAAAAGAAAAATTCTACATTCAAACATTGGTCACGTATGACAAAGATAGACATTCAAAAAATATGCGTGTATGGACGAAATAGATATAGGACCGGGTATCGCTACCGGGAATGCATGAACGAATAGGAAAACGTCGTATAAGACGACTTACTTCCAGTAGGTTGTCCTTCTCACACTTAAGTGTTGCAACGTTCACCGTCTCACTCTTTCTAATGGTACTTAAAATCTTCGGGAAACAGTGAAAATAATCGTTTTATTTAAAATAATAAGTAATTTGCGCGTACCTACGAATGACGTGTTATTCCTGGCCTTTTACTAGTATTTTGCAGTCTAATGGAAAAACACTTTCTCATCACGCACGAGGGCATTTCGGCACTTATTTATGCAATTTGTTTAAATGTTGCATACGACCCCAAGCGACGCGTGGCAGTTTAATACTAAATCCGCTAAATTGAAAGTGCGTCAATTACCTTATATTTTGCTTGCCACTTTAAGAGCTCTACAACGTGTGATGTCATTGGTAAAATGTACTTTTAAAAAGTCCATAGTCAAAGCGATGCAATGCAACATAATGCAAAATCATGTGTTTTTGGTTTGAAAATTTAATCGCCTGGAAAAATTATAGATGCGTTCAATAAATACACATAATATTTTAATAATTTGTATAGCGCCGTTTTTGTGAAAAATCACCCCAAGATTTCACTCTAAAATTTATTTGAAGTGTTAAATATTTTACTTATGAACCTTTTTTTCGGATTTGCAATCTGATAGTCTTAATACGCTTAGCCGTCTACTGTACATGATTCGTTCGATCGTCGCGTGGAGCGCTAATGTTTGCAAAAACATGTAGCCCGATACAATACACGGGAAAAATTATAAATGGTAATTTTTTCTCACACGTAAAAAAGTCTGATATGTAATTCCGATTACGCTACTTCACGATTTACTCACTGTGTCCCTTTTGAAGTGTGTAAAGGCTAAACTTGTTATTGTATTATGTGGAAAATTAAGTTTTTTAGACTCAAGCCGGAAAACATTTAACTATTTGTGCCTGAGCTTCCCAAAAAAAAGTGGTTCTGGGCCAAGTTGCAATTGTGTGGCAATTTCGACCTTATCTTTCTGTCGCCACCAACGTAAAAAAAAGTGCGTAATTTCATTCGAGTTGGTTTAATTGGGAAAAAAGCCATTCAAAAATAATAGTCATATTCTTGATAATCAGGTAAATTTGTCCAGTAGTCCAATGTTAGGTAAAGTTCCTGTAAACTCACAAAATTTATGACTATTCTTTAGTCACCTTCTCAGTTGACGTTTTGTCTCTTTCAATTCATCTTATCTGTCTCTTTCTCTCTGTTCCTTTTGTTACAATTTAATGTTATTCTGTTGTTTTCTCATTGTTATCTTATTTTATAATTTGTTTTGCCTCTGTATGTTTTAAATATATAACCGCACACTTTGTATTTTTTGTTTAATAATGTTGTACCCTGATGATGCTTAGGCTAAGCGAAACCGGTCGGTCATAAAAAATAAAATAATATCCGTGATCTTATACAAAGTTATTTTTTCATTTCTTTAAATCTGTCAAACCACAAAGTGATTGCTTTCTACGAAAATATATCATTATTATTGTAATGTTCGCTGATAAACTCGACAGATGTTCCTTGGGTAAGACGCGCTTTTTTTGTTCGGGGATGTAGAATAAAATATAATCACCTTTACTTGAATAATTTTTATTGGAAGAATTTATAAAGTATAATAATTAAACCTTTAACTGAAAATATTTAAATACCGCACGGCAGTGCGATCTGAACAGAAATGATTGAGATGAAGATAGGTCGAGGGTAGAATAGAATCGTAGTAATGGTCAACTTAAAGACTATAGTCCAACATGTGGTCAATGGGATAGTGCATGTTCAAAAGAATTTTAGAAATCGATCTTTACAATACAATTTAAGAGACAGAAATACATTAAAGGAAGTAATTAAGAAATACAAAAGGACATTGGTATTTTTTTATTTATTTTTTTATTTTTTATTTAGCATCTATATAAATGAGAAAAAATGCAAATACAAAATATGATTTATGTGTAAAAATGTTAACAGAGATAGCAGTAAAGATAAATTAGGTACATTAATTATTATAATTGTAACACTCTTTGTTATTATCGTTTTTTTTTTTTCTTTTTTTTTTTTTTTTTTAGTCCTCCTCACTAGGGGGTCCTGTGCTGAGGCGGACTAGAGTTATGTAATTTCATGTCATCTAATTTGGTGCGTCTTCTATGTCGTTTTTAGTACTGCTTTTAATGTTATCTCATTGACTTCTTTCAGCCAGACTTTAATTCTTGATTTGTACTCGTTTAGTTTTTCTATTTGTTTTATATCCGGAGGAAGGATGTTGTGGAGTTTTGTTGCTAAATATGTACAGTTTCTTTGTCCGAATGCGGTTTTATAATATGGTATGTTTTTTATATCGTTTTGATTTGATCTAGTGTCATGGATGCGTGGTCCAGTGAGTGGTTCCTTATTTTTGAATAGTTTTAATAGTATATTTTTGGCATATATTTGTAGTACATTGGGTACATGGTACATCAAAACTTTTAAAGATTTCTATCGAAGGTGTTCTTATGGGTACTTTAAGAATGGTTTTTATGATTCCCTTTTGGATGGTATTCACTTGATGTATGTACTTAGATGTTGCAGATCCCCATCCCATGATTCCATATTCGATTCGAGAGTGACATAATGCGTAGTAGACTTTTTTCATATCATTTTTATTTACCACATTTCTAAGGTTTTTAAAGAAATATATAAGACTTGGTATGAATGGTAAGTGACAGGGGGTAAATTACGCATGGGCGCAACTGGGTGGGCCTTCACATTATTGTCACGCGAGCAAAACATTTTTCGCTTATAATGTTGATAGCAGGAAAAAGTCCAATATTGTCCAGTTATTCGTAACCCGAAAATGTTTGTCTTTCTTCTAAGGAAAAGAGAATCGATGCATTACTCAAAATGCCTTTAGCTATATTAAATTGTTTAGCTATCGGAAATTATTAGCCAGGTTCTATGCATCCTTCCTCTTCCCTTATACTTTCCTCCCTCAATATCTTCAGCCTCACAACATGTCCATGTAATGCCATAGTTGATCTTGAACTCTTGTATCGTTCATGTACAAACCTGCATCAAATGATATTCTTATCATGGCTTAAAGGTGTATGGGGAATTTACAGTATTCTTAAATGTACCCACAAGTTAAATACTTTTTATTTACCTAAGTCGTTCTATTTTTAAAACCTTCTCACCTCAACTTTTTTGCTAAGTCATTTCAGCAACTAGTGTCATGTTTACTTAACATTCAAATGAATTATGTTGATACAAGATTGCACAGTGGAAAATAGTAAGCAACAGTGTGTCGAAATTAGTAAATACGATAATTAAGTTAGAATAGCGAAAATCCTCTGATATAAAGTTAAATTTTGATGTATAAAAAAGTTAAAAATTAATGTAAGTAAATTCTGTAACACTGTTGCAAATCGATGATTAGCGCCATTACGTTTTTTTTTACCGCTAACACAATAATTGCCCCCGATTCTCGGCTCGTTACGGCGTTTGATCAAATTATGATCAGGTGTCAAGCATAACAGCACGACCGCTATCTTGGAGTAAGAGTATATATATGGAGGGAGAGCTAAATATTTTTACCCAACCTATACAAATTTACGATAAATCACCTTCTCCTACTTTTTACGTCGTAAACCGTTATTGAAAGAGATAGGTCAAGTTCTCACACAATATAGCGCCACTTTTAGGTATGTAAGCATGTTCTCCGTCTCCCGCGTCTCAGGCGACTCCGCCCACTACGTTTTTGTTATGCGACATAACAGGACAAAACTCAACGGTTTTTTAGGTTATATCCTACATTTTTGTTTATAACAATACTGTAAAGTGGTTATACAAATAAACAAAAACATTATGTCGACATGTGCTATGAATGGATGTATACATATCCTTGCCCTAACCACGCCCCAGTCAGGCAAAAATCATCAATACTGACTACACTAGCGCTCCCTCTTGGTATATTATTGCTCTGAGGTTGTCAATAAGGCCTAAATTTCCTTGCAAAAATGTAGAATAACGTCCTTTACCTAAACACAGTCGATATTAAATTGTGTTTTTACACAATTTAAATACATACAAAGAAACGAATAAAATAACTTGTAAGAAAACCACGAATATTATTTATTTTTTATGATCGATAGGTTTCGCTTAACCTAAGCATCATCAGGGTACAAAATTAAACTAAACAAAAAATACAAAGTGTGCGGTTATATTTACATACAGAGGTAGAACAAATTATAAAATAAATAAAAAAAAACAATGAGAAAACAATAGACTAATATTTAAATTATAACAAAGTAACAGAGAGAAAGGTACAGATAATATTAATTGAAATGGACAAAACGTCAACTGAGAAAAATATGAGAAGTTATTTTTTCATTTCTAATAATAATAATAATATGTCAAACCACAAAGTGATTGCTTTCTACGAAAATATTAAATAAATGTATTCGTGTCATATTCCAGATTATATATTTTATACTGGAGTTCTTTACGAGAAAATATAAAAAAAAAACATAGTTTTATTTTATTTTTTATACTGAATACCGCACAAGAGTCCCAACTGCTTCCAACCGTCTAGAGCCAGTGGGACTATGGCATCCCCAATTGGGATATGCTGTGAGGCTGAAGGTAGTGGGGAGGGGGAGGAGATGGGGAAGAGGAAGGTTGGAAAGTACCTGGCTGTTCAGATCTGGTCACAAACGGCTAAAGCCATTTCAATCGAGCAACGTTTCGATTCTGAATGGTGGTCTTTCACCAGGGCGATACTGAGTATCTACCACTCTGGAATGGTCTTAGATGAATTAAATAATGTAGATACGTTACTGATACAACGCGCTTGACTGCGCGAAACTAAGCCAACGTGGCATGCCTGAGATTTACTGCGTTTAGTCTCGCACAAACATTCGTTTGACAAACAATCTGTCACCAGCTGCCACAAACGCATCGCTGTAAGCTCTTTTCTGAGATAAAATACCTTCCTGTGCTTTTGACAAGTGTAAAAATCATTCGGGAACAAAAACAAATCTCATCGGAGTTTCTTTTTCATGCGAAGTACACACAAATCACTTATTTTCATTTCAATTAAGTACAATTATTCACATACCAAATGGTATAAGTGTGACGCGAGACGTTCATATGGCTATCTCATTCATACACACATATTCTGCTTGGTATGGCTATCCTTTTCAAGCGTTATGAGTTTTTAAACAGATATCAGAGCGTGCCAAATGTATCGTTCAATTTGTATGAATATGACGTGTCTTGTATTTTATGTCTATGGGAATGGGCCGCAAATATACTTTATATTATTTTATATTAATTCAAATAAAAGTTATTTGCGCAAGCCGGGTTTGATCCCGCGAACTTTGGATTCGTAGTCGAGCGTCTTACCACTCTATTATATGGAGGTCGTCATAGTGTTGAAACTCGAGCGAAGCCGGGTAGGAAGTGAGAAAAGCGTCTGAATTTCATCATCTCTTACAAAATAGACCTTATCAGTAATTACGCTATATTCACAATTGTTTAATTAAACGTTTTTTATTCTTCTCAAAAGGCGTTTTTTTTATCTGCACCATTAACCGCTAACTTTATCTACAGCAGTGTATAGCACTCCGATTAGCTTTAATTGACTAAAAAAATACATTTCATCGCGGCGGCAGATTGACGTCAGTCGAAACTCCGGAGTCGAGTGGAGTCAGCGGAGTCAGCAGTCAGTCGGTCGCAGCCGTGTCGGCCGTCGGTTCTGCTCTGCGCGATATTATGCTGATGTAATGTATCCAAAAAAATATATAATTGTGACAAGTTATTGAGCGAATTGTGTTATGTTGATAAAACAGAGTCGTGCGAGCTACGTGATTGTTTCGCCTTCTGTGATAAAACGGTTTAGTTTACAAATTGTAAATATTATTTTTATGTTGTTATGTTTTATCTAAAGTTGGTGATATATTTTTTTTTGATTGAATAATTGCAAATGCTGATTAGTTGTAACTTTTAACTTTGCAAAACTTCGTTGTGTTATGTAATTTATTTGATTATGTATTTGTCAACGTCTCGTTCATTTATATACGGTTAAAATTGTAACATTTGTAGATTAGTATTACACCCATTGTGTATTGTTGTGTTCTTCTGTTTTGGTATTTTTTACAAGTGTTTTTATTTTTTGTTTTCAAGTCAATATTATATAAATAGTGAAAAAATGAGTATAGCATAATAAAAAATACACATTTTGATGATTTTTTTAAAGAAATTCTGTGAAGTTTACATGACATGAAATGTTTGAAAAGTAGAAGCACTTCACCTCAGTGAGAGGGTGGTATTACCGATTGGGTTCAGAGGTCACAGATTCAATCACTGGTGAAGTGCAAAAAAAGTTTATTGATACATTTTTTTGATACGCAATTAATTTTTTGTTTCGCTACTGTCACCAAATTTCTTAGAAATATTTTTTGAGAATAAAAATAAAGAGAGTAAAAAACATTTGATTTTTAATAAAATTGTACTAAATTTTCGAAATTCAACATATTCAGGTATCAATAAAAACGGTAAAAAATAATTTTAATAATCTGAAGTTTAGGTTAGCTAGGACATTTCTGATGAAACTAGTGTATCCAGTTTAAATGTTAGAAAAAAAAAACCATCTGTAAAACAAGGTTAGGTTAGGACATTTTTTAGCAATGAACCTTGGTTGGGTTAGGATAGTTTAGCAAAGTTGAGAAATTTGTCAAGTTCCGCTGATAGATTAAAAAAATATAACCAACAAGAAAGACAAACATTCCCGGGTCGCGAATAACCTGACAATATTAAAAAAACTCCCTACTTTCATCATTATAAGCGGAAGGTGTTGCTTGTGCAATGATGGAGGGCTTAGCTAGCAGAGAAATTGAACGTCGTGGGTTCAATTCCTCTGCTAACTAAGAAATAGTCGTGGGCCCGGGTGGGAATTCGACGCGTTTGTCCACCCAGCTACTAACCGGTCTGTCGTTGTAACCTTTCCATCTTTTGCACAAATAACGAATGTAACAGTAAAAGTGTTTACGACCGTTTTTCCTTAGCAGTTAATGTGACTAAAAAGTAATATTTTATGTTGAAATAAAAATATATTGTATTCTAGTTATTCTATTTTTATAAAAATATAGTGTATTCTAGCATGATGCTTTCATTACCCACAGCATAGAGTTATCATTATTGACTAGATATTGTGATAAGTAATAAACGTCGTTATTGTAATCATTTGACTACCTAAACCAGGGGAGAAAACTCTTTTTGCTTTCGAATGTTATTTAGATATTTGTAAAATCATTCGAAGGTCAAAATAGAGATGGTTGATATAAAAAAATCAAACAGTTTTTTTGAGTAAGGTTATTATTTCAATGTCATTTTACCTGACGGCTTCCGCGGCCGAGCGGTTAGATCCCTGGCCACGAACCCCGGCGCGCGCAAGTACATTTTATTTAATTAATACTAAATAATGTGTACTTTATTATTTCTAATTTTGAAACTGTTTATTCGTGGTGGACCTCCATTTTAATAATAGCAAATTTTTAACTTTATTCCCAAAATAGTGGAATAAAGTTAAAAAAAATGGTATTATTAAAATCATCAATATGTAGTTTATCTGTGGTACGTTTCAGAGTGGTACATACTTTCAGTATCGCCCTAGTGAAAGACAATCATAATTGAAACGTATTTTCGGTAAAAACCGAATAATCTTGATATTCTTATTCTGTGAGGTACTTGACTTTATCTTTTTCCTCAATTTAATGATTACAAACTAGTATTGCTTTACTGAAGGCAGGTTTTTCTTAATTGTTTTATAATGTGATTTGCCATTAGTGTTTTCGCCGTTTATGAAAATTTATTGTGCGAGTGAAATGAAAGAATTTGTCAAGTACCTACCTTTCATGATGATTTAGTGAATTAACTTGTGAAATTATATTGTTAAGCGTTTGTTTATTATTCGGTTTTTAAATATTGGCTTCTTGAACATATTAAGGAGTGGAGATGAGATCATTTTGGTGTTATTGTTAATTTATTAATGTTATTTTTTATCTGATTTGTTTACTTCTAATTGGTCAAGTAATTTTAATCTAAAACATTTACTTTCAATATGTAAAATATAAAAAAAATAAATTAAGTTCTACAAATTTAACACCAACAATATCTGTATTTATATAAATAAACTATAAATATTTTCCTTTGTGAGTAAGTACGATTGTTTGAAAGTGAACTTTTCAAATTTGGAACTGATGTTAATTGAAATTTAAATTTTTATTTTTATTTCATGAGACATTTATTCCATATTTGAAATGGGACTAACATTTTTCCTCGGCAAGTCAAATTACATCCCAACTAATTTAAAATCAAAATAATAAAAATTATGGTATAAAGTCGTTTTCTCAATTGTAAAATCAGCAGGAGAAAAAATATTTTTGACTAATTTATATTTTGTTTATTAAGGGAATAAATTTTAAATGTGATCAAATCCCTGCTATTTACACACTATTAAAAATAGTTTCAATAATAATTCTTGACTAATTTATAAAGTAAAGAAAATGAAATAATAACTTTGTGTAAGACCACAGATTTTTTTTTTTTTTTTATGACCAACCGGTTTTGCTTAGCCTAAGCATCATCAAGGTACAAAATTAAACCAAACAAAAAATATATTGTGTGTGGTTATGTATACTCGTACATATAGAGGGAAAACACAATATAAAATAAGAGAACAGTAATAATACTAAATAATAACAAAGGAACAGAGAGAAAGAGATAGATAATATTAAACGAAAGAGGCAAAACGTCAACTGACAATGTGATAAAAGAATGATGAGAAATTTGATGAGTTTACGGGAAATTTACCTAATATTGGATTTCTGGACAAATTTAATTGATTATTAAGAATATGACTATTAATTTTAATGGCTTCCTTTATTTTTAGTGCGTCTAAATTATATAAAAAAAATATATATATTAGAAAGTGCTATTTTGGTGAAATATAACTTTAAATCTGTTATTAAATTACCTTAAAAGTAATAGACTTCACAAAATGATGAAAATAGGTATTAACTGTAAATTGCAATGCTGTGCAATCAACATTATTATCCATATACTTGCATCATTTTCTTATCATTAGTGCTCTAAGCCCTTTAAAATTTTTCACTAATAATAACTTGATGTAAGATAAAGAATTTCCCCTCTTGTGTAATCATTTACCGTAAAGTATCAACTTGATTTTGATAATGATTACATTGCAATAATTTAATTTATCTTTTCTTAACATTTTATTTCTCTGATATATTATTATTCAGTGTGAAATTTTGTGAAGTGTGAAATAGAAAATTTGCCATTGAACAAAAAATGTGACCCAATTCTATACTGATATGCTTTTTTATTTTATATTTTCAGATAGAGGCCTTCCACAATCGCCATCCATATAAAAATGAAATAAATATTTATGATTCTAAAAATATTTTTACACTTTCCGCTGTGCCTTGAATTACATACGTGCGTTATTTTAAACATTTATTTAAAATTAATCGCATAAACACTTAGCTGCCTTTTCTACTTAACCTCTGCCTAATTTAAAGTGATATTTTAAGTATTACAAATAATTAAGTGGACAATCTCAAATGTGATTTATTTTATACGTCTAAAGATAACTTTAAAAAAATTGTGATAATTTTGTAACGATTCTTTTAAAACTAACGAAAATACCGAGTTATTTTTTATCAAGTGATTTTTAGTAAAAGTACAAAATATTGAAATAAATATATAATTTTGGTACCAGGAGTATAGAAGTTTGAACATATAATCATAATTCTTCTTTTGAAACATTTGCAATAGTAAAATTCAAAATATTTGTTACAAATATCACAAAATTAGTGTTTTTTAGTGCCGGGAGTTCATAAGTTTGAAGGTATAAATGTTGCGGTTATTTTGAGACATTTGGAAGAGTAACGCCTCGCGATGGAGCGAACCAAGAAGTCCTTTGCCGGCCAATCCCAAGGAGACGGCGAACCCCTGTCTTCGCTGACCTTCTTCTGGACCCTGCCCATCTTCATCACGGGCAACAGGAGGCCCTTGGAGTTGGAGGATATGTATGAGACACTGAAAAAAGACAAGTCTGATACAATAGGAGACACTTTAGAAAGGTAAATTACACTTTTTAAATCAATAGAGTAACTTTTTCTATGTGAATATCGCACAAGAAGTTCAACTGCTCCCAGCGTATCGCTGGCTTAACTGTAAAACTCCTAGTGAGGCTAAATTAGGCATTTAATTTTTTTAAATTTATTAACTCTTTGTTTCTTACATTATTTTTTTACATTACCTACCTCACTAGGTCATAAGAACCTGTTCTGAGGTAAGTGACAGTGAGTACAAGTAGAATAATTAAAAAAAATGATGATATTTGTTACACAATGTTCCAGTTTGTTACGGTGAAGAATTTCAAGTGCTATTTTAGGAGGTCTTCAATTTCCTTGCGGTCCTTACTCATTATACTAACAGAAACTGTCCTAACTTAACCTGTTATACCCGAGCTTTTACACTCTTTTTTAGAAATCAAATAATATTAAAAAAAAAAAACATTTTTTTACATAATCTTTTATAAAGTTAAAAGGATAAACAAAAAGTTTGTCGTACTCACTAGGGAGTCCTTGTAGAAGTAGACTTGGTTTGAATTTAATACTGATTCTTTTTAATTTTAAACTCCTGTGATGCTGTCTGAGAATTTGAAAAATATGGATCATGCTCTAAATTTTGAATAATTACCAAATCTATTGTGGTAGACACAAAGCTAATGAGAATAATTTTGCACAATGATACCCTTTTATGTTAACAGAAGCTATCCTAACCTCGTTAGAATTACAGTTGTTTGGGAATTCGAACAATACTGCATGTGCAAGTCAAGCTCATAATTTGCATTGCCAGACTTTCAGTGGTAGGCGTGAAACTAACAAGAAAACATTTTAGTATTCTGTTGATTTCCTTGCTGCTTTAATATTCTCGATTAATATTTGGTTTGTAATTATAAATGTTGTTTTTTTTGAAAACGTGAGAAAATTACATCTTCTGAAAACGGCCATCTTTAATACATCAATATCTTATAAATCTACTTTTTATTGTGTATCACATTCCCTGGAATGAAGACAAATTAGCACTTTTGTGATATCAGATTTGATTGATCTTCAAAAAAGTGTTAACTTCTCTAAACGAGTAGAAGTGTTGTGTCGGCAGCTTCACTCCGGAGAATGTGATGCACAATAATTCTCATTGTGATAAGACATCATGAAGCACTTTATTGTCATGTGCTAAAAACAGTTAATTGATTCATTAATATGACAATGATCAGAGTGAATTGTCCATGTCATCGCTGGAAAGGCAAAAGGGCTTAACACGTTCATCGCTAGTTCTTCGGAGCACCTTCCATTGATATACCCATAGAAAAAATCTAACTTTCCCATCAAACGACATCTGTATTAAAAAAGAAATATTGAAGTCTATCCACTGAAAGGTCAATCTATGACACACATTGCCCGTTTTTGTGTTGTCGAGGTTTTGTCAGGTGCTCCAAGCCAAAGGTGGTTACCGAACTCAGCATTAGGTCGATTGAACTCGCTACAGCTTCAAAGCCTTAATTGGCGCGTTTGTTATTAGCATACTAATTAATTCGATTATAATCTTTAATCTATGTTACTATATTCTCAAGAAGTGTGCCACACAAAAATTCTTTGGAATATTATCACTTATGTGTATGGCCTAATATGATTAAGCGGAGATCATTTATTTATGCAATTCCCTAACATAAACATTTGATCTTTGAACGACTCATTTTCCTCCGTATCTGTATTGTATCTGGCGTAAATAGCTCTTGTTGGACTTTCCTATAGAGTCATTAAATTTAGTATCACTTAACTGGAGATTGGAAGACTTGAATTAGAAGATTGAATTAGAAGAAAATGCTCTCTGGGGGACTTGAACCATGGGCTTTAAACAACTGTTTGAAGAGCTGTCAAGGTTTATTTAACTGAGACGACTTCGTTGGACAGAACACATTGCAAAAATGGTAGAAAGTCGACCACTGAAATGGTTTCTTTTCAATAAACCTGCAGAACGTAGGAGTGCCGGGAAGTCTAAGCTTAGCTGGCTGGATGGTGTGGAGGTAATCACCGCAACCTTAGGCACATGGACATTACAGCGCCCTTGAGGTGATTTTTCACAAAAACGACGCTATACAAATTATCCAAATATTATTATGGAACTGGAGGAAATAGCAGGAGACCGGCAGCAATGGAAGTGTTTCTCTCTTCAGAGGTAGTGGCGTTGATGATATGTAATATACTGGTTGAATGCAGGAAATTCAATTAATGAAAGAACAGAATACAGTGGTGGCTAATAAGTTGTCGAAGGCAGCGTGGCTAGCAGTCCACAACAGAGTTCTGATACCAACCCTAAAGGCAGAGCGGTATATTACTGGCAGAGGAAGGACTAAATTTGACTAAATGCTGTGGAAATGATATATTTGAGGCGTTGTTGTTTTCAAATGTGGAGATCTAAAAATAATCCAAGGTCTAATGCAAGTGTAATGATTGAGGTGGCTTAGACATGTAGAATGGATGAACGGAGAAAGCAATGTGGCAGGAAAGTAGGGTGTACAAATGAATGATGAAGTTGGGTACACCTCAGGAAGCTCTACTTAAATTATCATTTCGAAACTCATGTTGAAAATGTCATTGGGAGATGAAAATCATTGCGTTCTAGAAACCTTGTGTGCGCAAATAACTTTATTTAATTAATATGTGTCATAACATATTTATTTCATATAAAATAATATAAAGTATATTTGCGGTACGTTCCAGAGTGGTAGATACTCCAAGTATCGCCCTGGTGAGAGACCACCATTCAGAATCGAAACGTTGCTTGAAATGGCTTTTGGCCGTGTTTGGTGACCAGATCTGAATAGCCAGGTACTTCCCAACCTTCATATTTACCAACTCCTTTCCCTCCCCACTGCCTTCAACCTCACAACATACCCCGATTGGGGATGCCTTAGTCTCACTGGCTCTAGACGGTTGGGAGCAGTTGGGACTCTTGTGCCGTATTCACTAAAAAAAAAACGAAATTTCACAAATGCCAGAGCTCACTGTTTGAGTTTCTACTGCTTTCACTCAGATATTCTAATTTATAGTTAAAATACTTTGTGTAGAATGTATTTATTCTGTAGTAATAGAAATGTTTTTTTCGTAATCTGCGTTGGGATTCCCTGTTGGATAAAAAATAGATTTAACAACACTGTTGTGCGGTTAAATTCATAATTGTATGATGTATCCAAGAGTAGATGTTGCATGTCAATTGATAGAAAAGTCTGGTCACCAATCAATGACAGACATGGCATTACACGTGAATCAATCAGATCCATTCAATGTGGATTTTTAAATTGATAGACGGAATTGGGCTATTACCGTTTTGTCAAGGTTATAAAAAGGTTTTTACGTAATATCGTTGCCGGAAAGGCGAAAAGGGCTGAAGCGCCATTTTGGGAAGTTCAACCCAGAGCACTTTAAAGTTTTTTTGTTTTTAATAAAATTTACAAGTCCTCAGTACCTGGTTGGATTTTGAAAAAAAAAATTAACTCAAAAGTTCCAAACTTGTGTCGCTTGAGTTAAGCCTTCTCCCAAATGGTAAATATATTTTAGATGGCTGAAGGGCCACAAAAGTCTTCGGAATCAAACGAGAGTCAGAGCATTCGATGCAGAAAAAAAAACTGGTCAAAACTGCATATTTAACTCGTTTTTGACCAAAATGTCGCTTAAGCCCTTTTGCCTTTCCAGCGACGATATTACAGTAAGAAAAAAATCTCTTCCATGTTTTGACGACCTCTGTAGTAGAGCGGTAATATCTTTGGCTCAGTACCCAAAGGTCTATGATTCGAAACCCGGCATCGACAATAAAATAATATTTATATGGTTTATTTCATATATAAATTTAAAATAAATAATGTATAAATAAAAAAAGTGTATTTGCACCACGTTCCATTAACCACCATCAATAATTGAAAATTTGCTTGAAATGGTTTTAGCTGTGTTTAATGACCAGATCTGAGCCAGATTCTTATCAACCTTCCTCTTCCCCATCTCCTTCCCATCTCCACTTCCCTCTTTGATATTTGTAGGTCTGGATATTGTGCAAAAAATTTGGACAACTGTCATTATAATAAACTAGGTTAGGTTAGGATGTGTTCTGCTTATTGATGCGGAAAAGAAAATAAGCTGTTGTACTATTTTATATTTAAACATAATGGTCCTTGTATTATTATTATTGTTACACAATAATAAGGAGACTGAAAAAAATAAAATAATTGTTATTAAAAAAAAACATTTTTAACGGTTTTCAATTCAAACACTATCAAATTTGATGTTATCTTAACCACACTTAGATGATAATATTTATATTACTTTATATTTTTTTCTGATAAAATAACATAATCTTACGATAGCCATAATATTAAACAAAGTAATATAATCTATTTAATATTACTAATTGAAATAGTATATTATTTCTGGTGAAAATAAAATGGAGACCTATTTATTTTGACATAATTAGACTTGGTACAAATTTAATGGCAACATATTATACATTAACAGCCGCTGTCACCAACGAAAACTAACCCCATGTTAAAGTGAGAAATTACACTTGGCGAAAGACCTAGCAAAAGGTTACTCATTTATGTTTGAATAACATTTTTATTAAACTGCTAGTTTACTCATTGCGAAAGCTTGTTTAATTTGAATGCCTAACAATTTTGTTTACCTTTTATTGCATTTTAAATAATAATAGTAATATATAATAAAAACTACACTGTCAGTGTGACAGATCTGCAGAAACACATGAATTACATTTCATGATAGAGTTCAACACTTGGAGTCAGAATTTACATGGAGAGGTACCTTTGCGAAAGAGTGTATTCAGTATTGTTGACTTTATACTGACTCGATAAAACGAGACAAAGATATGTCAAAGGAAGTTGGATCGCCTATTAGTTACCGCCCACTTTTTAGTAAACATTTTTGAACACATTAAACAAAATAATATCAATACACCATTAAAATGATTTATAAAGTCAAAATATCACACAAATACTAATAGCTGAAGGCTTGCCTAAATAATTATGAAAGCTTTTTGTTGATTTTATGTCTTTATATCATTAAAAATGTAAAAATATTTAAAACTGTTGAAATACCTCTGAAAAGTGATGTTTCATAATCTTTGTTTGGTCTTATTTAAACATCTTGTTTGATTTATTTGTATAACCACTGCAAATTTTTAATCAACACAAATATAGGTAATAACCTTAAAATCTGTTGACGTATGTTATACGACTCGCTGTTGTGAAGTTAGCGCAGACGGAAAACATTCTTACATACTTAGAAGTGCTGCAATATTGTATGAAAACTTTTCTTGTTTCTTTCTCTCTCATGGTATACGACGTAAAAACCCGCAGAAAGTGATTTATCGCAATTTTTTATTGGTTGGGTAAAAATATTTAGCTATCTCTCCGTGTATTTTTACTCCAAGGTTCAACACTTAACGGAGATTAATCCATGAAATGGCAAATTTTAAAGTGTAAAAATGTGTAAAAATTAGACACTAATCTCGTTGGTGACACCATTTTTTTTTTTGTCGCAGTGATTGCTTAGTTTGATTGGTGAAAAGTTAAACTATACCTATTATTCTAATGTGGCAAATGCTCTCTACTGGCTCTGATCCCTCACCATTAGCATCCAATTCTCAGGCTTTTCCCTCCTGCTACATCAATGATTTATTTTATTTTTCAGACATTTCCAAAAAGAGATAGATAAATGTGCTGCCAAGCGGAAAGCACTTTCCATCACAGACCCTGAGAAGGGGCCCCAGCCAAGTCTAGGAAAAGCCCTCTTCAAGACAGTCTGGGTTGACTTTGTTCACCTAGGCGTATTGATTATATTCAATGAAATTCTGAGGTGAGTTCACATGCTCATATATATATTTTAAATATTTTTATTTAAAAATATATACATCGCCTGTTCAAAAGAAAAGGTGAATTTTGAATTTTCGCGGGCTGTGTACATTCGACTATCGTTTTTTTTTGTTGTTTTTTTCAAAAGTAAAAAATCAAAGAACACACAAAAACGTGACTAACCTTTAAAGTTGTCAAAAACAAACCACTAATCCAAAATGGCTGATAATGCTAACATATGATAAACATATGTGTACCAACATAACAAAAAAGTAAAATCGATAATCGAATGTACACAGCCTGCGAAAATTCAAAATTCACCTTTTCTTTTGAACAGGCCTCGTATTAGTCAATAAATAAACCAGGCAACTGCTTTGTATGACTATTGATGGGAAGACTACTAGAAGGACCCTATCAGTTATCACTTCTACACAAATAAACACCCTTTTCTCTGAAACGTTGACTCAAGGAAGAGAAGAAGAGACATACACCTTATTATACCAATAATTAATCAATCATCATCAAATGTTGAACATTGAGAGAACACTCACAAGATTGTCTTTCTTTCCAGATTGATCAACCCTATTCTGCTGGGTAGATTACTGCAGTTCTTCCGGCCAAACTCCGTGATGGAGAGGTCCGAGGCGCTCTGGTGTGCGGGGGGCATGGTGCTCCTCACCATGATCAGTGCGCTGGCCACCAACCACTACATGATAGGCGCCTTCCACATGGGCATGCGCGGCCGCGTGGCCATGTGCTCCTTGATATACCGCAAGGTAAATACTATTTAACCAACTAACCTCAACTATAATATATCGTCGCCGGATAGGCAAAAGGGCTGAAGTGCCATTTCGGGAAGTTTACACCAGAGCACTTTTAAGTTATTTTGTTTTACAATAAAATTCATAAGTCATCAGTACCTGGTTGGATTTTGAAAAAAAAGTTAACTCAGGTAACTCAATGCTCTCACTCAAACTTGTGTCGCTGAGTCAAGCCTTCTCCCAATTGGTAAATATATTTTAGATGGCTGAAGGACCACAAAAGTTTTCAGAATCAAACGAGAGTCAAAACATTCGAAGTAGAAAAAAGAACTGATCAAAACTGCACATTCAACTCATTTTTGACCAAAGTGTCGCTTAACCCTTTAGTTGCGAGGTATATATTCGCATCACCGTGCACGGCTCTTAAGTGCGAGATGCGGATTTATCCCACACCCTGTAAAAACGCGTCGCTTAAGTGCGAGATGCGGGTTTATCCGAATACTAAATTGAATATAATTTTGTTTTGTATTCCGACATTCCTTCATCGATAAAAATGCTTTTTACGATAGATGTATTGAGTTGTGGGTCATTCTACACATGTTTCAAAATTCAACTTTATTTTTCATTGACTAATTGACTTATTTCATGACTTTTTATGAAATCTTATTTCGCACGTAAAGGGTTAAGCCCTCTTATCTTTCCAGCAATGATATCTTCATCTTTTTTTTTTGATTTTTCTACACTTTTGGTGCCATCATCAAATTCAAAATTCGCAAAATTTTGCCAAGAATTTTTGACATTTACATGATCCCCGTTATCCGCGGATTCTCAGCCTGTCAAAGCTTGGTTGAATTTCGATGACTCATGCTAGACAGCTTAATCAATGGCTGATAAGGCAACCCAACTTAGGTTGTATTGGTGGTAAATTGCCAACGGGTCAAAATCCACAGTCAACGGGGACCATTCAAATGTAAAAAAATAAAATGGGGCTGATCGTCCATTTAATCATCAATCAAATGTGACGGAAGTTGGTACATCTCAACCTATGTGCTAAGTACAAAGCAAGCGAGAAGTACAAAGTCATTTGAGCAGAAAATTTCTGGTGGTAAAAATGATTAATTAACTGACCTCCTAAAAGGACCCAGATGCTTTAAAAAGTACTACTAAATCGGAAAGTGGTTCACACCCAAAGAAATATTTTTCTCCCCAAGATTAGCGCCTAAGGTCTTTCTTAACCCTTTTTTTGGTGAGGTAAAATATATATTATAAGTATAATAAGCTACAATGTTTTTTTAAACTAACCATAGGTGTCAGTAATTGACAGGATGATAAGGAAGAATTTTTTCTCAAGTGTTGTCATTACTAAAAATGTTAAAATATTTGTTAAAAAAAAATAAAAGATAGCAAAGTTGGTGTAACAAATAAGTTACACTGCCAAATTAAGAATTAAAGTACTAATAAAAAGCTTCACCCATTTTTAGGTTGAAAAAAAATTATACACTTCGTCTGGGTCTGAATACATTGTTTTATTTGGTTTTTCAAAAAGTACCAATGAGCCTTTTTGAAAGGTCCCCGCTAAGCCGAAGCTGGTAAGTTGACAGGCTGCTATATTTTATAACATTCAATTTTTGTCATATCCAGTCTCTTCGCTTATCGAGTAACGCCCTGGGCGAGTCTGCCCCAGGGAAGGTGGTGAACCTCCTTTCCAACGATGTAAACCGCTTTGATATTGCCTCTGTATTCCTGCACTACCTCTGGCTGGCCCCCACCGTGGCGGCGATCACCCTCTACTTCCTGTGGGTGGAGGTGGGCCTCTCGGGCATCCTGGGCGTGCTGGTGGTGTTCACGGTCATGCCCATCCAAGGTGACTATTCCTTACAGTTTATAACATGCATTGGCAACCTTGCAACCCCCGACATTCTAACGGTTATCTGTTAGTCGTGCTATGTGTCGTTGAATCCAATTAAGAAGTGCCGGTATAAATTATTTCACCGTTCAAAAACTAACGCATTTGTGTCTTTACATTCCAGCCTACACGGGCAAGCTGTCAGCTAGGTTCCGCCTGCAAACGGCCCTAAAGACGGACGAAAGGGTGAGGTTCATGGGGGAGATTATCGCTGGCGTGCAGGTCATCAAGATGTACGCCTGGGAGAAGCCCTTCCAGACGCTCATCACCATGGCCAGGAAGTAAGAACACATTCTTCCCCCACGTACAATACAGTGGCTGAATAAAAATGGCTTCTCATCTGTCAGATTAAAGGCGTACCACTGCTGGCCACATTGTAACCTTTTCCCCTTTCTCATATACTTGTGTAACAGATATAGAGATGGCAACAAAGTTTTCAGACATAGGATCGTGCCATCTATGTCGTAAATATATTATTTATTTTGCTGATATATCAGTTTCATCAGGTATTCAATAAATTAATATGCCATGAATACGTTTCTTCTAGGTTAGAGATTAAGGTGATCCGCAAGACGTCCTATGTGAGGGCCGTGTTCATGACGTTTCTGCTGACCACCACCAGGATCGCCATCTTTTTCGTAATGTTCTCCATGTACCTGCTGGATTACAAGATCACCTCTGCCAAGGTAAAAACACTATCCTCACTCAATAATGTACAGCTAAAGTATTTACCTATGTGTCTGGGACATCTTAGGAAGACGTGGCACTGTTGAGTTAATCAAACACTGTTGTCAGAATGATTGGAAAATGTCAGGTATGAATATGAATCAGAGAGTGTGCGTCATCCTTTCCTCTCTGTCGACCTTTATGAAGTTATTCATAATTTGCAAAACTGTTGTCAATTTTTCCCACTGTTGAATTTGACGATTTCTCGCTTGGAGCAACTTTAAAAAATTTGCTGACCTTGTGCAAAAACAGACACTTAATGAACGGTTGAATCTTTACACCATAAATGTCTTGTCGATGAGCAAGTGTTTGATCTGCTGGTATTTCAATGAAAGATGCTCCGAAGAACTAGAGTTATTGATCCCTTTGGCATTGATGAACATCCGTGATAGTGTCAAGATGAATGTGAATTCCATTCTCACTGAAAAAAATGTATAAGGTAACATCAAAATAATAAACCTTCTTTAATCTGTAGCCATTCTGGCCGCAGGACCTGTTCAACGACACCCAGCCTAAATGTACCAGGACGAATAGAAATTATAATTTTCCCACATTATGGGTAATTTTTTAATGAATTAGGGAATATTTAAAGTTTCAGAAGTTGCGCCTAATTTTTTTGCCCAATATGGTGTCTGGCCACATTCGAAATTCAACAGCCTTCAGCACTCCCCAACTTTGCTATCAGAAATTATTACACTTGTGACTCTTGGCTGTATCAGGAACTTTCACGACTTGGATGGCAGTTCATTATTCTTTGTGTACATATTTCAAATTCTGAAATAATTTCTACCGTCTTCGTCGATAAAAGTATTTCTGTTTGGCTGTTGATAAATTTATTACATTTTATTTCAGATATTCGTGATCGCCATGTACTTCAACCTCCTGGCGGGAACCATTTCCTCCATGTTTGTTCGCGCCATCGCTGAAGTGGCAGAAGCATATGTGGCGCTCAAACGTCTGCAGAACTACCTCGCAAAGGAGGAGTTCGTGCCGCCACCAACCTACAACGAAAGCGGCTCTAAATCAACCGATAAAAGTCTCAACTCCAAATCAACCGACAGCAAAAGTCTCAAACTAACCGACAGTTCTAGTCCCGATTCCAAATCGTCCGACAGTAAGTACGAGTCTGCTGATAATAAGAGTCCCGACTCTAAGTCGAGCGAAGATACGGAGAATCTTATGAGATCTAATGGCTTTGAATCCAAGGATGCTGGGGGGGAGGAAGATGCGATGAATAGCGATTTGGCCATCAGATTGGTGAAAGCAGAAGCAAGATGGCTGCCTGATAAACCACTCACTTTGGATTTGGAAAGTCTAGAAATACCGAAAGGAAAATTGATTGGAATTATTGGACCTGTCGGCTGCGGAAAGGTTAGTATTGTTTTTTTTTTAATTTTTTTAAATATATTTTCGTAAAAAGCAATAATTTTGTGGTTTGAAGTATTTTATGAAAATTAAATAACAACTTTGTAAAAGACCACAGATTTAATTTGAATTTTTATGACCGACCGGTTTCACTTAGCCTAAGCATCTTTAGGGTACAAAATTAAGTTTTGATTATTATCAAGAGAGACCACCATTCAGAATCGAGACCTTGCTTGAACTGGCTAGATCTGAATAGCTAGGTACTTTAGTTCATTTGACTCTGGGCAGTTGGATCTCTCGAAATAAAAAATTCTTTCTGGTGAATATATATATTTATTATTCTTTATCGTATCGTTACTAATATCACTGTATTCTTTGCAGAGTTCCCTCCTCCAAGCCATTCTGCGAGAGCTGCCACTTCTCAAAGGATCTTTGGATGTGAGAGGTTCCATATCGTACGCGGCCCAAGAGCCCTGGGTGTTTGGCGCCTCCGTCAGACAGAATATACTGTTTGGTCAGACCTATGAGAAATTCAGGTAAGACTCGTGAAATAATATTCCAGTCAATAATTAAACTAACCAAGTATGCAAGAATAGTATATATTGAACAAACATTGAAAATTTTTTCATTAGAAAAGCGTAGGAAAGACTTTGATTTAATTTGCATTTTCAAAATTATTAATCATTGTATAATCGATTCACCTTCTTTGTTGCAACTCATCCAGTTCAACATTCCTTGCCGTAGACTCAGAAACAATGAATTTCTGTTCCTCAATCATCACTCTACTAATTATGGCTATCATTCTCCACTGTCCAGAATGCCGAGACTTAACGCCTTGAAATTATTGGTACCAGTCTAAATGATTTTTGTCATTCTTTACGACTCTACCAAAACTTTGACTTGGACCTTTTGACTTGAATGTTTTTTCTTATGTATTTTCGTCATTGCTTCTTTATAATATTATGTATATGCTATTCTTTTTCTGTTGCTCTTTTTTCCCAATTTGTGTTTTGTATTTTTTTTTTGTAATTGGACGATAGTCCGTTAGTTTGTAAATAAATAAAAAGTAAAAATAAATAGGATGCATTAATTTATATGCAGCGAGAAAGGGAACACTTTAATTGTTAATTATTTGCAATTGTATGATACAAAATGGTTGCTTTATCTTATTTTTCACCATTATCCCAAAAAAATTAATCTCCTCCTTAGTTACATTGACTAATGAGTGATTGTATTACTGTGCAGGTACAACGAGGTGGTGCGAGTGTGCGCCTTGAAGCGGGACTTTGAGCAGTTCCCCTTCGGAGACCAGACCCTGGTGGGGGAGAGGGGCACCCTCCTGTCCGGGGGGCAGAAAGCCCGCGTCAACCTCGCCAGGTAACATTAACAGGCGTTACTTTATTTTTTTGATTGTTCTAAAGTGGATGTTTCTAATTCCTTTATGTTATTAAATCGTGAATGTTCATGAACTTAAAAACTATTCACAAGAAATTTTTTACATTGGACCTTGGCCTGCTTTTGATTCATAACTCCTCTAGTAGACAGCTATTATAATCCTGTAACAGATTTTTTAATTTGATTAGCTTTGTGGCAAAGCGGTAAGATAGCAAAATGCTCTTTCTATGTGGAAGAGACCTCCATACATAAAAGAAATGCTGTTGCAAATGTCTTCAGCTATGTTTAGTAACCAGATTTGAATAGCAAGGTACATAATTCTCAACCTTCCTCTTCTTTGTCTCCTCATATTATAACATCTTATCCTTATCTTATGCCATGGCGGCTTGCATGGTCGAGTGGTAAGACGCCCGACTATGAATCCAGAGGTCGCGGGTTCAAACCCGGCTTATGCAAATAAATTAAAATATATTTAAACATAAATAATATATAGTATATTTGCGGCACGTTCCACAGTGGTAGATACTTTAAGAATCGCCCTGGTGAAAGACCACCATACAGAATTGAACCGTTGCTTGAAGTGGGTTTAGCTGTGTTTGGTGACCAGATTTGAATAGCCAAATAATTCCCAACCTTCCTCTTCCCCATATCCTTCCCCTCCCCACTATCTTCAACCTCATAACATACCCTAATTGAAGATGCCATAGTCTCACTAGTTCTAGAAGACTGGGAGCAGTTTGGACTCTTGTGTGGTATTCACTATGAAAAATATAAGAAATAAACATTCCCCAAAAGGAAGTGCGGAAGCTATTGTCCCATTTTCAGACACTTGGTACTCTTGTGAAGTTAATTTTTACTTATTTTCTTTGATTGATTTAAGCATAGTTCGAACATCCTTCTAGAACGAATTGTGCATGAACAGCAATAATACACTCTATTCAAAAGCTTGTTCGTTTGATTTACGTGGCAATGTCTATTATCCAGGGCTGTGTACCGTCAAGCAGACGTCTACCTCCTGGACGACCCGCTGTCGGCTGTGGACGCCCACGTGGGCCGCCACCTGTTTGAGCAGTGCGTGCTCTCGCATCTGCGGAACCGCACGCGCGTGCTCGTCACGCACCAGCTGCACTATCTGAAGGACGCACACTATATCGTGCTGCTGAAGGATGTACGTTTTTATATTTATGGTTGTCTTTTTAATTTACATTTTGCACACTTTCTATGTGTCTCAATAAATCTATTCAGTTTTCTACAAAGCCAGACTGCGTGTTAAAATGCATCTTTGTACAATAGCAGATTGGAGTGTTCATATGAGCAGGTAGTCAAATTAGTGATCCTTTTAGAATAACCCAATATTGATCACTCTTATTAAATTAAACAATACACTTTGTAAAACACCACTTTATTTGAGTAAACCGCCCACCAGGCGCTTATCTCAAGCTTCGTCAGGGCTTTTATATCAACAAAATAACATTACATACAGACAGATATATATATATATATATATATATATATATATATAGGACAGTGATGAATGAGAGACATACAAGATATATTAGAGGGAGATAGAATTACATACAGACAGATACATATATATATAGGACATCAGTCATTTTTCAGGAAGAAAAACCCAAAAAATGTTACTCTCATGGGTTTTATATGGTCTATCAAAGTTTGCCACGACAAATAGGCATTGTGAGGTTTTTAGTGCAGTGTAGAGATCTCTTAAGCTAAGAGGAGGAAGACCTAATCCATAAATATTTCAAACTTAAAATAATCATGGGTACCAACTGCACAACCTGCCTAAATTTTTTATAAAAAAACCACCTGTGTTGAATTATTCAGTCATAGATATATACCATACATCACAAGATATAAAAACTATAGTAGGTTATATTACACTTAAGTAATAATAATTATAATATTTGGATAATTTTTATAGCGCCGTTTTTGTGAAAAATCACCTCAGGGCGCTGCTGCACAGATCTTAATTTCTAGTTAATATTATTTCCTAATTTATACATATTAATATTTATTCTAATTAAGTACAGAGAAAATATACAGGAACATACTTACCTGGCAGGTCCCATCAGGTAGACACAATCACTTTATTAACATAAAATTATAATTGTGATTTTATTTTTATTTTTTTAATCTTATACATCCCTCCAGTAAGTGAAGGTTAACCCCTTTAAGATTTAGTAAATTGAAAAGTAAAAAATTTAATTAAACTCACGAGTTCTTTCCAGGGTAAGATAGAGATGCAGGGCTCCTACCACGAGATGTGCACCAGCTCCCTGGAGTACGCCCAGCTTCTCATTCCCTCGCAGCCCCTGCAGACCCAGCAGGAGGTTGAGGAAGAGGCCCCCTCGTGCCGGGCGAGATCTTCCAGCAAGTCCCGGGGGCGCAGGATGCAGAGGTTAAACAGCGTCTCTTCCAGAAAGAGGGTGAGGATCTTTGTTGTGTTGAAGCGCTTTTGAAAGAATGCACGGAGCGCTCAATACAGCAGCCATGCTGATATTGTTTCTTATTAAACCAGATATTGTTTATCACGCTTTTATTTAATTTTTTATCTCAACTTCTACTTGATTGTTAGCTGGGTAATCTCGTTTTTGTTATTTTTCATGATGTGACCAAAATGTTGGAGTTTTCTTCTTTTTGTATCTGGCTATCTTCTGTGCCATGTTTTGGTAAGTGCGTAACCTCAGAGCAATAATATACAGGTGGGATAGGTTTGCGAAACAGTGTAGTCAGGATTGTTGATTTTTTCCTGACTCGGGCGTGGCTAGGGTTTTCATGGACATACCTTTTTACATTCATTCATGGCATACGTCAACATAATGTTTTTTTTATTTGTACAACAACTTTTTCACAGTATCAGTATCAACAAAAATATAGGATATAACCTCGAAAACCGTTTGAGTTATGTCGCATAACAAAACGTAGTGGGCGGAGTCGCTGGAGACGCGGGAGATGGAAAACATGCTTACATACCTAAAAGTGGTGCGATATTATGTGACAACTTGTCTTATCTCTTTCTCTCTCACGGTTTACGACTTTAAAACCCGAAGAAAGTGATTTATCGTAAATTTGTATAGGTTGGGTAAAAATATTTATCTCTCTCTCCACATATATTTTTATTCCAAGTGCGTAACTTTAGATTTAGTTCACTACTACTGAATAGTTTTCACATTATTGAGAGCGCAATGCAAACCCTAACTTCTTAATATGTATGGTTCGTAGGTCATTTAAAATTACTGAACTTTCCATAAAACTTTGATTTTCCAAACCCACATTCCAAAACATTTTTAAAAATTTATTGATGACTGCCTCTGAAGGATTTTCGAAACAATTTTATACAGTAATTTGAAATATTCAATTCCAGAGCGACTCTCTCACCTCCTCCAAGTTGGACATCAACGACCTGAGCATGCGCGCATCGCCGGATTCAGATTCCGAGGATTCTGGCACAGAGGAGCATATGGAACAGACGGCCCTTGCGGAGGCGAGCTCGGCGAACGTGGTGAAGGGGGACATGGGGCTGCAGTACCTCCGCTCCGGTGGCAGCTGGCTCTCCCTGTTCCTGGTCTTCTGCACCTTCCTGGCATCGCAGATCTGCTGCTCGGCGGCCGACTATTGGATGGCTTTTTGGTGAGACTTTCATATTCCGTCACTGGTTTGTCAAAAACACATGAAACATTATGGGATTTGCCGCCATGTTAAATTAATATGTAGGCAGGTTGCAACCTATCTAGTTTTTTATAAGTTAAAGGTATTGACTTTGGATAATAATATTTTTAAGATTCCAAAAGACAATTAATATACAATACCTGAAAAAAATCCTTGACTCTGTACAAAAACAAGCGGTTTGTTTGATAGATTCTCTTATCTTAACTAACGGATTGCAATCTTTGGAGCACAGACGTCAGTTGGAAATGCTGTCCTTTTTATAACTGTATTTCAGTGGAAGATGCTCTGAGTAACTTGCGTCATTGATCCCTTTGGCACCGGTGCATAGTCGGGAACCTCGCCAAACGCGCGCCCAACATTTGTACACAGTTGACATTCAATACATGAGAGCAGGTCGCTTTTACGACTCGTTCTTATGTTCAACAGCTAGGCTGTGGAATGATTTGCCAACCTCTGTGTTTCCTCCCTCCTTCTACATGGACCTCTTCAAGACCCAGGTTCACTCCTTTCTTTCCTCAAAAAGACTTCCACACAGCATCCCCAAAGATGACGTAGGCCTTGAGGGAAATTATTTCCCTCAAGGCCTCTTGTGTGGAGTTAATGTAAAAAATACAATTATTTAGGTTAAAAAAAAATCTGGGCTCTTATTGTACACATACAATTGGGCGACATTGTGAGATGGATTAAGGAAGGGCCTGAAGGAAAGGTTGTGTTTGTGCGGTTCTTAAAAAGGTCTGCAACAAATGATGAGGTGGGAAAGACCAATGTAGGCTTATACTTCATTTCATCAACTGGAAATGGGTGTTACATTTTTGTCCTGAGAGCTTCTCACTGGTGCACCAGCGCGCGGGAGCACAATGCTGCTAGTTCCTCCGCAGCTTTCATTGAAATATCTTAAAATTATTACCATTTAACTCAAATATGCATTGTTATGTAAATATATAAAACATAGTTTTTCAAAATATGTATATGCGATTTAAATATATGTAGTAATTTTTACCGTTTTTATAATAATCTTTCTTTTGTCAGGTCGGCACAAGAAGAACTCCGCGATCTTTACTCTCATCCAATGAACGAGAGCAGCGCCTTCCAAACCAACTTCACCGACGTCTCTGCCACCTCCGATAACGACACATTTGCTTTCAACAATACTTCAGCGAGTGACGACTCCGCCTGGCTGGCGCGTCTGGATACCCTTTTCACAACGGAAGACTGCATCAAAATCCACGGCACCATCGTAGCGCTCGCTCTCGTCATAACACTGCTGAGGTCTTTCAGCTTCTACAATATTTGCATGAAGAGCTCGCAAACCTTGCACGATCTGATGTTCAGAGGCGTCATCAGATCCCCCATGCACTTCTTCAACGTAAACCATTCCGGGAGAATCATGAACAGGTTCGCTAAAGATATGGGAAATGTTGACGAGTGGTTGCCCAAAGTTATTTTGGATGCTTCTCAAGTCTTGCTTTCGATGTGCGGCTCTATCATCCTCGCGTGTTGGGTGAACCCGTACTTTATTTTGCCGATTTCGTTCATCGGGATTCTGTTTATGATTATTAGAAATGTTTATCTGAAGACTTCAAAGAACATAAAGCGTATGGAGGGGATTGCCAGGAGTCCAGTGTTCACGCACTTGAGTGCAACTTTGCAAGGTTTGTCAACGATTCGAGCGTACGGAGCGCAAAAAATACTTAAAGCCGAGTTTGATCACTACCAAGATGTCCATACGTCTGCTTGGTACATGTTTATCACCACCAGCTCTGCCTTTGGACAGTCCCTGGACATGCTGTGTCTCTTGTTTATAACCTGTGTCATCTTTAGTTTCCTCTTGTTCACCACAACCATGTTTGGAGATCAAGTGGGCCTCGCTATCACGCAGTGCTTATCTTTAACCTTCATGGTTCAGTGGGGCATCAGACAGTCGGCCGAAGTCACTAACCAACTGATGGCCGTCGAGAGAGTTATCGAATATAAGATTACGCCTCCGGAAGTAGGAATCGAGCCCGATGACATAGACAAGAAATCTAAATCCCCCGAATCCCTCAAGGTCATGGCCCAGAAACTGCAAATCCCTCCCAGAGATTGGCCCGAATACGGACGGGTTATCTTCAAGAATTTGTCAATGAAATATACGGAAATGGATGAAGACCCTTATGTTCTCAACGACTTAAACTGCGAATTTAAATCCAAAGAAAAGGTCGGTATTGTTGGTCGAACGGGAGCAGGAAAATCTTCACTCATATCTGCTCTTTTCCGATTGGCTTACAACCATGGCTCTGTGGTTATAGACGGAGTAGACACCAAAGACATTTCTCTTACAAACTTAAGAAAGAAGATCTCTATCATCCCCCAAGACCCCGTCCTATTTTCCGGGACTCTGCGCCGAAACTTGGATCCCTTCGAAGAATATTCTGATGCTGCCGTCTGGCAAGCCTTGGAGGAAGTAGAATTGAAGGAGGCTTTGGCCGGCCCGGCCGGTTTAGAAAGCAAAGTTATGGACGGAGGCAGCAACTTCAGCGTGGGACAGCGCCAGTTAGTCTGTCTCGCCAGAGCTTTATTACGAAACAACCGTATTCTAATGCTCGACGAAGCCACGGCAAATGTCGATCCTCACACCGACGGACTGATTCAGAAAACAATCCGGGAGAAGTTCGAAGATTGCACCGTGTTGACTGTGGCCCATAGACTTAACACCATCATGGATTCAGACAAGGTTTTGGTCATGGATCAGGGAAGAATGGTTGAGTTTGATCATCCGTACATCTTGCTGCAGAACAAGGACGGTTTCTTGTCAAAAATGATCGCCGAAACCGGCAAACAAAACGCCATGCAACTTTTCAACGTCGCCAAAGAGAACTACTTAGATAAACACAACGAGGATGATATAAGAATGATAGATGATTGAGGTTTATATAAATGAATTATGGATCTAGAATCAATACAGAATATAATATTACTATACAGTCTGAACGGCAGCACGCCAAACTGAATTCTATGTTATTTTAATAAATAATCTACAAATTATTGTGTACTACATATAAAATGTTTGGTCTATGTATTATTTTCCAATCAACAAACTTACAATATTCTTAATCATGCACATGCTTTAGTATTAGACTTAAAATTGATGTTCTTTCATCTTATTTTTATAAAATTAATCAAATAATGTTTGAGGTGTTGAAATATTATGTAATGTTCTGCATAATGTGTATCTAGAGTTACGAAGTAATACCTCGTATGTCACATATTGGCTAATTAATTTGTTTGTATAATGATACTAATGGCCTCTACCATTGAAAGATAGAAAATTCTTACAATACTATTTATTTCCCCAAATATTTATAAAACACACCTCTTATTTTTATTTCTATCTATAATTTCAAAACATTTGCGATTATTGTCTATTATAATGTGTTTGTATGATATATTTTTAATATTTGCCAATGTTTTCAATGAAATCTATTACTTTTATATTGTATATTTTTGATAAATTTTACAACATCATCTGTGATGATTCATTATGTAAGTAAAATTTTATGATCCATTTTATCAATTTACAATAGGAATTTACGTATAAACTTAATTTTGATCATGTTCTTGTGTACTTAGTTGGATATTGTGCGATATTTCCATGTGATAACTCTCGATTACCGTAGTGTCCAAATAACTTGCCTTTTATTTAACATAAAATTACCTATTTTATTACATTAATGCGATATAACCATACAAATAATATAAGAACTTTACTACTTAATATATTTATAATATTTTTAACGGCACTACTTATTTGAATATTAAAATTAATGTTTTTCATATATGCAATGTCTTAAATTAACTACATTTTTATAAATATCTGTGCTTAGTTTTGTGAATTTTATTAAATAAGACAAGTTTCTACAAATCCCACAAGTTACTAATTTTTGTAACGAAATATGTGTGAACAATTATTTTTATCTGAAATGAAATGTTTTATTGTTTTTAAGTGCTAGTAAAATACATTATTTTTAATTTTTATATTAAATCAAAGCCAAGTTAGTTATTAAACTAGCCTTACTACTTGGCTTTGCCCGAGATTTGAATTAACACATGGCATTCTATTTTATTTTTTTACAGTTGAATAGACATTTCAAAGCTCCGTAGCTCATGATTGTCATTAGTTCAAGTATTATTACTTGGCAAATTTTACTTAAGAACACATTATTGTACTTGTTTAATCATTTTAGGAACGTTCATATTTTTAAGCACATACTTGATGTAATATTTTTATATCAAAGTGTTGCCAAATTAATTGCAGTTTTTATGCAATGAAACCTGCGATAATAACAGCGGAAAAATGAATTTAAATATTCCCTACCTCCTGTGAATAAAAACAAGCATCCAAATATCTATTGATTGTTTTTTTCATTTTGATGAACCTAGCCTAGCTTTTGATAAATATTTATTAATTGTGCATATTCATAGATGCATAATAACGTAATCATTGTTGATCAGTATAACAGTTTTATACCACCTATTTATTTCCTGGTGGTAGAACTGTATCAATGTAGGATGCAATCTCACACTAAGTCAAATGCATACCCACTTGGAAACAGTTCTACGTAAGTATGTAGTCTACACAAACTCACTCGGGACCTGTTACAAATAAAATTTTGTTCTGAATTTAAGGCTGAAGTACCCAACAAAACTGAATGATCTTTTTTAAATCAAAATCTATCACAAATATCTAGTACGCTCTAGAGTTATTTTTATATTAATTATAAAATGTAGATTATTGTTTGTAACACGGACTTTGGAAAGATAATGATATATAGAATAAAAAAACTAAAAAAGCATTTAGTTAGCCCGAAATTTGAAATTACGTTAGAACACAAATTTCTACGCAATCATAAAAGTTGCCTCTAAAAAATCACAAGAAATTGATATCTTGTATGACCTATATTTTATTATTAAAACAAAAATAACTCAAGAGCGTACTAGATATTTGCCATACATTTTGATTTTAAAAAGATCATTTAGTGTGGTTGGGTGAGCCCTGAGTGCAGGCAAATTATTTCTATCAACAGACATCAAAAGACTGTTGCATGTTTGTGTTGTTTGTTTATATGCATGCGTTTAAGCTATGTTCACTACTGCATCATTTTTAGTGAATTGCCATCCTAATTTAAACATCTGTGTGATGAATTTTAGAAATTATTCTAAATGATTCTCAAATACAAAGTGTATTGATTTATATTATTTTTCTTATTCTTGGGTAAATTATTTAGAAAATTCTCTTAAAATCTTTGAATTGTTGTTATGAAAATGTTAGCAAATTTAATTAAAAAAATGTTATTTAATTTTTTGTATTATTTATGTCAGTTATATGAGCCAATAAGTTATGCAGAGAGTGTTGGTGACTATTCATAGGGCTTCGCCTTTTTGCACGACTCGCAACTGCTAATGCATGGTAAAGCACGGTTACTTCTTGTTGTACATGATTAGATCGATTGCCGAGTGGAGCGCTAACGTGTTTGTTTTTTCATGTTTAAAAAAAAATGCTATCAAATAGAGGTCTTTATTGCAGAGAACTATTTTTTAAAAGCTTTTATAGTATTTTTTAATTAAAAGAAACTAAAACATTGTACCATGAAAGTAATTTTAAACATAAAATAAGTGGTATTTTCTATAATTGAAAGGTTTTCAGGATTCAATAGTGCTTTGGGATTTCTTTCATTATATTAACAAGGCTCAATAATTAACCATTAGTTGAATTTAATTCAACTAATGGTTCTACCAATTGAACACAAAAACTATAAATAATATATAGACGTTGAGCGCGTAAAAAGGTACTGTAATCAGTTACTATCAGCGCCTTGGCAATTCCCTGCCTGGAGTTGACTGCTCCAATTGCGCCTCTTGGGACAAGTAGGCCTATTGCGCCCCCAATTGGAGTATATTGTGAGGCTGAAAGTAGCGGGGAAGGGAAGAAGATGAGGAAGAGGAAGGTTGGAAAGTATCTGGCTATTCAGATCTGGTCACCAAACATGGCTAAAGCCATTTCAATCAACATTTCAATTCTGAATGGTGGTCTTTCCTCAGGGCGATACTTAGGCCAGGCGGGCACGGGTGACTTTTGTAACGGCAACAGTTTCGTCACTGTCCCTGTCTTCCAATCGAGCACGCACACGGTGAGTGACTGTCACCCGTCACCCTTTCATTCCGGCAATAGATTTCAAACAAGCATTAGTCATCGAATGACATTTTGTCACCCGTGCGGGAGCGCCCATACAAAAGTACTCTCTACAGACACGGTGACAGTTTCCTCACTCAAAAGTCGCTGGCCAGTGGAACTAAAAAGTCACCCTAATGTCACGTTGCTGCGTGCGCGGACCTCCATACACTCCAATAAATTTGGAGATGGTGACGAAACTGTTGCCGTGACAAAAGTCACCCGTACGCGCCTGGCCTTAAAGTATCTACCACTCTGGAACGTGTCGCAAACATACTATATATTATTTTATGTTAATTAAAGGCGAAATAACTCATATTAATTGAATAAAACAAATTTGCACACTCTGGGATTTGAACTCGCGACCTCTGGATTCGCAGCCGAGCATCTTGACCACTCGACCATGGAGGCCGTCATCTTGCAGGCTTTCTCTTTCTATGGATAAAATGCATACAGGTCTACAAGGTTATCTGTGTAGGCCACAAAAAGAATAACTAACAAACAAATAAAAAAATTATAATGATGATTGAATCGAATTGATAAAAAGGCCGCCTCTCAGTAAAAAAATTTTTTAACAACATATTGGTAGTTAATTGTTTTAGTTTTGAATTTATAGTTTATTGTACAAATCAACTCAAGTATATGCCTAGTGAATTACCACCATGCAAAATCAAAACAATGCTTTAAAAGGCTTCAGTCGTCTTTGGTCACCAGATCTGAATAGCCGGGCACTCTCCAACCTTCCCTCGCCCCTTTATCAATCTCTTCAAACACACAACATCCCACAATTGGGGTGCCATAGCCTCACTGGTTCCAGGCAGTTGGGATTCTAGTACGACAGTGACATGAAATAAAAAATTAAAAAACTCGACCCATGAGGTCCTAGATACTCGAATATTATACCAGGAGCACAGGCGTGCGAAAGGGTCGAAAAAGTCGGCGGCGTCGCCACTTAAGATATTTTGAATACATAAAATCATTGAATTTAATAAATAATCCGTTCGTTTGTTAGTTCCTCTTTTGACCGCGTGCAAAGTTAGATATGTCAAGCTGGACGCTTTACTTCAAAGTTTCCTGATAATATGATATTCAAAAGCAACTTGGTAATGTCCAATAGACAATGTTTAGCAAAAAAATAACCCAACTAAACACCCGATCACTTTTCTGTGCTCCTGGTATTTTGTTCTTGTAATGTTGGCTACGTGAAACATTATTATTTTTATTGTGACATTAGCGCCGCTACGGAATTTAGTTAAAATATAACCGTTATTTTGCCGAGATTTACTCCGCCAACTTCTGCGCTCCGGATACCGGGAGCTAAGAAACGCCCTAACTTGACTGAATTCACAACAAAATGTAAAAAAAATATCCGACAATATTCGAATAATAATTTTGATGAGTCAGTCACCTTCTCACACGCCTGTGCTCCTGGTATACTTTCCCAGTAGATAGCACCTTCCTCAATAAATTAATTAGTGCCTGATTTTTTTTTTTAAACTTCACTACCGCACAAGACTGGATCGAGGCTTTCCCTATTGGAGTATGTTGTGAGGCTGAATGTAGTGGGGAGGGAAAGGAGATGAGGAAGAGGAAGTTTGAAAGTACCTGGCTATTCAAATCTCGTCACCAAACACGGCAAAAGCCATTTCCTGGCGCGGGTATTTTTTTGTAAGAACAGAAGATTGGAATCAACTCGTATCAAGTATAATTCCTCGTAAGATTCACTCAGGAATTTATACCTGCGAGTGAATTTTCTCAAAATGGAGTATCTTTTTTAATTTAATAATAATAATAATTTCTTTTATTTTTTTTTTTAAATACCCTCTGTTGTCAGAGAAGAACATAACCCGAAGATGAGAAAACATGCTTGAAAATAAGTTCAAAGTTTCACCACACTTGTTATATTGGCGCTACCTTACGGTATTATATAGACAAACATATTATTTTTTCATTAAACCCTATTCTTTTCAAAACAGAGCCATTTAAAGTTATTTAAAAAATACCAATAATTGGAGAAAAATAAACGCATCGGATCTTTAGTGCTAGTTTTTTTTTCTTTCTAACTAACACTTTCGCATTCGATTCACAAAATAACAATAAAAGGAGTATTTATGAAATAAGGAAATTACTCCCCATTTTTCTCAGTGCCTATCGTTTAAAAGGTGTTTTTTAAAGCATACTGACACTTAAAAAAACCAAACAAGGCCAAGTTCTGATTTGTATTTGGTTAATACTAAGCTTACGTAAATAAATAAAAAATAAATATATATATGTATAACGTCAAAATATAATGTTTTTCATATTGTATAAAAATAACACCATAATTTCTTAAATTAAAACAGTGTTTTCTCCACCTGAATTGACACCTTCTCGCTGATTTCTCTAATAAGTACACACTGTGGTGTTTGTTATCAACATAAAAAAATACTTTTTTTATTGACAGATTTTGGTGGAATGAAATATTAGTAGGGATGTCAAATTAAGAATAAAATAAAATGACCACTTTAAAAAAAATTAAGAATATCACATTTTATTGGAAAAGTTTATAATATATGGCTAGCCTCGGTGGTCTTCATCAGGCAAGACGTCAAGGGTTATATTCCTGGCTGTTACAAAAATTAATAAATAAACATAATTTATTTATTTAATGCAATTAAAAATATATTTAAAAGAACACAATTTCTAATTGTATTTTGATCATTTGAGTGTTTGCAAATATTAAAAAATTGCAAATAACAGTTTTGAGAAATATTTTTTAACTTATTTATAAATCCTTAATTAAACTTACGCAAATTTGAATAACATTATTATTTATTATTATTAATGGTTTCTATACAAACGCTGTCTATTGAAATGTTCACACCGAATATTTACGAACAAAATTTTACAAAAAGCTAAAGATTAACAAAACTGTTTTTTCCATTATTTTGTGTTTTTATAAAACAGGTAAAAAAACTCTTGTAAGTGGTTTGTGTAAAAGTTCAAACAAGTAAAAAGAAAAGGCATTAAAGGTCTCCCCTCATCAACAACAAATATTTTTTTGACAGTGATATACTCGTACATTATAAAAAAAAAATATAATTAATTTTATGAAAAAATTATTATTGTCTATTTACATTTTCTATAATACGTTACTAAAGTTAACTAACTTATTTATGAAGTATTTTAGGATACTTTTTCCATTCAATTAATAAGTACTAAGTTTTTTTTTCTTAAATAATTTAATTTGTCAGACATTAATCGAATATTGTTTTTTAGAAGCTCTCGTAACATTTTGTTGACGAATAAACAATTCCGCCCAAGAAATCATTACGAAGATTTTCCTATTTTTAATGAAATTCAACGTAAAATCAGATTTAAACTACCTTGAACAGGTAGTCAGTGAGAGAACTAGTAAGATTATTAACAGGACACTGCCACTTCGGGAGACATATGTGGGACTGTTTGGGCTGTTGGGAGTAGAAGACACCAGTAACTGAAGGAAATGGTGAAGAGAATGTATAAACACCCATTTATTCTGGTGCAAATGTGTCGCTTTGCTGGAAAGAAGGTACAAATACCTTGGGGGTAATGTTGTGAAACCAAAAACATGGGCAAACACCCAAAGATTTACCCCGGTGCACTTCATTGGAGGGATTGGGCTGTCGGGGAAATAGCACAATGAGCCTATAGTTTGGGTGCTTACAGGAGCTATGCAGACTTTTCCCATAGACATAAAATACAAGACAGGTCATATTCATACAAATTGAACGATAAATATGGCATGCTCTGAAAGCATGAAAAGGATAGCCATACCAAGCAGAATATGTGTGTATGAATGAGATAGCTATATGAACGTCCCGCGTTGTTCTCCGCGTTAAAGCCCTCTCTTCCCTAACAAACTGACAGTATGCGACGTACTCGTGTACTGTCGCTAGGTTGTCTTCCACATATTATGTATTTCTGCATTTTCTCACTTATACCATTTGCTCTGTGAATAACTGTATTAATTAATAAGTGATTTGTGTACTTCTGAAAAGAAACTTTTGAGATTTGTTTTTGTTCCCGAATGATTTTTACACTGCTCAAAAGCACAGGAAGGCATTTTATCTCAGAAAAGAGCTTGTGGCAGCTGGTGACAGCTTGTTCGTCAAACGAATGTTTGTGCGAGACTAAACGCAGTGAATCTCAGGTATGCCACGTTGGCTTAGTTTAGTGCAGTCACGCGCGGTGTCTCAGTAACGTATCTACATTATTTAATTCATCTAAGACTTTTCTACATCTTCTTGATTGTCTCCGTACCTTGTTTTTAATGATACAAAGGCAGCAAAAGTAACATTATTTCGTGGTAAATATAATTTTTTATTTAAAAACCAAACCAAACACTGAATAATACTAACTAAATGCAAAAAATCTTACATGTAAAACCCCATATTAGTTTTTGGCAGGATGTTTGTACTTGGGAAGTATTGTTTATTCGTTGACGATTATTTGTCAAAATATGAAAAACAATTCTATATCATATTGGGCTCCATGTAAAACGACGTTATAAATCATTGAAAATAGAATTTGCGTATGATAAACGTAGTACCGTCTGGTAGAAGGCGGTATGAAAATTTTTAAATGCCTTTTAGTGGCAATAATTATAAATAATGATATAATATATTCGCGTAAAATAACTCGGTAAAAAAGCTACATCGTAAAATTACCAAAACACAACCTTTTCTCACGACACATTCACATCTAATTATAATTAATTAATACGTAGTATTATTTATATAAATAACATTCAACTCTGGACACCGTTTGTAGGTGCGGAGTTTCATTGCGAACTTATTGCATTTTGATCATCGTCAATAATTCTGTCAGTTTTATTTCTATCAGGTTCATTAATGTCATTTTCAAAAATATCGCCATCAACAGTTGGTCTCACTAAATCTTCTTTAAATCTATTAGTTTCATCGATATTTACGTTGTTTTTACAAATCTCTTCGTTTTGTAGACTGTTTTGTACATCGCTATCAATATTATTTGAAATGGGAACAACATGACTTGAAGGGGCGTCAATGTTGTTTGAAATTGTTACAACATTGTTCGAAATGTCGTCAATACTGAGGGGTGATTTTCCGACGGTTTGTTCGTAGGACACTTTGGCCACGTTAGCCAGTGTGTTGGCCATGTTTGTTCCGGTCTCTTTGACCATGTTGAAGAGATATCCCGCCTTGTTGTTGAGCAGAATGTGGGGGTGGTCGTATTCGACCATGCGGCCAACCTCCATGACGAGCACGTGGTCGGAGTCCATGACGGTGTTGAGGCGGTGGGCGATGGTCAGCACTGTGCAGTGGGAGAACTTATCTCGGATGGTTTTCTGGATGAAGAAGTCAGTTCTGAAACAAAGTTGTGGGATTATTATTTTTTTCTGAAAAACGCAAAAAAATTGAAGGAAAATAATGTGCTATTAAAAAAGGAAATTTTGCTAAAGTAAAGATTTCTTGAGATTTTTATAGTAGTAGTGATTAAATGGGCTTTGATGTCATTAACATCATGCGAAATTGCAAAAACATGACTTCATGTCTTTTGAAATTACAACTATACGACTTTGTCATTTAAAATTACAACATGTCATTTGAAAATGCAACCATATGACTTTATATTATTTGAAATTGCTACAACATGACTTAATGTCTTTTAAAATTACAACATGACTTCATGTCATTTGAAAACGCAACCGTAGGGCTTTATATTATTTGAAATTGCTACAACATTTGAAATTACAACATGTCTTCATGTCATTTGAAAATGCAATCGTATGACTTTATATTATTTGAAATTGCTACAACATGACTTAATGTCATTTGAAATTACAATATAACTTTATGTCATTTGAAAATCCAATCGTATGACTTTATATTATTTGAAATTGCTACAAAATGACTTCATGTCTTGTGAAATTACAACATGACTTTATGTCATTTGAGAATGCAACCATATTACTTTATATTATTTGAAATTACTACAACATAAATTCATGTCATTTGAAATTATAACATAACTTTATGTCATTTGAAAATGCAATCGTTTGACTTTATATCATTTGAAATTGCTACAACATGACTTCATGTCTTGTGAAATTACAACATGACTTTATTTGAAATTGCTACAACATGACTTAATGTCATTTGAAATTACAATACAACTTTATGTCATTTGAAAATGCAATCGTATGACTTTATATTATTTGAAATTGCTACAAAATGACTTCATGTTTTGTGAAATTACAACATGACTTTATGTCATTTGAGAATGCAACCATATTACTTTATATTATTTGAAATTACTACAACATAAATTCATGTCATTTGAAATTATAACATAACTTTATGTCATTTGAAAATGCAATCGTATGACTTTATATCATTTGAAATTGCTACAACATGACTTCATGTCTTGTGAAATTACAACATGACTTTATGTCATTTGAAAATGCAACCATATGACTTTATATTATTTGAAATTGCTACAACATGACTTCATGTCATTTGAAATTACAATATGACTTCATGTCATTTGAAAATGCAACCGTATGACTTTATATTATTTAAAATGGCTACAACATAACTTCATGTCATTTGAAATTACAACATGATTTCATGTCATTTAAAAATGCAACCATATGACTTTATATTATTTGAAATTGCAACAACATGACTTCATGTAATTTAAAATTGAAATAAAATACTTAAACAAACATCTGTAATATCGCAGTCATAGTGTCTTGAACTGGATTGATATAAAATGTGTAAAGAAATTTTGCAACAATACTCACTGAGGATCGACATTAGCAGTGGCCTCATCTAGTACCAGGATCTGGTTGTTTCTGAGGATGGCCCTGGCCAGGCACAACAGCTGTCGCTGCCCCAGGCTGAAATTAGATCCACCCTCGCAAACGTGCTGCTCCAGGGAGGTGATTACTTCTTTCAATTCCACCTGATGAAATGAAACAAAAATATAAAATGAAATATAATTAGAAAATATAGTTTAATTTATTTTTTTGCATCGGCCAACATTATTTAAGCGGTAATTTTAACAGTTCAGTTTAAAAAAAGAGATGTTCTTACAGCTTCCAAGGCGCCCCAAAGATGATCATCTCTGTACTTCTCCAAGGGGTCCAGATTGTACCTCACGGTAGCTGAGAACAGAACCGGCTCCTGGGGGATGATGGAGATGTTGGATCGGACATCCTGTAAACAAAATCAACATTGTTACATCACTGATTGATTAATATGAATCATATCATAGAAGACGCTCTTAGGAACTTGCGATATTGATTATTTTGGCACTGGTGCATAGCCGGGAAACTCGCCAAACGCGCGCCCAACATTTGTACATGGTTAACGTTCGATACATGAGAATGTGTAGCTTTTTCGACTTATTCTTATATTAAAAAACTTGGCTGTAGATCGATTTATCGGCCTCTGTATTTTCTCTCTCCTACAACATTGACCTCTTCAAGACCCAGATTCACTCCTTCCATTCCTCAAAAATATCCTCTACACAGCATCCTCAAAGATGACATAAGTATCTTAGGTTTATATCTGTCTGAAAATGAGAAAATATTCCCACACCGAAGTGGTTGAAGTTAAAGTTCTTGATTATTCTTACACAAAATAAATCACGACAAAACACCACACTTAATTTAATATTAATTGAAGAAAATCAACAAACCGACGACCAAGCGAGACACCAACGAACTAGTGAAACGAACGACCAACCACGTTTTTTTTACACAAAAACTCTTCTGTTTGATTGTTAATTGTTTCAAACACAGTGTTGTTGAATACGGAAATCGAATGTAGTGAAATGGTTGGATGAGGTAGAAACTGGATGGAAAACATGAAGGTAAGAAACCATCAAATTATCACTTTGAAATCCAACAATATCTAAGAGAATTTAAATAAACATCCAATGAACAAACCTGTAAGCAGACATCTCCAGTGGGCACTCCATCAATGGAGATATCCCCCTCCATGGGGGCTAGTCTAAATAGGGCTGCTATGAGGGAGGACTTGCCTGCGCCCGTTCGCCCCACTATTCCCACCTAAAATCATTTTACAAAGTGAAAATCATGAACGGAAAGGGAGCACTTGATCCATTCGCTTTAATTTTAATTATTTATTTATAAACTAATTATTTATTGTCCAATTGAAAAAAAAATACATACATGAAATGGGAAAAAGAGCAACAGAGAAATAACATATATACACAATATTTTAACGAAGCAATGATAAAAATAGGACAAAATATACATTAGAAAGAACATTCAAGTCAAAGCCAGGGTCAAGTCAAAGTTTTGGTAGAGTCGTAAAGAATGACAAAAATCATTTAGACTAATACCAAAATTTTTAAGACTATGGCTATATAGCTAAAAATATAGCGCCCTTGAGGTGATTTTCCCACAAAAACGGTGCTATAAAAGTAATCCATTTATTATAATTATTATTATTAACAAGTTTCGACATTCTGGACAGTGGAGAATGATACCCATAATTAGTAGAGTGATGATTGAGGAACAGCAATTCATTGTTTCTGAGTCTACGGCAAGGAATTTTGAGCTGGATGAGTTGCAATAAAGAAGGTGAGTCAATTATACCATTAATAATGCTACGCTAAAATCTTCTGCCTACTATTATGGGTGTTATAAAAAAAAACTAGCAGTTTTTCAGATACCACGAAATTTTGAAAATAATTCTTCAGTGGTGCCTTACTGCTAATCCTGAATAGATTAAGTTCTCAATAACGGATCGATTGCCATCTCTGATGTACAGACTAGAGTCTGATTTACAGGTAATACAATGGAGTCTGTTTGGAGGATCTGGCTGCATTGATCCCTAGCGCATAAAGTTTTTTAGAGAGCTGTCTAGGCTATTTAAAAAATCTAAACTATGATTTATAGTTGGTTTATGTTTGTTCATACCTTCCAGCCACTCTTGACGTTGAAGTTAAGATCCTTCAGCACGGGGGGGTCGGTGGGAGAGTAGAATAGTTTGGTGCCCGAGAAAGAGATGGCGCCAGTGGACGGCCAGCTCTTGGGCGTCTCAAGGGCTGAAATAAATACACTCTATTATAACAGTTCAGCAGTTGATCTGCAGCACAAATCATGCACGAACATACTGCCCATCCGAACATGGGCTCTTTCTTCGCTCAAGTATTGAGAGAATCCTTGAAATCCCTACCCGTCATTACATATCATCCTTCTTTTGGAATACTCTTTCCGAGAGAATCCCTTCTCTTTCTAATTCCATCTTTATGGAGAAAACACAGATACAGACAGTAATGCGTAAAAAAAATAAAAATGCATTGACTGGAGAATTTGCCTGCATCTCAACTATTTTCCTCGAATTAACATAAGCTGCATATAAATAAAAAAAAATTAACAAACATTTTTTAGACACATTTAAAGTAGAGATGGTCGATAACAGAATTGGGTGTACCTGCGGTTCCAGTTACCGGTGACCGGCGAAAGACCGGTTATTTATCCAGCTCTTTTTGGAACCGGTTCCTGGTGCCAGAAAAGGTTTACGAAGGAGATTTTTTCAAAAAGTACTAGCAAATCGACAAAAGTTCCTCGCAAAAAAGTACTAGTTGATAGAGATTTAAAAACGATAACAACTGGAACTGGCCCTGCCCAAAAAAACACGAAAAGAACGGACAAAGGATATATATTTGGAAAATATTGGAACTGGTTCCTCGGAGAAATAATATCGACGGTTCCAGTGACCGGCTAGGAACCGGTTCCTTTTAACCGGGACAGGAATATCGACCATCTCTAGTTTAAATGGGAAAAAAATAATTTGAGATTACGTTATACATAAAAAAGTATAGTGTCTAAACGAAGTAGCAGCAGATAAATAACCTTTGCAAATATTTTTAGAAGAATTTAAAAGGAAGAAAAAATAAATAGTTAAATGAAAAAATGGTGTTACACAAATAAATGATAAAAAGTACAAAATATATAAATACTATGCTGTTGTTTTTTCAAACATGAAAACAGCTTTCTATTTTCTACTTAAAGTACTGCATACGAGGCCTGTTCAAAAGAAAAGGTGAGTTTTGAATTTTCGCGGGCTGTGTAGATTCGATTATCGATTTTTTGTTATTGTTATGTTGGTACACATATGTATATCATATGTTAGCATTATCAGCCATTTGGATTAGTGGTTTGTTTTTGACAACTGGAAAGGTTAGTCACGTTTTTGTGTGTTCTTCTATTTTTTGATTTTGAAAAAAATGGATCAAAGAATATGTATTAAATTTTGCGTTAAAAATGGAATAAAGTGCTCCAACGCACTTAAAATGTTGACTGTGGCATTCGGCGAGTCTACATTGTCTCAAAAAAGTGTTTACAAGTGGTACAAGCGCTTTACAGAAGGCCGAGAAGATGTTAATGACGATGAGCGTCCTGGAGTTGTGGAAAAACAAATCATAAATTTTATTCTTTGATCCATTTTTTTCAAAAGTAAAAAATCGAAGAACACACAAAAACGTGACTAACCTTTCCAGTTGTCAAAAACAAACCACTAATCCAAAATGGCTGATAATGCTAACATATGATAAACATACGTGTACCAACATAACAAAAAAAAATCGATAGTCGAATGTACACAGCCCGCGAAAATTCAAAATTCACCTTTTCTTTTAAACGGGCCATGTATGTCAAAGAATGTGTCGGAATCTAATGACGTTTGATTCAATAACTCATTCGTCTGTGATAGTTGACCTCGTGATCTGTCCACACCAACTGCAGCATGCCTACCAGGCCCAGTTGAGTAGGACCAGACCAGGTATTTAGACCAGTATGGACCAGGCTCTGGGCCAGTTACCTCCATGATCGAGTCCAGGTTCCTCCTGAATGCGGGTGTACTGCATCACCCGCTCCACGCTGGTCATCTGCGCCACCACCTCCGCGATCTGGCGCACGCCAAACTGCAGCATGCCCATCAGGATCATGGTCTGCGATACGGCCAAGCCCACATTGCCAGAAGATACATTCTCTGAAAATATTAAAAAACAGATATTTCAAATCAGCTTTTGAGCCACAAACCTTTGTCCTGGCTCTTTGGAATAAAAATATACATGGAGAGAGAGCTAAATATTTTTACCTAACCTATACAAATTTGCGATAAATCACTTTTTCCGGGTTACCATGAGAGATAAAGAGACAAGAAAAGTCTTCAAATAATATTTCAGCACTTCTTGGTATGTGAGAATGTTCTCCGTCCGCGCTAACTTCACACCATCGTGTGGCATAAATTACGTCAACGGATTTTGAGGTTATTTCCTATATTTGTGTTGATTAAAATACTTACAGTAGTTATAAATAAATCAAACATGATGGTGATATGTGCTGTGCGTGAATGTTCAAATAAGACCAAACAAAGATTATAAAACATCACTTTTCAGAGGTATTTCAATAGTTTTAAATATTTTTGACCGAACTTTAGAATTTTAACATTTTTAATGATAAAAAGACATAAATTTAACAAAAAGCTTCCATCATTATTTAGGCGAACCTTCTGTTTTTAGTGTTTGTTTGATATTTTGACTTTATAAATCATTTTAATGGTGTATTGATATTGTTTTGTTTAATGTGTTCAAATATGTTTTTTTTAAATGTCAGAATTCCATGCGGGTGGTAACTGATAGGCTATCAGGTATCCTTTAATATAGCTTTGTCTCTTTCTATCGAGTCAGTATAAAGTCAGCAATACTGACTACACTGTTTCGCAAAGGTACCTTTCCATGTATATTCTTACTTTGCTTCGGGAAGTGTGCTTCCCAAAAATATCCAGAAATTAGTGATATCTGGAAGCTGGTTAAACCTGGGAACCAGGAGTTAAATATAATGGCTGCCAAAAATCATAAGAAATTAAAAATAATTTTCAATGAAAATATGAGATCGATTAAAAAGCCACTTTCTAATAAGGTCCTAATGTCCAAATTGGTTAAGGTGTTACTCCCGGATAGAGTAGAGGATCCGAATTCAAGTCTCGGTTGTGACCATTGTCTTTTTATTTTATGACTTTTTTTGTTTCATATTTGTGTTTTAGATTATTGATTTTATTTAAATATTTTAAAAAATAAGCATTTATGCTTTAAAGTTATTTCCAATTTCAAAATTATTTTTTAGGTTTTTTAATTTTATTTAAACAATAATAATAATTATTATTATTTTATTTTTTTTTTTAAAACAATTTTTAGTTAAAAGCTCTGCGATGTAATTATTTTTACGCGTGACAGCTGTTTTGCCTTCTGAAGGCATTATCAAAAAAAAATAAATTAAAATAATAATAATTATTGTTTAAATAAAATTAAAAAACCTAAAAATTAAAATGAAGTTCTACAAAATAAACTTTAATAAAACCATCAATCAAAATTAATTATCTGTTATATCTAGGAATCAGTTATTTTATATTTGAGAAAGAATTAATCCTTGATACATATAATGTATAAACTTTAAGGAAAGATTTTTAGCGGAATTGAATTCTCATTCACGAAATCTAAAATATTTTGGTTTGGATATCCATATTATTTTAGAATACATCTATTTTAAAAAGTCATATTATATATTGATGTGTCAAGTAACGTTACCTCCATCGAAGAAGATGAAGGAGTAACAAACGCAGGCGAGGAAGAGGATGCACACGATGTCCAACCAAAAGCCGAGGGTGTAGCTGCAGGCCAGGTACTGGTACCAGGCCAGGGTGTGGACATCCTGAAAAACAAATAATTCTCCATCAATCAATTATCGAGCACCAATTAACAATACAGAAAACTAATACAGAATAAGGCAACAAATAATAGATTTATAAAATGGTAGGTACTGAAATAATAATAAAAAAAATAAGTAGAAATGATGAAAAGTCTTACCTGAAGTTGATCAAACTCTTGGACCAGCCTCTTTTGTGAATTGGCTGCCCTGATTGTGACAATACCATTCAGGGAAGCTGTCAGATGGGAGAAAACGGGACTCCTGTCTAAAATCAGGGAAGGTTTCATCAAAAGTAATTTTAAGCAACTATTTATTATTTTATATTAATCATTGAATTAATATAAATAATCTTCAATGTAAATATTAAATAGAAAAAGCCAAAAAATAAAAGAAAAACGGTCACGACCGAGACTCGAACTTGGAATCTCTATTATATACGGGAGTAACGCTTCTGCCAATTGAGCCACCGACACCTTATTAGAAACCAGCATTTTAATCGATCTCATATTTCATTGAAAATAATTAATATCATTTTTTAAATTTCTTCCGATTTGGCCTTTAAGATCTTTTTTCTCTTTGGGTCTTTAAGGTCTCTCAGTCCTAAAGTGTCTAGTTATTTTCAATGAAGTATGAGATCGATTAAAATGCCGGTTTCTAATAATGTCTCGGTGACTCAATTGGCAGAAGCGTTACTCCCTGATATAGTAGAGGTTGCGAGTTTGAGTCTCGGTTGCAACCGTTATTCTATTATTTTCTGGCTTTTTCTGTTTCATATTACGTTGAAGATTTAATAAAACTGTTTATTATTTTGTATTGTTTAAGGATGAAATAATGTCGGTAAGGCATGGCGCTTTCTTAGATGAATTAAATTATGTAGATACGTTACTGAGACAACGCGCGTGACTGCGCGAAACTAAGCCAACGTGGCATACCTGAGATTTATTGCGTTTAGTCTCGCACAAACATTCTTTTGACAAACAAGCTGTCACCAGCTGCCACAAACGCATCGCTGTAAGCTATTTTCTGAGATAAAATGCCTTCCTGTGCTTTTGACAAGTGCAAAAATCATTCGGGAACAAAAAACAAATCTCATGGAGTTTCTATTCATGCGAAGTACACACAAATCACTTATTATTTCAATTAATACAATTATTCACAAACCAAATGGTATAAGTGAGATAGCGAATGCAGAAATACATAAGTGTGTGGAAGACAACCTAGCGACAGTACACTGAGTACGTCGCATGCTACTTTGCTCGTAAGTTCGTTAGGGAAGAGAGGGCTTGTAACGCGGAGAATGTAACGCGGGACGTTCATATAGCTATCTCATTCATACACACATATTCTGCTTGGTATGGCTATCCTTTTCATGCGTTATGAGATATCAGAGCTTGCCAAATGTATCGTTCAATTTGTATGAATATGACGTGTCTTGTATTTTATGTCTATGGGCGCTTTATGATAACATTATGTGTTTAAAATATATGAGTATTCAAAACGAATGTTTTACAAATTTGTTACAAGTTTATTGCCATCATTGGATTTGAATGCTTAAAAATGTCAGGATAATACACGTTCATTTTAGCGATAATGAACCAGAATGAATACTAAGATTGAATTCCCTCATGACTCCCTTTAAAAAAATGTAAACCTCCACAGATAATGCAAAGACAAGCAGTCCAAAAAGGAACTAATAATTGAAGAAGACATCAACAAATAAATTATTACTGGAAGCCTCAATATATACAAAGTGATGCCTTAGAAAGGTTAGTATTTTTTTTATGGAAGTGTGAAAAAAGAATTATTATAGTTTGTAAAAGACACATAAATGACTCACAAACACTCTCCAGTCTCTTCACATCCTGCGCCGTGTTGAGGTACAGCTGCAGGGCTAGGTAGAACACCAGCAGGATGAAGGCGATGGGCATGAGCAGCCAAGGGTTGGTGGCGCTGACCAGCCCCATGATGGACAGGAATACCAGCCAGATCTGGAACACCTCAATGTAGGCGCGGGGCAGAAGTTCGTCCACTGCGCCGACGTCCTTGGAGAAGCGATTGAGGATACGTCCTGAAAATGAATAAATGTTTAAGAATAAAAAGATGGCAGACTAAAATCGGAAGAAATTCAAATATCAATAATTTTCAATAGAAGTATGAGATCGTTTAATAATACCGCTTTATTATGAGGTTTTGATGGTTTAATTGGAAAGTGTTACTAGAGATGGTCGATATCAGAATCGGGTGTACCTGCGGTTCTAGTTACCGGTGACCGGCGAGGAACCAGTTATTATCCAGTTCTTTTTGGAACCGGTTACTGGTGCCAGAAAAGTTCTACGGAGGAAATTTTTATATTCAAATCGAAAAGTACTAGCAAATCGACCAAAGTTCCTCCCGAAAAACAGGTACTAGTCGGTAGAGAGTTGAAATCGGAAAGTATTAGCAAATCAACAAAAGTTCCTCCCCAAAAAAGGACTAGCAAATTGACGAAAAATCCTCCTCAACAAAAAATACTAGCAAATGAACAAACAAATGATATCGATTTTTATTTGAAAAATAAGAACCGGTTCCTCAGAGAAATAATATCGACGGTTCCAGTGACCGGCTTGGAACCGGTTTCTTTTAACTGGGACAGGAATATCGACCATCTCTAGTGTTACTCCCGGATAGAGTAGAGGTTCCGAGCTGAGTCTCGGTCACAACCATTGCTATTTTTAGTTTCTGGCCTTTTTCTCTTCCATATTTGTGTTTTAGATTATTAATATTATTTAAATGTTTTATTAGTTAGTGTTTGTTAAGGGTTTCAAATTTCTTGAAAAGAATGTGATCTCTTTAAAACAGTGGACAGTTAAACTTTATTTCAGGGACATAACAAGATGACTTCATTTAAGTTTACAATATTAAAATTGAAAAAGATGATTATTTCTAATAATAAAGAATTTCGATTTTAGAATAAACAAAATGTATGAAGCTGTACAAAAAATGACTAATTGTCCAATTTTTACTAGGCTTTAACAAAAAAATCTTACCGGATGGATTGGTATCGAAGAATCTCATAGTCCCTCTCAGCATCTTTCTAAACATCTCATTGTGCAGACCTTTGGAGGATCTCATGCAGCACTGGTAGAACACGAAGCTCCTGGCAGTGACGAAGAACACGCAGGCAAAGATGATACCCGTATATACGTAGAGATACTCCGCCGTGGTCAGCGGTCCGACGTGATCCCAGATGGAGAAGACGGGAGCTGTGTGGTTGGGGCCGGTGATGGGGAAGTGACCAGGTTTGAGCAGGTGGCCAGGGTAGGGATAGATGCCCTGCGATTGGTTGGAGATGAGGCCAGACGCGTACAGGCGTCCTTCCATTGGGCGGTCGGAGTTTTGAAGGTCGATTTTGCTCTGCTCGTTGGACCTGTGGAAATTAAACCATCATTATGGAATAAATGTGAATGACAAGAGTTTTAGCTGAAAATTACCCTTTTTATGCCATTTTCATAGTCCAAAAACTTGGAAACCCTTCATTTCATGAAAAAAAAACTAAAATTTATTTAATATCGCAATTTTTCTGTGTAGAGCTTTCGTATTGCTCCAAAATGACGAGGATTAGATTTTTTCATCAAATAAATACTTGTCTTCTTAGAATAATAATAAAGTTTTATTCCGGAAGGTATGCAGGAGTAGTGCAATGCAATACCTTCCATAATTGATATCAATACATAGTAATAATAATATAAACAAATAAAAATGAACAGAAAATCATGAGAAAAAAAAAAAGGTTTTTTTTTTTCAAATAATACAAGTAAAAAATATTAATGGAGGATATTAGGCCTCATTTCTCCATAACGCCATCAAGAGGGAGTCTATCCTGGCAGCATTAAGATTGATGGGGCCAATAATTTACTCCAATGCGCTTCTATGCTTGAGTTCGGGATCTGACGGGATTATATGATGAGGTCATTTCTGGAGTTGTTAATCCTTTACCGCATTCCTGCTACCCTGGTTCTCATAAGGGAATGTCCTGTTGTTTTCCGTTGTTAACGACTATCATTAATAAGATCCTGGTGTGTGGTTTTAGACTGTATCCTGTCTATCGTTGTATGCTTCTCAAAATATTAATTCATTACATGCATCCACTCCTCCCGGCCGCCTGCTTTTTCTCTACAGTTCCCTTTTTATTTTTGTTTATAGTGAATACTGCAAAAGAGTCCCAACTGCTCCCAATCGTCTAGAGCCAATGAGACTATGGCATCTCCAATTGGGGTATGTTATGAGGCTGGAAGTATTGGGGAGGGGAAGGAGATAGAGAAGAAGTCACCAAACACGACTGCAGCCATTTCAAGCAACATTTCGATTCTGAATGGGATCTTTCACCAGAGCGATACTTAGGGTATCTAGCACTCTGGAACGTGCCGCAAATATACTACATGTTATTTTATGTTAATTAAATGTGTCATGATACATATTAATCAAAAAAAGTTACTTCCCCACGCCGGGTTCGAACTTTCCACCTTTAGATTCGTAGTCGAGCGTTTTACCACTCGACTATGGAGGCCCAAAGCCTGTGCCAAAAGCTACAGTCTTTGCCTCTACCCTATCCAGTCACTCAAGCTTTAGGTTCTCCTTAGGCAACCCACTTTCGTCCTCCAGGTTTATTTAATAGAAGCCTCTTCCATGGTTGGCTTTCTTCCATTCTTGCTATGTGTCTGTTACAAAATAATGGGCTTACCAGAAAGTGACCCAGTAGTCTGAGAAGGTGGCCGTGAGTTGTCCGAAGACCATGGCCAGCAGCATGAAGCAGAAGAGCGAGTTGTTCTTGGCGGCGGCCCAGTAGCCCCAGTAGAGCGAGGCGCCCACCCTGCCCTTGCCGGACTCTTCCTCCACCTCTTGCTCCGCCTCCATCTGGTCTTGGTCTGGCCTGTAGTCCTTGCTGGTGCCGGACTAGAAGATAATGACACACTCTACCAGAGATTCTACCGAGGGAGCTATTTTTCTATACTGTCGAGATGGACACTACTCGTATATTCAGTGGATTTTCATCCATGTTATAATCTAATACCTTTTTATTTTGATTTAGGACCTAACAAAATACCTTGCGGAATACCCGACAAACCGATTGGCCACTATACAATCGGATACATTAATCCCTTAGCAAATGTATTCACCCTGATCTAATGTACGAGTATGTTGTGCTTTTCTTATACATTAATCGAAGAAAAGCACAACATACTCGTACATTAGATCGGGGTGAATACATTTGCTAAGGGATTGATGTATCCGATTTTATAGTGGCCAATTGGTTGGTCGGGTATTCCACAAGCTATTTTGTTAGGTCCTTAATCGAAAAAAAAAGGTCTTTAATAGGGTTCTAAATCGTAAATAATTATTGGTATTCAATTATTTTAATATACATATAGTTTTCAGGACCCTATTAAAGACCTTGGGGAATACCAGATGATGCATCAACTGATGTATGTAGTGCCTCATTTGAATTGAAGTGTATCCATTTATAACTTAACACCAATCATTTATTTTTGATTGATCCTGGACCCAAGAAAAGATTTCGCGGAATACCCAGACAAACCGATTTGTCACTATAAAATCGGAAATATCAATTCTTTTTCGTCTTTACTCACCAGAATTGATGTATGTAGTGATTTATTTAAAAAAAAAAATAGTATACCTATCTAATAGAGAAACAAAATGCACGTGGTCTCGCTAACGGCTGAATTCGAGCTGAGGTACAGGGCAGGGCTCATCTTAGGAAATAAGTAGGTGAAATGGTGGGGAGGGAAGTTGACTGTAGTAAACTAGTGAGTCTTTTTGCATGCCATTTCACTTCAAAATAGGTTAATAAAGATACCGGAATCAATTAGCCGGATTTATTGTTAAGTGGCCAAACAATGCTTTTTTCAGAATTTTCGACTAATGAAAAAAACCTTAAAAAATATATCTAGTCATTATTTTAGGGTAGAGAATCATAGGACGGGGTGGCCACCCAATATTTTAAAAGTCGAAAAATAAGGACCATCTTACTATCTATATTACTAAATAATAAACAAGAAACCTAATTAGGACCCAATAAAAGACTGTGGAACACCTGATAAGCCATTTTATCACTATAAAGTCAGGCATATTGGCATCTTTACTCACCAGAACTGATGTACGCAGTGCCTCCTTGCGAGTCCTGGCCCTCTCCTCATCTTCAGCACTGGTTTCCTCAATGTCTTGCAGCAGTTGAGAGAACTGCTTTCCTGATGCAGCTAGTTCATTGTACGTTCCAATGTTTTCTACTTGGCCCTAGAGTAAAAATTAACAGAAACTGGTGAAAATCGGTCTGACATTTTAGAAGGTGAAACGGAATCCACGAAGAGGATAATTAAAACTTTGATCTCTGACCTAAATTGGTAATATATCTCTTTGACCGACGCTTTTTTGAAGAAATAGCACTGTTGGATTTAAAGAGATAATAGTTCTTACCTTTATATTTTTCATCCAGTTCCTACCTTATCCAACCATTTCACTAAAGTCCATTTCCGTATTCAACAACACTGAGTTTGAAAACAAGTAAAAATGGAAACACAAGAGAGTTATGTGAAAAAACGTGTTCGTTCGTTGGTGTCTCGCTTGGTCGTTCGGTTTGTTGTTGTTCTTCAAATAATATTAAATTAAGTGTGGTGTTCGTTAATAATACAACGTGTAAGAATATTCAAGAACTTTAACTTCAACTTTATCGGTGAGTGAATTGGTTTCGTACTTTCTTCATTCACTGTACAGTAGAAAATCTGTGTCTTGCTTGTGTAAAAAATCTTACACTGGAAACTCTGATGTTATAAAAAATATTAAATTTCTCTGTCTGAAATTTCTAGGTTAAGCTACCATACTTTTTAACGCAATATTTATCTCCATCACGAGCTATCAAAAGTCGAATTATCAATTCAAGTTCTAAAAATAATGATAATGCGCCATATCGTTTTCTCAATGTATATTAAAAATGTGTGATTAAAAATTAGTGTGTGTTTTTTTTTTTTTACTTCTAAGGGGGTTGTTTTTAAGCTTTGCTAATTTTTTACTTACGTCTTTCAATATGATGATCAAATCTGCTCCCTTGAGATAGTGCAGCTGATGGGTGACGAGAACTCTTGTCTTGCCGGCCAGGTACCCCTCGATGCAGTTCTCATACAAGTGCCTGCCCACTGGCGCGTCCACAGCTGATAGGGGGTCGTCCAGGAGATAGATGTCTGCCTGTGGGGCGAGGAAACACATATAAGTATGTTGCGTAGCATGTAAACCTTATCTCCAATTTAAACCGCAACAGCCATCTTTCTTTCTTAATATTTAACTGGACCTACTTGCAACGTTAAAGATCATTGAATTTTACTGGTTAAGGTTGGGATGTTTGAATCCCCGCCACATTTAATTGACGATCAAATCTACAAATAGCGACATTTTGTTTTTTTTTTATATTTGAAAAGTGCCCGTTAAATATCATCAATTGGCTCACAGTGTGATCAAATGCTGAAATGGGCCGAGCATCGGCGTTCAGCGGTGACTATCGTTATTTGTCAAAAATTTAACGGAGGCTGAAACAACCCAATCTAAATCTACAAATATAATAAATAACAAGTTAAATAAATTTTAAAATTACTCTGTATAATACCATAAGAAATATTTTATTTTTTTATGACCGACCGGTTTCGCTTAGCTTGAACATCATCAGGGTACAAAATTAAACTAAACAATAAATACAAAGTGTGCGGTTATATACGAGTATACATACAGAGGGAGAACAAAATTTAAAATAAAAGAATAGAACATAGAAAAAACAAAATAATAACATTTAAATTATAACAAAGTAACAAAGAGAAAGAGACAAATAATATGAATTGAAAAAGACAAAACATCAAAATACAAAGTTATTTTTTCATTGAATGTTCATTATGTTATGTTTATTTTGTCCTATTTTGTCATCGCTTCATTTATTATTATGTATGTACTATTCTTTCTCTGTTGCTCTTTTTTGATGAATCGTCGTCATCCTATTCAAAGAAGACCCAATCGCTTTGATAAGACACCTCCAGGAGTCCTTTTCATATGCTATTTCATCAACCTCAGTCTATCCTCGCACAGCTTCTGCAGCTGTTTTCCCTGGATTAGTCTGAGGCGACCAACTGTACGTTTTCAGAAGTTGTTGTACTGGTATCCTGAGGACATGAATGCAAATAATTATATATGTGTGGAGTTCACCTGTCTGTAGACGGCCCTGGCCAGGTTGATCCTGGCTCTCTGTCCCCCTGACAGAGAGACTCCCCTCTCTCCCACCAGGGTCTGGTCTCCGCGGGGAAACTGCTGGAGATCGGCTTCCAGAGCACACACTTTCACGACCTGGGAAAATTAACAACATTAAAAAGCATTTTTTAAATTTTTTTTTTAGGTTTTTAAATTTTATTTAAGCAATAATTATTTTTATTTTAATTTAAAACAAAAAAAACAAACTTTAGTTAAAAGCTCTGCGATGTAATTATTTCGCGTAAAAATAATTACATCGCAGAGCTTTTAACTAAAATTAGTATTTTTTTTATTTTTATTAAAATAAAAATAATTATTGTTTAAATAAAATTAAAAAACCTAAAAATTAAAATGGAGTTCTACAAAATAAACTTTAAAACCATAAATAAAAATTAAAAAGCATTCATAATTATTTAATTTACCAATTGCTTTAGTAAAATAAGCCATGGAATTAAAAAAAAATAACAATGAAAATATGGCCATTATTCATTGGACTTTATTTTTATTTTTACAGTGAATACCGCACAAGAGTCCCAACTGCTCCCAACCGTCTAGAGCCAGTGATACTATGGAATCCCCAATTGGGGTATGTTGTAAGGCTGAAGGTAGTTGGGAGGGGAAGGAGATGGGGAAGAGGAAGGTTGGGAAGTACCTAGCTATTCGAATCTGATCACCAAACACGGCTAAAGCCATTTCAAGCAACGTTTTGATTCTGAATGGTGGTCTTCCACCAGGGCGATACTTAGAGTATTTACCACTCTCATAATTTTTTTATTATTTATGACACATATTAATTAAATAAAAGTTATTGGCGCACGCCTGGTTTGAACTCGCGACATTTGGATTCGTAATCGAGCGTCTTACCATTCAGCCATGGAGGCCGTCAAAAGACCCGTGCAAGACTAAAATGCTGGGTATTCACCAATATAGCGAAAGATAGGTATAAATATTTTGATATGATGATCCAAAAATGAATCTTTTGAGTCATACAAGAAAAATGTATTTTTCGCACAGGGTACAACTAAGAATCAAACGTTAGGTTAGGTAGACTAATACTGTTTGATGAGGCTTTAATAAGTAGATTTAGTACACTTGGCATGGCAATGGTGGAAGACAGTAGACCACCAACATAAGTCTACAGAACGAAGGAGTTTTGAAAGACATAAACTAATTTTCATAAAATCACAAACCTTCAGCCACTTTTAAAATATCTTGCCTGTTTAAAAGAAAAGGTGAATTTTGAATTTTTGCGGGATGTGTACATTCGATTATCGATTTTTTGTTGATTGTTATGTTGGTACACATATGTTTATCATATGTTAGCATTATCAGCCATTTTGGATCAGTGGTTTGTTTTTGACAACTGGAAAGGTTAGTCACGTTTTTGTGTGTTCTTCGATTTTTTACTTTTGAAAAAAATGGATCAAAGAATATGTATTAAATTTTGCGTTAAAAATTGAATAAAGTGCTCCAACGCACTTAAAATGTTGACTGTGGCATTCGGCGAGTCTACTTTGTCTCAAAAAAGTGTTTATAAGTGGTACAAGCGCTTTACAGAAGGCCGAGAAGATGTTAATGACGATGAGCGTCCTGGAGTAGTGGAAAAACAAATCATGAATTTTATTCTTTGATCCATTTTTTTCAAAAGTAAAAAATCGAAGAACACACAAAAACGTGACTAACCTTTCCAGTTGTCAAAAACAAACCACTAATCCAAAATGACTAATAATTCTAACATATGATAAACATATGTGTACCAACATAACAAAAAAAAACGATACTCGAATGTACACAGCACGCGAAAATTCACCTTTTCTTTTGAATAGGCCATGTATGTCTCCAAAAGCAACAACTCTGTATAAGATTTAATAATCGCACCTCTTTGTATCTCTCCTGGTCGTAAGGCAGTCCAAAGAGAATGTTATTTCTGACGGTGGCCACAAAGAGCCACGGCTCCTGGCTGGAGTACGAGATGGATCCATTCATCTTCAGCTGCCCACTGTTCTGCGGCAACTCTTTCAACAGAAGCTGGAGGAACGAACTCTGAAAAAGATAACAACGAATTAGAATTTCTCATATCTTAAATCTGGAAATTTGATCAAATGAAACGAAAACTTTCTTTGGTGAGAAAAAAGATAATGGACCGGAATCAATTTTTGACTATGTGGTAAATCAGTAGATCTCTTTGAGGATGTACCTATCATTTGGTATCATTCTAGACACTCAATGTTCAACTCACGTTGAAGAAAAATGTGGCTAGAAGAGAGATAAGTCATGGTCGCTATTTCCTTCGCGGTAATACGAGTAGTTAACACGTGTACAAAAAATAGTTATTTCGTAAGAAACAATCACATGGTGGTTGGACATTATATTAATAATAAAAAAATGCTTTGTTTTAAAACCACAGAATTTATTATGATGAAGGCCAACCGGTTTCGCTTGGATCAAGCTTCGTCAGGGCACATATAATAACTGAATGTATATAATAACTAATACATAACACATATAATACAACACATATAATAACTGTTATTATATGTGCCCTGACGAAGCTTGATCCAAGCGAAACCGGTTGGCCTTCATCATAATAAATTCTGTGGTTTTAAAACAAAGTATTCTTTTATTATTAAAAAATAGTTATATTTGGAAACACTAAAAAATAGTTAAAGTGCATTAAATATAATATTCTAGTAATTGCACATTATTCAGAACAAAATAACAATGATAAAAATAATAGTGGGAAAATCAAATTTTCCAAGATAACAAAAAAAATATATATTTGAACGTCTGAGAAATTGTCATTTGTTTGATTTAACAATGTTATTGCATGCACGTTCTTCGGAAAATTAATGCAACTGAATTGCTTTTAATTAAAATGCTTGACTTCAACACCCTGCAAGCTAACCGAAAAATGTTTTTAGGCAAACAATTTTTCCTTTTTTGCTGTTATGACGTATACTTATTTTAGAGAGATGTTTTGAAAATAATTTGTACGCCAAGGTAGACCAGTAAACATGTCTTGAATAGGCCTGACTTTAACCAAATCGAAACAGGAATATAAAGGCAAACCGCCCCTATAGCAGATGATAGCGTACAGTTTCCCTTCGGGAATAATTAGGGAAACGTTTCTGAAAGTGAGCTGCTGACCCAAGGAGTATATATATGCATTCTGTTTCCCCTGAGAGAAAATTAAGGTAACTTTGTTAAGGGTGAACTGCTAGTCCTAAGTGGCGAGCAAATCTTTCAAATGTAAATTAGACATATAATTACCTTTCCAGCGCCCACGGAACCGATGATGGCGCACAGTTTCCCTTGAGGGATAGTTAGGTTAGGTTAGGTTAGGTTAAGCATTACTTTTCCAGCGCCCATAAAACCGATGATTGCACACTGTTTCCCTTGAGGGAAAATTAGGGTAACTTTGTTAAGGGTGGACTGCTAGTCCTAAGTGGCGAGAAAATCGTTCAAATGTAAGTAAGATATATAATTACCCTTCCAGCGCCCATGGAGCTGATGATGGCGCACAGTTTCCCTTCGGGGATAGTTAGGGAAACGTTTCTGAGAGTGAGCTGCTGACCCAAGGAGGTGAAAAAAACTTTTAAATAGAAGTTTGAAATGGAATTGCTTTTCCAGCGTCCATAAAACCGATGATTGCACACTGTTTCCCTTGAGGGAAAATTAGGGTAACTTTGTTAAGGGTGGACTGCTAGTCCCAAGTGGCGAGCAAATCTTTCAAATGTAAGTTAGATATATAATTACCTTTCCAGCGCCCACGGAGCCGATGATGGCGCACAGTTTCCCTTGAGGGATAGTTAGGGAAACGTTTCTGAGAGTGAGCTGCTGACCCAAGGAGGTGAAAAAACGTTTCTAATAGAAGTTTTAAATGGAATTACTTTTCCAGCGCCCATAAAACCGACGGTTGCACACTGTTTCCCTTGAGGGAAAATTAGGGTAACTTTGTTAAGGGTGGACTGCTAGTCCCTAGTGACGAGCAAATCTTTCAAATGTAAGTTGGACATATATTTACCTTTCCAGCGCCCACGGAGCCGATGATGGCGCACAGTTTCCCTTGAGGGATAGTTAGGGAAACGTTGTTGAGGGTTGGCTGTTGGCCCCAGGAGGCGATCATATCCTTCAGTATGATGCCGGAGTTTTTGTTGCTATCCTTGTCCAACCCTTCACCCATCTGCGGAAGATCGCTTTTCTTGTGTCCGTCGATTTCGAATCCTGGAAAACGATTGATTCTGAATATTTAATACTGAGAGTATCTACCACTCTGGAATATGCCACAAATACATTTATTTAAATTATGTATGTGTGAAATAACGTAGACTCAGAAACAATGAATTGCTGATCCTCAATCATCACTCTACTAATTATAGCTATCATTCTCCACTGTCTAGAATGTCGAGACTTGTTAACTCAAGCCATGGTTTTGAAATATTTGGCAGCAGTCTAAATGATTTTTGTCATTCTTTAAGACTCTACCAAAACTTTGACTTGACCTTGGCTTTGACTTGAAGGTTCTTTCTAATGTATATTTTGTCCTGTTTTTGTAATTGCTTCTTTATAATATTATGAATGTGCTGTTTTTTTTCTGTTGCTATTTTTTTCTCATTCCGTGTAATGTTTTTTTTTGTAAATTGACAATAGTCCGTTAGTTTAAAAATAAATAACAATAAATTATAACATAAATACAATATTATTTCGAATGTTTTTAAGTGAAGGGCGTTATTCCACATTTTTTGCAAGGAAATTTAGGCCTTAGTGAATATAATTTGATTAAATGCTGAAACTGGCCGAGAATCGAAAGCAAAGAGGCTGTGTGAAGAGAATCTTGGCCTAATATAGTTGAAAAGCGTTATGGGCGTATGTTAAATCAATAAAATTTGCCCAATATGGACGAAAGCCACTAAATCACGAAGAACAGACACGCCTTGTCGAGGCGAGGGGTCCCCGATCCGAATTAAACAAGGGGTAGATATGAAAATAATGACCGGAGTTCCTCATTACCTGTGTTTTATGTCTGTCGTCAATATTTTGTTTACTATCTTGGTAGAAAGCTGAAAACTTTGTCGTTTGACATATTTTCCGAGAATATTAATATTAATCTAATATTGGGTATATTTCCCGTAAACTCATAAATTTTCTCATTATTCTTTAATCACCTTCTCGGTTGATGTTTTTACTCTTTCATTTCGTATTATTTGTCTCTTTCTCTTTGTTTTAATTTTTAATGTCATTTTATTATTTTCTCACTGTTCTTTTATTTTTTTACATTGTGTTCTACCTCTGTATCTATATATAACCGCACACTTTGTATTACTTGTTCAGTTTAATTTTGTACCCTGAGTTTTTTTTTATTGATATAGCGGTTTATTTAGGTGACACGTTGGCATTTCGCAATATATTCGCGACGTGATGTCTCAATTTCGCAATATATACGCGGTAATAGGCGATAATTGGCCGATTTCTCTTCAACGTGGGAAATATTTTTCCGCGAAATTTCCGAGAACTTTTAGGGAAATATTCGAAATATCTTTGCAATAATATCCTCGTAACATTTCTCTTGCATTTTGTCACAACTAAGTGCCTTAACTCACTTTAAAAACGTGATACTTAAAATTTATTTGACCCACGCGCGATGATGACACCCATGATCACATCCTGTCACATGGATGCTGTAAACACTAGGATAAACGAAGCGCCAGGATAATTCTAAGATGTTTTTTCTTACCCAAGTTTCCAATACCCTCCATCCTGCTGATGAATTTCTCCGAGTAGATCCTCTTTTCGTTCTTCTTGGGCTTGAGGTCCGGCAGCTCCTTGGTTTGGTCACGCTCCTGCAGCATGAGGAACTCCTGGATCCTGGTGCAGGTGACCAGGCACTCGGCACCCTGTGACACGGCGTTGGGGTAGTGAAAGGCGAGGGTGCCCTGCAGCTGGTTGTAGAACTGGGCTAGGGAGAATACCTGCGAGAAAAGGTTATTTGGAAAGATTGAATTATTATAGAATGTATTGCTTATCGAAGCTAGATATGTATACATGGCCTGTTTCCCTTTTTGCGGGCTGTGTACATTCGATTATCGTTTTTTTTTGTTATGTTGGTACACATATGTTTATCATATGTTAGCATTATCAACCATTTTGGATTAGTGGTTTTGTTTTGACAACTGGAAAGGCTAGTCACGTTTTTGTGTGTTCTTCGTTTTTTACTTTTGAAAAAAATACAGGCCTCGTATATATACTTAAATTATTGAAATCTGCAGTTAGGACAGGAGGACATCGTTATCCCCGAGGGATATTTATGGGCTTTTTAAAAAAGACACCCTGTAAACTACTGTAAATTTTCTTGGAATCTTTTAAGATCTTTGCAAATGTCACCTACATTTAGACCTGGAGTATATAAATTTCTTAAAGACTCCTGTGAAAATATTTCAGAATCAGCCAAAAATGTTAAAAATTTTCAGTAAAAATATTTTTTTCAAAGATTGACGTGAGGCACTCTTGAAGAATCTCTTTGGAATCTACCAGAAATCTCTTCTGAGAAGCACAAAAATCATCCCAACCTAACCTAACTTATCCTGAACCCTGAAATTTTTCAAGAACTTTTATAGAAACTAGCGTTGTAACCGCTCTGTGCGAACTGCTACAAAGAACTACTTCATTTTGTGGCAGTTCACACTTCACACATTTTTGAGTGTGCGAATACTTCAATTGAAGTTAGACTACAAAGCTAGAAAGAACTTCTGTATTTTGCAACAGTTCACACTTTAATTGAAGTTAGACTTCAAAGATTACAAATAAGTACTTCATTTTGCAGCAGCGCACCTTCAATTGAAGTTCAACTTCAAAGACTAGAAAGAACTACTCCATTCTGCGGCAGCGCACACTTCAATTAAAGTCAACTACATCAATTTACTAGTGCTTTTCGATTTCAATTCTCTACCGACTAGTACTCTTTTTTTGGGGAAGAAATTTAGTCGATTTGCCAGTACTTTTTGATTAGAGATCTCTACTCTATTTTTTGGCGAGTTCTTTTCGATTTCAGTTCGACTTCAATTGCAGTGTTTAACGTGAAGAGTTTATTTTAAAGGACTAGCAGTTCGTGAAGCATTCACAATTTTTTAATTTGCACCCAACGCTAATAGAAACCCTCTGGAATTTTTCAAATATCTTCAAGGTACTTTACGAGAATCACATAGATACCTGAACCCAGAAACCTTCCAAGGAAACTCATTGGAATCTTCCAGGAATCACCTAGAGACCTGAAACCAGAACCTCTCAGATAAGCTGTTGCTACTTACAGCGGGAGCAGATATGGGGTTGCCCATCAGCGAGTAGGCCAGCAACGTGATGTAGAGTGACGCCCTCTCCGTGAACACCATGAAGCTCATGTAGACCCCTCGAAGGTAGGATGCACCCATGACCGCTGACAGTTCGTGCTCACGCGCTGCAGACACGATCTTTTCGAAGGGCTTCTCCCAGGCATACATCTTGATGACCTGAACACAGAAATTAACTTAGAACAAACATTACGTGTTGCAATTTTCGTGACACCACGAGGAAAGGAAATTAGAAGAATATGATTGTATATTTTACCTGAATTCCATTGATAACTTCGTTCATCAGGCGAACTCTCTCATCAGTCCTTTTGGCGATCTTCATTCTCAATTTGGACGTAAGACGACTCAGGTAGCCTGTAAAACCAATCTTGGCTTAAGTTTAACTTATTGCATTATGATCCAGAGCCAAATCCTTTTACCACCCTGTTACGAAACTCATTAACTTTTGTATATATACGAACAAATTTTGTGAGAGAAAATTTCAAAGGTGGCTTTGAAAAGGAGAAAAGATATTTAAAAGAGCAAAACTTTTATGGTGTACCCCAAGGAACTACTTTGGGTCCATTCTATTTTATTATTAAACTTTGTAGTAAAACAATCTAGTTTGTAAGTAAAGACTGCATTTAAAGGTGGAAATACATGGGCAGAACCTTGTTGTCGATCGCGGTAATATGGCAGCAAACGTGCCAGGGTGAGTGGGCGCTTTAAGGTTCACTTTTATGTTCCAAATGCACTCATAGTTTTATACGTCACTTATAAAAGCATCTATGTTAAACTTGTCATCCCCTTTTTACCAGCAACTCAGACGGAAATGGCAGTAAGGCGGTGAAGTGGTGAGGCGGTGAGGCGGTGAGGCGGAGAGGCGATGAGGCGGTGAGGCAGTGAGGCAGTGAGAAGACGTAGAAAAAGGCGGAGAGAGGTGGGAAAGATTGAGGTCTGCCTAGATGCGATTGTTGGCAGCAGCAGCCAGATGCTGCTCATGTATTGCCGGTATAAGACTTCAGATCAAAACGATCAGAAGCCGTTAAAATTTTTGTTTTGACGATAACTTTTGATAAAAATAAAATAAAAATGTATACACTAACTCTGAACAGGCATAGTTTGCAACACGATTCCCAGCACGCCCACCAAGGCCGCCATGTTCACTTGTGTAAATATCAGGTAGCACATGAGGGATATTTGAAAGGGCATGATCCAAATGTAATGAAGCCACATCAGCACTGTGTCGAATCTGCTGACGTCATTGGACATGAGGTTCACCACTTGCCCGGCAGTGATTTGGCCAAGGGAGGCGGTGCTGAGGCGAAGAATCTGGAAAGACGAAAAATAATAATAAAAATTGTAGGAAATTAACGTTCGCTAATATTAAAAAAGCGGCTATTCAAGATCTAGTTTAGGCGTTCATGTTTACTCTATCATCCTGATTTTGTTTTAGTATTCCAAAATTTACCCTCTCAATTACCGAAGAATCTCCTTTAATAACGACGTTTCTTTTCAGCATTGGTTTACTTTAAAAAAATTAAAATGCTATTTTATTTTATAAAAGCAATAATGATGTGGACATCATCCGTGCTGAGGCCCCAATTTTACAGAGGTATATGGTTAGATTAGGATTTGGTTAGGTTTGGGTAGGTTATATGAATATGTCCAGACTTTTTTCGGTAAATGATTTCAATCAGATTGTTATTTTATCAAAACTATGCTAATCTGTAGTCTAGAATGTAAATAAAATAGACAGCAGAAGAGACAGGGGGACGAATTGAAATATTCCGAGACCAAATCAGAAAACATTTAAAGAAGAATAAGTAGGTCATATCCACTAATAGATATAAAAGAAGAAGGATTTTAGAAATTTTCTATATGGTATAATCGGAGCACCATTGGTGTATTTATTTGTGAAGTAGGGAATATCAACCAAGAGCCACATCCAAAACTACTGTAGAGTTGAAGGTCAAAAGTGTCCAGAGTTAATACCAAGGAATTTTGAAGGCACAATAGAAAACCTTATTATAAAACTTATTACAATTTCCAGTATTTTATAGATGATGGATAGAAAATGTGCAGTAAGTAATTGATTGCAAAATCGTATCGCATGTCGCAATAATTGCTCAAATTTGTATCAAGTTTGATTACATAATTACCACGATTATTTAAAAAACATTATCGTCAATATTTTCCTCGTCAGTGTCCATAACTAATGCCAGAATTGAAACATGGCTAGGAGAAGGTAGTTGCGTGTTGCTCGGAACTGGTTTTAAGAAGAAAGAAGTGGTTTGAACTGATCGTCTCCCCCTGAACCTAGTTGGATCGGAGCGTGTTCTAGTTGAGTCAGAACTAGGCATTTTCTTCCAAGAGCTGGCTACCAAGGTGCCTCGGAGTAATACTATTATGATAGAGTATACATAGATACAGAAAACGGAATGATTAGAATTGGTAACTCACAGAGAAATTAAATTGGTTATTGAATAGTGCGGTAGGGTAGGGAATCTACCTATGTGATTGGTAGATGGTGGTTTGAGTGTTGATCCAATAAGATGGCGTACTTAGTTTTTAGTCAGGCGAGGATTTAGCTATGTAATTGGGAGAAAGTAGTACGAATAGCTGTTGTTATCAAATAATTTAGCGGAATACATTTTTGGTAGAGTAGAGAATTTAACAAGATAATGAGAATAAAGGGGTAAGTAGATGAAATAATATGGCGTATTAAGTTTTGTGATAGAGTAGGCTATCTAAGTTAAGGGAAAAGTATGAACATGCGCAGATCAGATATTTGGCGGGTTTAGTTTTATGTGGGTTAGGGATAAGTAAGTAGAATAAAGAAGTTCGAACACGTGTTCATAAAATGATTTGGCACAATGACGATGTGCTAGTGTAGGAATATTGTAGGCGTAGAGGTTATGTGTTATTGGAGTACAGTAATTGCTGATTAAATTGTTGGCGTAATAAGTTTGTAGAAGGGTAGAGGTTCTAGTCATCTAGAAGCAACGGGCAAATAATGTTATCTGGCGAGTACTTGGCATGCTTTCCAATGCCACCCAAATAAACAAAGTGTTTGTGTTTGAAATCTGTTTATTAAAGTGCTTTTGAATATGTTTTTATTTTTTTCCCTTCCGGTGTGTTCATAAATAAATCAGAAGGTTTATTGACGCGTGAGCAGGCCGCATGTAGCTGTCCATGTGAGGAGCACTTTATGCTTAGTTTGATGGCTGTTAGATCTGTAGAAATGTAGTATTTATTTGCATAAAGGGAATAATAAAAAGTTGCTTTTGAACAATTCAGAAAGAATGATATCCGCTGTGGTAATTTGTGTAAAATCTCAGTTGTATTACTTCAATGGAGGTTCTTGCTGGATGCGACCACATGTTGCAATTTGAAAAAGGGAGATATATAATCCACCTATTTCAGTTTTGACACTTGCACCGTATGTGCAGATGATGGATAAAATAGCGTACCTTTCTGTAAAGCAGCGAGCAGCAGGCTATGCGCATCCTCATGCCCCTCTGCATCTGTCTGAGGGAGACGTGGTGTTGGATGATGACGGCCAGCAGCGAGAAGCCGACCAGCGCCCCCGCGTACTGGCAGGCCTCCTGCCGAGTGGGGCCGCCGGGGCCGAAGTGGCTCACCAGCAGGGCGATCAGGACTGGTTGGAACGGCCTGTAGATACAAACGAAATATTAATACTAACTAATCATCACGCCGTTTCAATAAACTTTGTTTATAACCACTTTATTTAATAAAGTGGTTATAACCAAAGTTTATGTGTTTTTTTTATAAATTTGGCAAGCCACAAAGTAAATGCTTTTTACGCATATACAATAAAAATAATTTAACGCATAAATGGCCATCAACCAAATTTCCAGGTCGTCAATCAAACACCCGGTTTAATGTATTAACTGATTATGTCATTATACATATAATGTTTGTTTTACCGGATTTTTGCATATCTTTGTTGATAATGGTTCCAATTGAAAAAAAATGTCTTGAATTTTAATCGGACACCGTGGGAGAATAATGGACGCTTTCCATTAAAATTCTCACTATGAACATTTTAACAGTCGTCATAATTTTATTTTTCAATTATTACACACTTTCGCTTCGATAACGAACCGTTCAAGCGTTTTTACCTTGTTTGCGTCGTAAAAGGCACCACTCTTCCATATTAGATATATATAGAGTCAGTGAGACTTTGGAATCCCCAATTGGAATATGTTTTGAGACTGAAGGTAGTGGGGTGGGGTAGGAAATGGGGAAGAGGTAGGTCGAGAAGTACCTAGCTATTCAGATCTGAAACACGAACACAAACACGACTAAAGCCATTTCAAGCAACGTTTCGATTCTGAATGGTGGTTTTTCAACAGGGCGATACTTAGAGTATCTAACACTCTGGAACGTGCCGCCAATGATTTTTTTATTATTTTATATGAATTAAATGTATCATGACACATATTAATTAAATAAAAGTTATTGGTGCACGCCGGGTTTGAAACCGCGACCTTTAGATTCGTAGACGAGCGTCGAAATCGAGTGCCAACCTCAGAGCACGGAGAATAGTTTGTTTTCACGGTGGTTTCTGAGGCACCATTTCCCAATCCTTGCTCTAGGCTAATTCAGGTGCCAGCATCTAGATAATGAAATGTGCAAAGATATAGATATTCTTATGAGTACTCCAATATTGCCATTGTTGGATTCTTCCAATATAAATTGAAACTTGACTAGATTTGAATAGCCAGATACTTCCCAACCATCTTGCTTCTCTTCTCGTTCCTCTCCCTCACTACTTCAGAACACTCCTCAAACGAGGATACTATAGTTCTACTGGCTCTAAGCGTATAGAAATAGAACTTTTGTGCGGTACAGCTTTAAGAATAGAGTGTAAGATGCTCTCAGTATCGCCCTAGTGAAAGACCACCATTCAGAATCAAAACGTTGCTTGAAATGGATTTAGCTGTGTTTGGTGACCAGATCTGAATAGCCAGACACTTACCCACCTTCCTCATTCCCTTTTCCACTACCTACAGCCTCACAAATACTCCCCAATCGGCGGTGCCATAGTCTCACTGGCTCCAGACGGTTGGGAGCAGTTGGGACTCTTGTGCGGTATTCACAAATTTAAAAAAAAACATTGTTTTGCATTAAACTAATTTTTGATAGAATCAACTGAAACGCTATTATTAAATTATTTATTTATCCAGAGTGGTAGATACTCTAAGTATCGCTCTGGTGAAAGACCACCATTCAGAATCGAAACGTTGCTTGAAATGGCTTTAGCTGTGTTTGGTGACCAGATCTGAATAGCCAGGTACTTCCCAACCTTACTCTTCCCAATCTTCTTCCCTTACCCGCTACCTTCAGCCTCAAAACATACCCTATTTGGCGATGCCATAGTCTCACTGGCTCTAGGCGGTTGGGAGCAGTTGACTCTTGTACGGTATTCATATAAAAATAATAAAAAAATCACTTTAAAAAACACATTTGGTTCGTTGTTTTTTTTTCTAATTCATGGTTTTTATTACCTATGGCAACTCTGATCAACCCAATTATTAAAATGTATTAACCTCATTAATGAATTAATTCTTCCCAAAAGCAGTCAATCCAAGCGAACTCCGTGGAATGCCAGACTCCACCAGTGTCCAGCATATTGGTAAGCTAATATGATTGAAAATGTATAAAACTTAACGTTTTAAAACGGCAGAGACTCTTGTGTTGTACAAAAGCAATAATAATAATAATATTTCAAACGGGATATTTGCAAAACTGCGAAGGTACTACGGAGAAACCAATAAAAACATTACGCAAGCATCTTGAGCTGAATTCTCGAGCACATATTTATTTGCTAATTTTCAAGAATTTACGACTGGAAGCAATTTATAATTTCTAGCTCTGGCAAAGAGTTCAGGGCAAATCAGTTCTGATACTCTCCCCTGCGAGCTGCTCATAACCAGTGGCGTGCCGTGTTTTTCATTAAAATGTGGTCATTTTTTAGCAGTTAGTATTTTTGGTAAATTTAACGATATCGGTATTAATATGATTTTTGTTGTAGTGTTGTTATTCATTAAAAAACTTTTCTATATGTGTAATGTAGCGGAAAGCAGATTTTCGTTCACTTATTCACATTTTCCAGTATAAAATAGTAAATTTGAGTATTTTTTTCTGCTCGCCATGTCTATGTCAACGAAACTATTTTTATCTCGGAACGTTATTTCATGAATTTTGAAAAATTATTTCTATTGTCGAACAAGCTCGAGTGAAGTAAGAAATCAGGTTTAAATCTGCCATACGTTTATGCTGGACAAAAAAAATAGTCGCAATCTAATGACGCCGTGAAAATAAATAGGTATTTAAATTTACTTTAAATATTTTCTAATTCATTTAAAAATTACCCATAATGCGGGATTATAACCTTAATTTGCCCTAGCAACATTTGGAATTACCCGCTAGAGGCGCCGCAATGAGAAAACGAAAATATTAAATATGGATTAGATGAGAAATACTCATTTTTTTATTGTTTTTATAATACTGTTATTATTGAGTTGCAATAGTTAAAATGTCCATCGTTTTTTTTAATGTAATGAATACCGAACTAGAGTCCTAACATTCTCAACTACTTTCAACCGACGCCTGCACGCCTTACGCCTGCACCTGACGGCCTGCATGGTCGAGCGGTAAGACGCTCGACTACGAATCCAGAGGTCGCGGGTTCGAACCCGGCGTGCGCAAATAAATTTTATTTGATTAATTTGTGTCATAACAAATTTAATTGAAATAAAATAAAATATAGCACATTTTTGCGGCACGTTCCAGAGTGGCTGGTACTCTAAATATCGCCCTGGTGAAAGACCACCATTCAGAATTGAAACATTGCTTGAAATGGCTTTAACCGTGTTTGGTGACCAGATCTGAATAGCCAGGTACTTCCCGACGATCCCCTTCCTCATCTCCTTCCTCTCCCCACTATCTTCAGCCTCACAACATACCCCTATCGGGGATGCCATAGTCTGACTGGCTCTAGACGGTTGGGAGTAGTTGAGACTCTTTTGCGGTATTCACGTAAAAAAAACCGTCTGAAGCCAATTGGACTATGGCACCCTCAAATGGAATATGTCGTGAGACTGAAGGTAGTGGTGAGGGGAAGAGGATGGTAAAGAGGAAGGTGGGAAGTACCTGGCTATTCAGATCTGGTCACCAAACACGGCTAAAGCCATTACAGGCAACGTTTCGATTACGAATGGTAGTCTTTCACCAAGGCGATACTTAGAGTATCTACCAACTCTGGGACATGCCGCAATTTTTTTTTAAGAATGACAAACATTCCTGGTTTACGAATAACCTGACAATATTTGAAAACCTCCTACTGTCATCATAATAAGCGATTTTTTTATTTGTGCTATGATGGGGGTCATATCCATAGCCAGCAGAGGAAATAAACCCACGACGCCCGGGTGCGAATCCGACGCGTTTGTCCACTCAGCTACCGACCGGTCACACTATATATACACTATAAAAATAAAACATTTATTTGCGCACGCCGATATTTGAACCCGCGACCTCTGGATACGTAATCGGGCGTCTTAACCACTAGACCATAGAGGCCGTCGTATATAAATGTAGGTCATATGAAAAGTCAACAATAATAATAAATACTGGCGTTCCAACTTCCAACCAGATGTAGCAAATATTTATAATATACATGGCCTGTTCAAAAGAAAAGATGAATTTTGAATTTTCGCGGGCTGTGTACATTCGATTATCGATTTTTTGTTTTTTATGTTGATACCTTGAAGGAACAATATATGGAGGGATAGCTAATTTGTTTTACCCAACCCATCCGAAATTGTAATAAATCACTGTTTCCGTGTTTTTACATCGTACACCATGAGAGAGAAAGAGACAACAAATTTCTTGGACGGCTTCTATATACTGTCGTAATGTTCTTAAGCTGGTTATTTTCGCTGGTTAACGGCAGGACTCCGCCCACATTTTATATTTTGCCACTAAACTTGACACAACTAAACGGTTTTTTAGGTTAGATGCTATATTTTTGTTGATAAAAATACTGTGAAAAAGTGGCTATACGAATACACAAAAACATTATGTCGATATGTGATATGAATGGATGTATAAATACCGTAGCCTTGGTCTTAGCCACGCCCATTTGCGCCGAGTCATGTTAAAATCATCAAAAACAAGTCCAATACTGACTTCACTGGCTTTGGCTTGGGCTACCTCTTGTATACTCTAAGTTTGATACACATATGTTTATCATATGTTAGCATTATCAGCCATTTTGGATTAGTGGTTTGTTTTTGACAACTGGAAAGGTTAGTCACGTTTTTGTGTGTTCTTCGATTTTTTACTTTTGAAAAAAATGGATCAAAGAATAAAATCCATGATTTGTTTTTCCACAACTCCAGGACGCTCATCGTTATTAACATCTTCTCGGCCTTCTGTAAAGCGCTTGTACCACTTATAAACACTTTTTTGAGACAAAGTAGACTCGCCGAATGCCACAGTCAACATTTTCAGTGCGTTGGAGCACTTTATTCCATTTTTAACGCAAAATTTAATACATATTCTTTGATCCATTTTTAAGCAAACCACTAATCCAAAATGATTGATAATGCTAACATATGATAAACATGATAAACAAAAAAAAACGATAATCGAATGTACACAGCCCGCGAAAATTCAAAATTCACCTTTTCTTTTGAACAGGCCTCGTATACCATGCCCTTACTCGTCAATATTAGATAGTATTTAATAAATATCCATATTAACTACTTTAGTTCTGATAAATTATGGCACGCCTCTGCTACCAACAATTAATTGTATCTTTATTCTGTTTGTGTAAATAGACTTCGGATTGAAACCTGACCATAGGTATAACGTGTTAAGCAAATTTGTCAGAGAGTTCTGCGATTCTTTCCCCGGGGTTATACGCAGTGAAAGCGTACGTAGCATTGTCGCCAATTTGTGGGTGAGGAAAGTGAATGATGACGAACTTTCCAAATTCATACATCATCGAAGATAGATACCGTTAGTTTGGTTAGAGGCTTGCTTAAACTATCCCAATCGAAATGTTTTAGAAAATACAAAGGTCTTTTAGTTTTACTAATTTTTTTTTATTTTTACAATAACTCCACACAGGAGGCCTTGAGGAAAACAATTTCCCTCAGGGCCTATGTCATCTTTGGGGATGCTGTGTGGAGGGTTTTTTTGAGGAAAGGAAGGAGTGAACTTGGGTCTTGAAGAGGTCCATGTTGAAGGAGGGAGGAAACACAGAGGCCGGCAAATTGTTCCATAGCCGAGCTGTTGAACATAAGAACGAGTCGTAAAAGCGACCCGTTCTCATGTATTGAATGTCAACCGTGTACAAATGTTGGGCGTGCGTTTGGCGAGTTTCCCGACTATGCACCGGTGCCGAAGGTATCAATGACGCAAGTTCCTCGGAGCATCTTCCATTGAAATACCTGTAGAACAAGGACAGCATTCCCACCTGACGTCTGTGTTCCAAAGTTTGCAATCCGTTTGTTAAGATAGGAGAATCTATCAAACGGACCGCCCGTTTCTGCACAGAGTAAAGGGTTTTTTTCAGGTATTTAGGGGCTCCATACCAGAGGTGGCTGCCAAATTCAACAGTGGGGAGTACTTGCGATTTGTACAAGGTCAGCAGTTGTGTACTTTTGAAGTATCTGCGGGCCCTGTACAACAGGGTTATATTAGTTGTTTGTGCATCAAAGTTTACAAAGTATCTCATTATATTTCATATTATTTTTAACTTGATAATAATATTTTAAATTATACACTACTTGATATTACTTATGTATTTTAAATGGTTCTTACAGGCTATTTTAAATTTTTAAATTGGTATAATTTGGAGGGTTTCCGGCGGCGCATTATAACATTTCATCCCTTTATAAAGTAAGCTGTTTTGTGTATTGGCTTTATTCTTTTTTGGTAGTCTGATTTCTTTGCATATCCTTGTATTATGTCTGTGAATATCCACGTTGTAAATAATTTTGACAGAAAAACATTTTGGTAACAAGTTGTTCTTCATTTTATGTATAAATTTTAATGTGTTTAGTGTTAGCATCTGTTTCACTGTTATGTCCTTGGAGAAACAATGTTTGGAGAGAGAGCTAATTATTTTTACCCAACTGATACAAACTTGCGATAAATCACTTTCTCCGGGTTTTTACGTCGTACACCATGAGAGAGAAAGAGACAACAAATATAATACTCCGCGTCTACGTACCGTCACAATGATCTTGGGCTCCTGGGTCATCGCGGGACTCCGCCCACATTTTTTATCATACCACTAAACTTGCTATATTTTTGTTGATATCAATACTGTGAAAAAGGAGTTATTCGAATAAACAAAAAACATTGTGTCGATATGTGATATGAATGGATGTATAAATACCCAAGCCTTGGTCTTGGCCACATCCAGGTCCGCCGAGTCAGGTAAAAATCTTCAAAAACTGACTACACTGCCATGAATTGATACCACTCTATATACTCCAAGGTTATGTCTGATCTAACTGCAGATTAATAAATAAACACTAGTAAATTCTCTTCTCTCTTAATAATATAATAATAACAGTGAACTTATATAGCGCAGTTTTGTGATATTTCACCTCGAGTGCGCTTCATACTAAATTAATTAAGCTAATAAGACTAACTAACAAGGAGAAAATAATATAAAATATGTATACAAATTAAAACTATCTAAAATCATGATCGTCATCATAAATAATGAGAGAAAAGGTTCAGATATATCGGTATAACAGTGCATATTAACAGATTTAAAAGAAAAATACATTATACTAGAAGCTAAGGGTATAAAAATCCAGATGATACGTATGAATTCATTTTTAAATCAAAGAAAAGGAAATTAGATTGAGGGCAGTTAATATGTTCATACTTAATATTCAATTATTATAAGTAAACGATTCTAAAGATGTAAATAGTGTACATATAACAAGTAACAAAAGAACACTAAATATTTTATGACAATGAGTATATGGTTATCAGTAGACAGTAAGGATACAAGTAAGGAGAAAATCGAAACAAAGCAAATCAAGGAAGTTTTTTGAGTATATGGTTATCAGTAGACAGTAAGGATACAAGTAAGAAGAAAACCGAAAGAAAGCAAATTAAGGACATTTTTAAAGAAATTTAATTTCAATAAGTTACGTTTTGTATTTAGGATTTTCAAACAATTTGGTTTTTAAGACCCGATTGAACTTTGCCAGGTTCTGTATGTTGGCAAGGTTTGGGAGAAGCTTATTCCAGATACACCAAAAGCACGATCATAGTAGACAGGTTTATATGATCGAGATGGTTCAATTAATCGATCAGCAGTATCTACATCTGCTGACCTCAAAGTAAGCTGTCTACTATTTAAGGCTTGTCGGACACACAGTTCCGATATATAGGCTGGTGCCATTCCCTGCAGTGCTTTAAACATTGTAAGGCAAATCTTAAACTCTATTCTTTCAGGGCATCGAAGCCAATGAAGACTATTCAGAGTTATGTGACAATATTTGGACTCACCATATATGATTCTCGCAGCTACATTGAAAACAGACTGTATCCTGTTGAGTTGTTTCTGAGGGAGGCCAGCATATGCACTATTACAATAGTCCATCCGCGAGACGACAAAGGAATTTATACGTGATTTAGCCGCATCAGAAGGAAGGCATCTTCTGATTGATTTTATCTACCTTAAATGAAAAAACACAGAAATCACAGCCTTTGAGATTTGCGACTCAAGAGATAGACAATTGTCAATAATGAAATCGAGAAATTTTATATATTTGGAAGTAATGATATCGGTACCCTGTATTTGTATCGGACTGGAGCAAAGAAGGGCCTGCCTTCCGGGAGAAGCTATACAAATTAGTTCTGTTTTGGTCGGGTTGAGTTTGAGTTTATTTACAGACATCCAACTTGAAACTGTATCAAAAAAGTCAACTAACGCATTTTTTAGGATGTCTTTTTCATCCGGAGAAAAAAAAAGACAAAAAAAGAAAGACAAACATTTCCGGGTAAAGAATAACCTGGCAATATTAAAAAAAAACTTCTACTACCATCATAATAAGCGGAAAATGTTACTTGCGCAATGATGTAGGACTTAGCTAGTAAAGGAATTGAATCCACGACGCCTGGTTGGAAATCTGACGCGTTTGTCCACTCAGCCACAAACTAGTCAAAATATCCACCGTATGTTTGGTTATGGCCTCCATAACGTAGTTAAGTACGCATTTGACTCCGAGTTGGGAAGTTGCGGGTTCAATCAACACCTACCTATGTGAATACCTACTTGGAAACTGAGAGCGTTTCTAGTGGCAGCTGCATTGGATTCACTTTCACGAAATAACTTGAGTTTTTTGGCGACGAAAAATAAACAAATAAAATTGTATTGAATTTAGAATTAACTTTAAAGCATTAATGTTAATTATTTATTTTTTTAATATTTAAATAATGTCAATAATCAACAACACAAATTTGAAACAGAAAAAGCCAGAAAATAAAAAAAGATAATGGTCACAACCGAGACTCGAACTCAGATCCTCTACTCTATCGCGAGTAACGCTTCAACCAATTCAGCTATTAGGACCTTATTAGAAACCCTCATTTTTAATTTGAAAAAAATAGTTTCGGTTGTGACCATTGTCTTTTTATGTTTTCGCTTTTTCTGTTTCATGTTTGTGTTGTTGATTATTGAAATTATTTAAATAAAATTGTAGTTATTATAATTAATCGGCTTACTCCGATTCTCTTTTTAACACCAGGTAAGCCAGAAAGATATGGAATTGTAAATACAACAGAAAAATAAATACTAAGCTTGAAAGATTTGATTTTCAAATCAGTGTCTGACCCAAGTAAAACATTTAACAGTGTAAAGGTATCTGTGGAATTATTTCATTATTTTAACAGCATGTACTAGACCTCTAAATTCCAATTAAATATTTGGCCACTTCACCTTTTCCTCTTGATAATCTCAATTATCAATTACAAACCTGATTTGCGAATAATAATTGCAAGCACACTGTTCGGATATTGGGTACTGGCAAATTCTTTGATTGTTTATTTACCAACGTTTGGTACGACTTCTAGCTCCCTACTAAAAAAACAAGTTATATTGTGTTCTTTTTTTAAAAGTGATATTTTGTTATTTTTCTTGAACATAAATTAATAGATATTGAAATAATATTAATAATTTAAAACACAAATATGAAACAGAAAAAGTCGGAAACTAAAAAGAACAATGGTCATGACCGAGACTCGAACTCAGACCTCTACTCTATCCGGGAGTAACACTCTGGTAACAAAGCCATCAAAACCTCATTAAAAAGCGGCATTTTTAAACGATCTCATACTTCCATTGAAAATTATTTGATATTTGAATTTATTCCGATTTTGGGCTGCCAGATAAATAGAGGTTCCCTAATTCTTCCTCTAACCGGGTGGAAATTGCATATATACATAGCTATATGGCAATCTTTAGACCCGCCATAAATAGCTTATACCTTTAAATAAATCATTAAAATTGTTGGATATCAGTCATAATTAATTGGGTTGTTACCTTCATATTTTTTACCCAAGTCCTACCTACCCAACCATTTTCGCCGTATCAAATTCCGTATTCAACAATTATAGTGTATTTTTTTCAACCATTCTTAGATATTTTTCGTATATCAGAAAAAAGTTACATGGCGTATGTTAGAATATAATTATTTTTAACATTCTTAATAATCAGGTAAATTTTTCTAGTAGCCTAATTTAAGGTATATTTCCTGTAAACTCAAAAATAAAATTATTATTCCATAATCACCTTCTCAGTTGACGTTTTGTCTCTTTCAATTTATACTTTCTGTCTTTTTATCTCTGTTTCTTTGGTTTAATTTAAATGTTATTCTATTTTTTTCTCATTGTTTTGTTATTTTATTTTATAATTTGTTCTCCCTCTGTATGTATATATAACCGCACACTTTGTATTTTTTGTTTAGTAATTTTGTACCCGGATGATGAGGCTAAGCGAAACCGATCGGTCATAAAAATTAAAATAATATTCGTGGTCGCATGCATACAAAGTTATTTTTTTATTTCTTTAGAATATAATTATTTGATTAATACACACGAGCGAGGCACATTACTATTCCGCGTGGATCAGTCTACGAAATAGTCGCCGCAGGGTCTAGCCGCAAAGATCCGCAAGCCAGCAGAAATAATGAAGCAATTGTTATTTCTCACACGAGCGACCTCGAGTTTCAAATTCAGATTTTCTGGTCATTTTATCGGCACGTACGTTATAATTACACCTCGATAATGTCTCCAATACTGGGTGATCAATTCTTTTGCCAAATGTATGCACTGCTATTTACGATAAATATTTTTGAAACGGTACATATGTGGCGGATTTCTATGAGGTTTTAAAACTGTGTAACTTTTTACGCTAAGATTGATAATTTTTTTAACTAAACTATTCAACTTACACGCTGTTTACTGCAGGGTATCAAGGAGGGTGGAATGCCACACAGCTCTGTAATAGCACACATTCGCTGTTACATTCACATTCAGGTATAGATACATCATCCCAAAAATATACACAACTTTGTGATAGACTAAAATGGTAACCATTGGTTATAGAACGAAATGGAAATAATTGGTCATACTAAAAAAGGGACGAACTCTGCGTTTTTGCACCAAAATTTCAACATCGAAAATGACGAAAACAAAACAAAACTCACGAACCTCACTGTACGAGGCCTGTTCAAAAGAAAAGGTGAATTTTGAATTTTCGCGGGCTGTGTACATTCGATTATCGGTTTTTTTGTTGTTGTTATGTTGATACACATATGTTTATCATATGTAAGCGTTATCAGCCATTTTGGATTAGTGGTTTGTTTTTGACAACTGGAAAGGTTAGTCACGTTTTTGTGTGTTCTTCGATTTTTTACTTTTGAAAAAAAATGGATCAAATAATAAAATCTATGATTTGTTTTTCCACTACTCCAAGACGCTAATCGTCTTAATTTCCTTTGTGATTACGTATAACCGTACGAGTGTGAACTTTTCAAATTTGGAACTGATGTTAATTGAAATAATCAAATTTAAGAAATAATCAAATCCCCTACATATCTAATAAAATACCCACCTATAATGTTTTTAAGCAGACATTATTCTATATTTGAAATGTTTTGATTAAAGCAACTAATATTTTAGCTTGGCAAGTCAAGTTACATCCCGTGATTTTGCACGAGCAACAACTAGTACAAATTTAAAAGGAAAATTAAATTTGACGTCGTACTGTTTGTTACCAGCGGAATTATGTAATAATATGTCGACCATAAATTTGCACGTTATTTTATTAAGGGTCAACAGGTTATATGCAAATTACGGAATAGATATTAAATGATAATATTACAGAGGTTTTATGTTCGATAACTGATATATTTTATAAGAGCTTAATAAATTTACTTTCCCTATTTGCCATATCCAACAAATCCAAGTGAAAAAAGTATTAATATATAAATATATAAAAAGTATAATATAATATATAATATACACCTGTTGATTTAATTGTAGTTTAATAGGATGATGATTTTTAAAGAACAATAAAAAAGACATAAACTTTAATTTCTTACAAGTCATAACACTGTTACACGTGTCTCTAGTTAAAGCCCAGCACCCAACAATGGCGCTGAACGTCACTTTGTAGTTTTTTAATATAAGCAATACTCCACATGACTTATCTGCGAATTCTACATGGGCAGTCAAGGAAAATGTCTAAGGTTTCCAGTGAATATTTTCTTTTAAAGCTGTAATCTTTTAAAGTTACATTTTTTTGAGGTTTATTCTAGTAAAACGCACTTGAGGTGAAATTTCGCAACACTGAGAAACTATTTAGAGAAAAAAATTAAGTGTCATAATTTTTAAATTAAATCTCCCACTTGAAAACATAAATAATCCATTTTTATTGAATTTTCAAAAATACCAACATAGACGCAAAATGAACGACTCAACTTTTATTTATTTAAAGTACTAAACTTCAAATTTGATTATTCCGAACTCCTGCAACTCACAAGTCTACTCATACCCACAAAAACAACCCGATAAAATACATTATTCTTAAAATAAGTACAACGTACAATATGTAAAAGCTGTTTGTTATTTTAAGAGGGTATATTCAAGTTACTACGGGAGCTATTTGTTTCAAGGTCAGAGCTAGATACTGGATAGTCTATTCAGCTCCAGATATTTGAGACTTTTACCCTCGGCAACGAAAAAGAAGAAAAAAACAGTTTTGTTTACGACCATTTTTACGATCACTGGGCAGTGCAGCTTTCGCGTCATTTAGCGACTTGCATGTGCTGGCTATTTGCATGTATTGTGTGGTGTGTGGTGTGCACTGAACGGGTAATATCTAGACGTGAAATCTACACCGATTTGAAAACAGCTGTGGCCAGTTTACATAAGATATTTCGACTCCTAGGTCTCAGACAGGCTTATGACATTGATTATCTGCCCAAGAAATAAATTTGAAAATGTTTAATCAATTTCATCAGAAGCATGCTTGGAGTAAGAATATATATGGAGAAGGAGAGCTTAATATTTTTACCCAACCTATACAAATTTACGATAAATCACTTTCTCCAGGTTTTTACGTCGTAAACCGTGAGAGACAAAGAGACAAGACAAGTTGTCACATAGTATCGCACCACTTTTCGGTATGTAAGCATGTTTTCCATCTCCCGCGTCTCCGGTGACTCTGCCTACTCCGTTTTGCTATGTGACATAACTCAACGATTTTTGAGGTTAAATCCTATATTTTTGTTGATAACAATTCTGTGAAAACGTGGTTATACAAATAAACAAAACATTATGTCGACATGTGCTATGATGAATAAATGTAAAAATTTGTGTCCATGAAAATCCTAGCCAGGAAAAAATCAACAATCCTTAATACACTGTTTCGCAAAGCTATCCTTCCTGGTGTATTATTGCTCCAAAGGTATCAAGGAAAAGTAGAGCTTACTTCAGGAAAACAGATACGCCCACAAAACACTTCTAGCAGTTTATTTTTTCAGTGACGGTGTGCATGTAACATGGACGTATAGACGGGAATACATTATGAGGTGTATTATGTATAGACCAGTGACAAGGCCGTTGGGAGTAACTCGTAAGAGATAAAACCAGTTTTCTTACAATAAATAACTTGCTATCTTTGGCTTGAGCATTATACTACAGTGGCGATACTGTTAAATGGGATTAGTTAAAATCACGGTTAATCTACATGGTAGGTAGGTACATAAAATACACATAGTGATTTTTTTGTAAAATGCAATGATGTTTTTTGAATAACCTATATTTTTTATTTGAAGAGTCAACTGCCTGGAGCCATCAGGACGATGGTATCTCCAATTTGGGTCGTTTTGTTAGGCTGAAGGAGTAGAGAAAGAGATGGGAAAGAGGAAGGGTGAGAAGTAAATAAAAATACATCAATACAAAATCTGATCACTTTGCAGGCTAATGCCACTTCAAACAACGATTTAACCCTGAATGTTGATCACTCACGTGGCGCAAATAAAATATAAAATAAATCATTAAATTTACGCACGCCGGTGTATCGAACCCGTGAACTCTGCACCCATAGCCGAGGATCTTAACCGCTCGGTCGGAGTTCGTCACAGTTAGTCCACATGATACATGTATATAAAAATTTTAAAATGATGATTTTGTAAAAAAATACAGTATTCATTTTTTTCTATGACCATATGACATAAATGAAAATAATATATCATTGTATACGCCACTTAAATTGTGTTTCAAGCTAACTCGTTTCGGACACAACGATACCTTCTTCAGGGCATTATTACAAAGAAAGTACCGTAGTGTTCGAAATCAGTTGACCCAAGTAAAGTGTTGTACATCAGATATATTTTGAATTATGCTCTACTACAAACCATTTTTCAATATAGTTTTTTTCTTTTTGAAATTGTTTTCTTGGTGGAATTCCATTTAAAAATGAGGATTTTTAAATTTTCTAGTATTTGATTCACTTGATCGTTCCATGTTTTCGCCGGGCTTTTCTGGCTTTCTTCAATTAATTTTCATTTCTTATTAAATTTTATTTATTACATGGAAATAAAAGTCGTAGTGCATTTTTTTGGTATACTTTTGCCCGCCATGCCAGGGATGTATCTATTTGTATGGCAGACTACATTGACAGATTGATTGGACAGATATTATCAAAGTAGTAGATAGTTGCTGTCAAGGATAAGGAATAAGAAATTTGATATAAATTATACATAACATAAACAAAGAAGATAAAAAAATATTTATATCTGTGTGTGAAAGGAAGAACGGAATGAGTGAAAAAAAACATGTTTTGAGTTGAGTATGCAAAATTGGTCCTTATATCCAACAAGGAAAAATGACAGAAAATAAAGTCCTATTATTTTTTGAAAAGGACATGTGACATATGACATCTGCGTTTACTGACTTATTCCGTTCTTCCCTACGCACACAGATATAAATGTTTATAATGACAAAAAGTAAAATATAAATTAATCACATATTTAAAGGAAAGAATATAAATAAATATAAATATATATATATATGAAACAAAATAATAAATAATCACCACCCTGCATTATATAGACTCCTTTCCTGAACTTCCTTTCTCCGTTCATCCTTTCTATATCCAAATCGTCTGAGCGTCCCTTCATTTATCTTGTTCATTATGCTTAGATCGACCAGTGCAGGTATATTTACATTCGTAATACGGTTGTACATATTTGACCATTACAGGAATCTCATCTCGACTTTATCAGTCATATACTCGTATTTTAATCTCTTTCTACAGCTCTTGGTCGTATTTTAAAACTATTTTTTAATTGTTTTATTTATAACGAAGTGTTTTGCGAACCAAACATTCATCTTTTTTTACGCACGCGGTTAATCAACACACCAACCTCGAAGAGATATCCTCTCATTTAACAGGGTTCTGTCTGAATGAGATGTCAGTATTACTAAGGTATTACTGCAGCGGCCAGTGCGTTACCCCCTATCCTCTCGGAGCCCTGCGTGCAGCGTGCAGTGACCTTTCTCTCCCAGTCATTAAACAGCAGCATAAAAAATAAGATAAAGAAAGGAACGATCAGATTAGGTTTGGTCATACGTTGCAACAAATTGTACCCTTTTGCACATTTTTTCCTGTTGACATTGTTTATATCAAATGAAATTCCCTGTATTAGGAATGTTTGTGAGGCTGATGTAAGTGGGGGTGGGAAGGAGTACAGGGAGATGAGGGATTAAAAGAACCTGGTTCTTAAAGGCTGACAAGTAAATATGGATAAAGTTGTTTAAATCAGAGTTGTAGACTCTCACTAGGGCCTTGCTGATAGTATCTTACACTCTGCGACGTAAAGCAAATAAGGCTTTTTAAAATATCAACTCCACACTGAAGGCTCTGAGGTTTTCCTTGAGGCTTATGTCATCGTTAGGGATGCTGTGTGGTCTTTTATAAAAAGAGGAAAAAGAAATACATCTGGGTGTTGAAGAAACAAAACAAGTGCAAAACTGACCCGGAGATAATCAACCATGAAACGGTGCCTCTTGGATCTATGAGGCTACGGTCCTTCAAAGCACCCCCATTGAAAAAAAAATATAACAATCACAGCACTGACACCCATTTGTGTTCCAAAGTTTGCAACCCGTCCATAAAGATAAAGTAATCTACCTGTATTAAACATAATCGCAAAAATGATGCATTCAATGTGAGAATTTCGGAGCATTGCATTCATGACCTTGTTTATTCTCAAGAAATCTTGTCTTTCTTAGTAAATTCAACAACCACTTCTACACGAAGGCTAAATTTTAACCCTGTATCAATACCCCTTGTAATGCAGTTTCACAGCTTGTTGACTACAAAAAATGACTCCTTCGCTTGACTTTAACATTCAGTACTTATTTTTAATCTTTCAGCATTGAATCTGATGTGAATTAACTCTGAACCCAGTTGCATCGGCTTGTATTGACGTGTGGCATTGAAATTCACGTTCATTGTCATTGAACGCGGTAGGCTTGGAGTGACTCTTTACCAACTTTGGCGTATGTGTTTGTGTTTTTAAGTTTATTTAATTTAATCGTTGTTTTTCGGGTTCAATGTTTAGTAACTTTGAACCAATATTGAATTTATTTTTATTATGTCTTAATGCATTGACTTTCATTGACTTTTCATTGATATTTGACCGTTTTCTTTAAATTTGAATTCTAGATAAAATAAAACTACATTCAAAACTTAATTAACTAGAATACCTACATAAAAAACAAATACATTTTGAACTTTTATTATTTTGTTCACCTGATTTCGGAAGGACTTTTTTTAGATACAGCTTTTATTCTTTGTTTTTTTTTTTAACGTTTCTGGAAGGAAATTATATGAATTGCCTTGTAGCCAATGTATTGCTATCCAAATTGTATTTGTGTGGTTTTTTAATGTATGTCACCATGTTGTCGTATAAAGTGTGTGCGTGTGACTTGTGACGATTTAACAAATTCTGTGTATGTGTGTGTGTATGAGTTTACTATGCATTTTATATATTAGGAGACATATTTGATATTCACAGAGTTTTTTTAAAATGATTAAAACGTTCGTTATATACGTACAATAGCATTGGCTTGTTTTTAAATAAAATGATTTTTACGTCATTTGTATTGAACGCAATAACTTTGGCTTTAAATTTATATAAATATTACTATGTTTAAAATAGCTGGTTATTTTATAAATACCGTTTAGTCGCCGGAGACGGATAACATGCTTACATACTTAAAAGTGGTGCGATATTATGTGACAACTTGTCTTGTCTCTTTCTCTCTTACAGTTTACGACGTAAAAATCAGGAGAAAGTGGTTTATCGTAAATTTGTATAGATTGGGTAAAAATATTTAGCTCTCTCTCCATATAAATTCTTACTCCAAGGTAATATTAAATTATTTTTAGATATTTTATGAAGACATTTGTAATCACAAAATCTTCCTTGTAATTGACGTACATTTTTATTATAAATTATCGATAGTTATTGATATTATTACAAGCTAGTAAAAACACGCAGAAAATCACGGGATGTAACTTGACTTGGCAATAAAAAATATGACTGGCTTTAATCCGCCTATTTCAAATATAGAATGAGGTTTGCTAAAATGCATTATTTGTAACTACTTTATAAGACAGGTAGGGTTTTCAAAATATTTTTTTTTTATAAGATGATAATTTCACTGAATTTCAGTTGATAATAACATCAGCTCCAAATTTATAAAGTTGATACTCCTACGTACGTACTGAGAAAGGAGAACTATTCATAAATATTTATAGTTTTTTTTTTTAAATAATAATTAATGATATTGCTTGAAACCGCTTTAGCTATGTTTTGTGACCAGATTTATATACTTACAATTGATATTTTTCTATTTTCCTCTTCCCATTTTAATTTCCTTGATTCATCTTCCAGCCTCACAAATTCCTCTAAATTTAGAATAGCATGGTCTCACTGCAACTAATATGCAGTGTTGCATAAAAAAGTTCAATTATTGATTTCACTAGCCTTCTCATAAATATTCAAGGGGAAAAAATATAATTTAATTTACGTTATTAGATTATTTTGACTTCGGACTTGTTTTATATGTTTTCATAACATCGCTATATATTTTTTTCTAATCTCACAAGGAATCTGCAAAGATTAAAATTGTCATAACGCGATCTTAATAAAATGTATATACAGTGTTTAAAAATGTATTTTGAAACGTTGGTTTTAGTAAAAGGGTGATTCCAACCTGCAAAGCATCATCTGCACGAAAAGTAGCCCCCCGTCGATGAGGTACCCCCAAATAAAGGTCCAGAACAGCGCCCTCCATAGCGCTGGCTTCCTCCCTTTCTCCTTGGCCCTGGCGAGCTCCTTGTACCAATTTCTAGAACAATACAAAACATATCTATTATCAGCAAATAAAAACATAATAAAAAATAACAATCGGTTGTGACCATTGTTTTTTTTTTTTTAATTTTCTGACTTTTTCGGTTTCATATTTGTGTTGTTGATTATTAGTATTATTTAATTACCAAAAAAATAACATTAATGCTTTAAAGTTAATTCCAACTTCAAAAACGTAATAATTAATATGTAGTTTAATCAATGTGTAGTTTCCCAGACACAATCTGGGGGCGATTTAGTTAAGGTTTGAAGCTTTGCTTAAAAAATAAAGATGGATGCCTTTGACGGAAAATGTTGGAACCTTGGAGAAACAATGTATGGAGAGAGAGCTAATTATTTTTACCCAACCGATACAAACTTGCGATAAATCACTTTCTCCGGGTTTTTACGTCGTACACCATGAGAGAAAAAAGAGACAACAAATATAATACTCCGCTTCTACGTACTGTCACAATGATCTTGGGCTCCTGGGTCACCGCGGGACTCCGCCCCATTTTTTATTATGCCACTAAACTTGACACAACTTAACGGTTTTTTTAGGTTAGATGCTATATTTTTGTTGATATCAATACTGTGAAAAAGTGGTTATACGAATTAACAAAAACATTATGTCGATATGTGATATGAATGGATGTATAAATACCCTAGCCTTGGTCTTAGCCACGCCCAGGTCCCCCAAGTCAGGTAAAAATCATCAAAAACTGACTACACTGCCTTGGATTGATTCCACTCTATATACTGTAAGGTAGGAACAATGTTAATAAAAACACTGCAATTTGAAAAAATGTTTGGTTGAAAAATTGCGAAGGCTTTCGCCCGAGTAATTTAGTGTTAACTGCATTAAAATTCGATTAATCGCCAAACAGATACTTGGAGGGCACAACCAAATTGATTAGGTTTCCCTTCCTAGAAGAGATTTTGAGTTCGAATTCCAGTCGCATCATTAATAGTACTACCAAACATCAGATGATATAATAAACTAAAATTCGAAGAAATTAAATTTTAATTTAACTTTGAATTATTATTAAAATGGATGAGAGATAAAGAATCTGGCATGTTGCGATTTGTTGGTTTTCGCACCCAACATCAATCGACATTGGAATAAATTATACGATAACCATTTACAAATACATAAAAAAAAACAAAATAGACGTTTGTTATTCTATGTCCATACGATGGAATAGTAAAGCCAATTTGTTTAGCGAAAACTTAACACGAACAATATTTTTATATTTTTGTAGAAAGCAATCACTTTGTGGTTTGACATATTTAATAACCATACCATAGAGCACAGATTTTATTTTATTTTTATAACCGAACAGCTTCAATATAATATCAAATATATAAAACATCAATTATCAACATATTTTATATTATTCTACTTGTACTCACTGTCACCTACCTCAAAACAGGTTCTAATGACCTAGTAACGTAGGTGATGTAAAAAAAATAATGTTAGAAACAAAAAGTCAATAAAATAAATAAAAAAAGTATCGCTTAGCCTAAGCATTAATTTGTCCAGTAGTCCAATATTAGGTATATTTCCCTTAAACTCATTTCTCATTATTCTTTTATCACGTTCTCAGTTAAAGTTTTGCCTCTTTCATTTCATATTATCTGTCTCTTTCTCTCTGTTCCTTTGTTATAATTTAAATTTTATTCTATTATTTTCTCATTGTTCTGTTATTTTATTTTATATTTTGTTCCCCCTTTGTATGTATATATAACCGGCTTAGGCTATGTGAAACCGGTCAATCATAAAAAAATTAATAAAATCTGTCTTATACAAAGTTGTTATATAATTTAAAAATATATTTTTAATAAAAAAGAAGAGAAAATAAAAATTAAATTAGAAATCATATTAAGGGTTTCAATACCACTGTATTTCGTATGTCCGTCTACGGATATAATATCGTGGTCATTGCGATTTGTGTGCATTAAAAGTCATGAAATAATTTCCGAAATTTAGATGACCTCTGATTATGATCAAAGTATAATTTTCCACTCTAAAAATGAGTGTGTCTTTAAGTGCTACGGGTATAATCCAAAGTGGTCCAGAAACAACAGCGAAATAACTATTATTACGCCGTGTCAGAGAGATAAGTGGAACTTTAAATAAATAATTTTTGTTATATAGTTATCACGTGTCCGATGTAATTGGTTGTTCAATATGTTAATTATTCTAGTAAGTCACCATTCAAACAAGTTCTTAGAAATAATTTATTATGGACAATATCAAATCAGCCTTGACATTGTAAATTACAAGCAGTACTTAGTAATACGTACCCGTGTATGGAAACAAACCTGCTCTTGCGGAATTTGTTTTTGTTTTATTTTTTTTTTATATTAGTTACTTGTACATTAAAGTTTACAAAGTATCTAATTATAATTCGTATTCTTTTTGACTTAATAATTGTAACTTATATACGAGTACTACTTGATATTACTAATGTATTTTAAATTGTTCTTACAGGCTATTTTAAATTTATTGATTGGCATAATTTGGATGGTTTCCGGCGGCGCATTATAACATTTCATCCCTTTATAAAGTAAGCTGTTTTGTGTATTGGTTTTATTATTTTTAAGTCTAATTTCTTTGCATGTCCTTGTATTGTGTTTGTGAATATTCACGTTGTAGATCTTTTTGTCGGAAAAATATTTTTGTGAAAAAAATTGGTAACTTCATTTTATGTATAAAAATCAATGTGTTTAATGTTGGCATATGTTTCACTGTTAGCCAATTTAGTTCCTCTGACATTTTAGTTACTTTTGAGTATCTATTTATTTATTTATTGTTCTTTTTCATTGGTTCCTCAGAATTTTGTGCAATTTTTCGTTTTTTTTCGGTGAGATTTATAAAAAACAATGGTTCTTAAATTAAATTGAAAAGTGCTTGAAAGTTCATGTAAAATCGTTAATTTTAACATAAATGCCCTAATTCTCGTGTCAATTGTCCAAAGAAGCGAAGCTAGCAGTCCACAATGGAGAGTTTATACCAACCACGATGTGTGATAGTAGGGCTGGCAGAACAAGGAAGATGGTAGACCAAATGCTGTAGAAATGATGGACCGAGTTAAAAATGTGAATATTCGCAAAGAAGAAAGGCATGAATAGATGCCGATGTAAGCGTAATGAATAGAATTAAAAAAGGGACGCTTAGATGGTTTGAGCATGTTGAGCAGATGAACAAAGAAAAAAAATGTGAGAAGATTATATGACGCGAAAGTAAATAGACGGGAAAGTCGGGGACGCCCGAAGACATGGCACGATCAAGTAAATCAAAATACCTGAGTCGGGTCATGTCAAGAGTCAGAATAACAGAAAAGTATGTTTGAATGAGAATTGAGCAGGAGGTGTGTGCCGTGGCAGAGTAGTATGGCGGTCCATCTTATCTGCCTACTGCTGCGGGGAAACGGCGTGACGTTTAGTTAGTTAGTTAGCTGAAAATTGGGATACCTGGGAAATGAAAAAACTACTTTTTCTTCTTCTGGTACCCTCTCTTATCAAATTTGGGCTATCATTCAGATAATCTTTTCCTGGAGACTGCAGTTCGGAACTGCACTTGTACCAGTCACGTAGAACTCGAAGTCATGCTATGTATTATCGGCTTCATCTTCCTCTGGATTATTAATGTTTCGTTCTTCATACTATGATCAAAATAAATATCTTTTAAATTTTTGTTCTTACTCACTTTTTCTCGTGCGTCAATATTTCTATCTCAGTTTAAAAAATATATATTTTGAAAAATTTAATTATAAACACGTTTCACTAAATAGCTTGCTTGAGTTTTTGTTGCATAACTTGATTCTACAGAAACAAATTCGATTATTATTAAGGTTGAGACGTTTATTGGAATATTAATTTTTAGTATTGTTTGATGAATGGGGATTCAAAAAAAATATACGAATTCTATAAAAAAATTGTGGAATATTTAAAGATTATTTTTCTGATTCCAATAGTAATATTTAGGTGTATGATTTTTAATTTTTTCTCCAAAATCGCCCTAAATCGCCTAAACGGTCCGAATTCGACTATGACGTAGGTACCGCTACTGGTTGCTAGCACAACTGTCATCTGGACTTGGAATTGCTTACAAAATTTTGCCGGTGTGACGTCACAGACGCCTTTCGCACGAACATATTTATTGTTCCGGAAAATTTATTCATCAACGAAAAAATTAAACACAAATACCGTTAATTTAGTTTTTTTTTTCAAGAATAGGCAGTGATAATACCTTATCGTGACGCGGTGGTTGGCTGTGAAGGTGTGTTAGGAAACTGAAAACGGTTTTTTAATCGACCATCCGAATGCTGATTTTATTGGTTTGATTAATAAACATGGAGTTTCTCAATCGATTGAATATTAAAGGTGTTTATGTGTAATATTTCTGGAAGCAATTTGCTTTGCTTATCAGAATTGTTAATTAGACAAATCATATAGGTACTTTATATGTTTCCGAGTAGCCGATTGACAAATCCTTCGGTTCTATATTAATGTGTTAAATTGTAGAAAACAGTAAACAGATTATCCCAACAAATAGATTTGAAGGTTCACTGACGTCACCATTTTACATAAGACCTTTCAACTTCCGAATTTCAGACCGGCTAATGAAAAATATCTACCCAAGAAAGAATTTCGACATTAAAATAGTTGAAAAATTCTACTTATTTTAGGGTCAGGGACAAGCCACAAATACTCTCTACAGAAAGGATGCTTTTTTGAGGTTCTGGATTTGATGTCTAACCATTTGGAACTGCAGTGGCACACAACGCCCTTGAGGTGATTTTTCATGAAAACGGCGCTCTACAAATTATCCAAATATTATTATTATTAGTAAATATTAAAGATCAGCACCCAAA